>OX485805.1:28392835-28759357 GCA_950295325.1 Polytrichum commune
GGAGTTTGGAATCTACTGGATGCACCGAGAGCTTCATGATATCAAGCCACTATATAAGCTGTTGCATGCTACACATCACATCTACAACAAGCAGAACACGCTCTCTCCTTTTGCAGGTACTTGCCTCCTCTTTCGTAGAAGAAAGTCTCGTCATAGAAGAAGCTCAACGCTGGGGAAAACTTAAATGGTCACCTGGGGGTTGTCCCTTGCATCTATCAACAAACCTTAGATCCATATATCAACAGAATCACGTCAAACTACAAGATTGAGTCAATGCCTATCGAAACTAGGGTTTTAAGGTCTAAAAGGATGAAATGTGAGTTGAATCAATGTTGAATGAAAACTGAATATTGAATACTGTATTACAGTGCTAAGTACTGAATCGGCACTGTAGAGATCTTAAACCCTGAAGGGTATGCAATGACACCAACTCAACATTAACTGGCCACTTGCATTTCAAGATGGAACGGCTGTCTGTATGTCATAATATGACCTATCAAGCTTTTGAGAAGTGTTAAGATCTTTGTCTTAGCTGCCTTCCACTACGTTGAGGCTTCCTTCTTATGTAGTGTGCAGATATTGATGGTTGGATGCAGATTTCCCTCTTCACTTTAAGATGGATGATTGTGGAGTTTTGATACTGTTGTGATTTCTATGCTCACCTTCAGAATTTAAACAGGGGCTTTGATGGCAAGTAGATGCTTATGTTTTTTGTGGTGCACGCAGGTTTGGCATTCCACCCGCTGGATGGAATTTTACAGGCATGCCCTCATGTGATTGTCTTGTTTCTGATGCCAATGCACTTTTTCACACACGAGATCTTACTATTCTGCGAAGGAATATGGACTACCAACATACACGATTGCATTGATGGGAATGTCTGGGGCATCATGGGAGCTGGGTTTCACACTATTCATCACACAACCTATCGACACAACTACGGCCATTACACGGTCTGTATGGATTGGTTGTTTGGCACGCTGCGAGACCCATATGAGAGGAAAGCTGAAGCTGTCCATGTGAAGGATTCGTGATGTTTATCATGGTGGCTTCTGGTTGGAAATTGTTTTTGGTTCTTTTTATGATTCATGGATGTTCGGAGCTCTCTCTCTCTCCCCCCATGGAAGATGAAAGGGAAGTTGCCAGTGGCTCTCAGGATGTAATTTCACAATATCCTGTGGTTTTACAGAATCAGATCAAGTAGGCCATGAGTTGATTAGTTGGGTTAGAAGAGTGCAGTACAAACTTCTTCTGGACCGCCACTAGGAAATGACTGTTGTAGGCATTCTATTTTAAGTCACGCGGTGGTGTTCAGGCAAATGTACTATACCATTTTAAAAGAAGAATTCGTTAGTTCAAATTGAAAGTGAATAAAGAAGTTGCCTGGGCTATGTGCTAGCATAAACAAGTCCACTTGAGGTTATCGCTCACTAACTTTCAAATTTTATTAGTGTTGGGGAAATGGTTCCGGTTGCTCAACATGGTGTTATCCTGATCGATGTAAATGACATCGTTGTTGCACCAGCCCTTAACGGTCCCCCCTTCAACCAGCAATGCAGAATTCCATAATGATGAGATATAAGAGCAGTATACTAGGATTTGAACATGTAATTTTTTTATAACCATTACGAGTCTAAGATTCACTACTTGGTCAGCTTGTGTAGCTTGTCTTGCATATGCTTTATATGTACTTTCTCCAGCTTGGCCTACTGTTTGATTTAGCAATGATGTTGCCTTTATTCTGGTAAAGTGAAGAATCAGACATGTGGCCCAACCGTGGGCACTTCTGACTCCGCAGATAATTTTGGCCGTGGGATTGGATTGGAGATTGCCTTGTTCAGTCAGCGATTGTATGTCATGAACATTGTCATTTCGAGTTTCAGGACTGAATTTGAGATGCAAAAGTTTTAAGAGGTTAAAGTCCTAAATGATCACATATGCCATCTCAATTACATTAACTATTGAATGCAAAATGATCTCAACTTATAATTTGTGCACATAGTTCGATTTCAATGTAACACGAGTCTTTTTAGTATCCTCTCTAGTATCTTTTGGTTGTAGACTGCTTACTTGTAGAGGGTTATGATGACTAATAACTGGTTTCTCCTTGGATAAATGCAATCTCTTTGTGAAGTCCTAAGGTAAGGTGTTGTAAAACCAATATGCATTAAAACCACCCAACATAGATCTGTTCAGAAACTTGTGTAGAATTTGAAGTCTGAAGAGACTCCTAATCCCTTCGTTGAAAGTACAGAGATACACTTTAAACTCTGTAGTATCACACCTGTGGCAACCAAAGTGCACATGATATCACGGAGTTTTGTAGTGCTAACATGGATGTGTGATACTATAGAATTAGACATTATGGAATAACACAAAGTGCAACATTTTATTGCTGTGGTGTGGTCCACTCCACTTGGCTTTCCCTGGTGATGTGGCATATGCATACACCAACATTCAGCAAGTGGC
Organism: Polytrichum commune; assembly: GCA_950295325.1. Taxonomy (NCBI): domain Eukaryota; kingdom Viridiplantae; phylum Streptophyta; class Polytrichopsida; order Polytrichales; family Polytrichaceae; genus Polytrichum; species Polytrichum commune. Next base: position 28,395,305 of record OX485805.1, read on the forward strand.
ATTAAAAGACGAATAAGAAGGTGGCACTCCACATATTGACACATGCTGCAATGAGAGGGTGTGGGTTGACTTTCTTTGGTGATTTGCATTAACGACAAAATTCATGATATAAGGGAGAGAAATGTGACAATAAGGAGTGAGATTTGAACTACGAACATCTGTTCCCTAGGGTTTCGGGATATTAGAAAGTGAGTGCCATTCTGGAGGTTGATATTACTGAGTTTAGGGTGTAATAAGAAATGTCAGATCCTCCTAAAGTTACATTCTAGAGTTTACATCCTATAGTTTCAAGCGGCTCATTCTGGGCCTAAAGGGGTTGTAAAGAGGATTTAACCCTTAATTGTCCAACAGTGCGGTGTTTCATGTACCAAGATAATTGCCCGATCTAGGCAATCGGGCAAGCACATGGAGGTTGCCCCCAAGATTTCAAGATGATTTTAGCAAACAGATGCAATTTAGCTGCAATTTGTGAGTAATTTTTTTGAGAATCTTGAAGCGAGTTTGTTTGATAGATTCATCATTGTGAATGCTTCCATGTCAACTCTATAGTAACTCTAAAGTAACTCTATAGTTGTTAAGCAGCCACCTCACCGTCCTTGGTTGGGTGCCTATATTGAAGAAATACTACTCAAGTTTCCACCATCACAACATACTTCGAAGGAGAAAGCAATCAACACCAAGTCCGCAGACCTTGTAATCACCAGAACCGCCCTTGCATACTCTCAGATCACTGGATGTCTGCATTAGTTCTCATGCGACAATTTACCATAAGCAGAGACTGCATGTAGCTGTTGCATCTGTTGGGCATGCCACTCTTACAATCAATAATGACTGTCCAAAAATCACCTCGGAGAACCTGGAGTTCGCACTGACTGTAGAATTAATACACAGTAACCCACTCCATACATATGGAACCTATCATCACGCTGGAATAAGATCAAAGAGGTCAACGATCATGATGCACATAATAGACTGCACATGTTTCCAAGTGAAGTCCTCTTGTCATATATAAATATCTCAATGGAAAGTGCAAGGGACTGTAGAAGCTCTGTGCACAAAAGCTAAGGCAGAGTGACTACCAGCATGTAACAAACATGTTGTAACTCCAGCCGATTTATTCTTCTTGGAGCCTACAACAAGCAGAAATTACACCAACTGTCAGCGGCATTGACTTGATCAAGACTTTTTAATCAAAAACAGTGAGCATTGAAGAACTGAAAAAAAAATACACAAACCACATCCGAATAGAGTTCCACTGTCCTCAAGGGCATAATTTTAACACTTTAACCTTGACACCAACTTTGTTAGTCCTTGAATTAATGGAGAAATCAACATGTCCAACTCAACACATAAGTGGCTTCTATGTACAAAGAAGTCTGTTTAATCAACATACACCAATTTGTCACGATGGTTGTTTACTTAAGCAAACAAGAAAGCTCACTAGTAGAAGATGTTTTTATCTGTGTAGCTGTGGGGATCCTGCTGAATTACTTTACAGCATTATAACCACAGGTGCCACTTGGCATCCATATTTTTCAGGTCTAGCAAATTAAACTAATGACCACAAAAGCCTACGATTGGCATCCAGCTGAAAACCTACCTCAGCTTTTGGGTCCTTGATACTGACCTGTTGCTGCACTGTTGCATTTCATTATCAAGCTGCTTTTATGAACCTTGAGTTCCTCTTGAAATGTTATTGACCAATCTTCAATCTCAGTACCTACAGCTGAATGATCGGTTTGAGTCTCTTGGGGCTGCCCTCTGTAGCAGCAACATCTGATGATCACTACAAGCAATGCACCTGCCCCGCCCTGTTCGGTGACTGTACCTCCACCTACTCCGTTGGTAGACCAGGCCCATATTTCCACAGAAGGAAATCTTGTGCTCCCTACATTGTTTGCCAATTACTCACTCTTTATAAAAGAAAATCAGGTATTGGATTAGCATTATGATTAGTGGAAACAGGGCTTCTTGCAGGATGTCGACTATGCCGATGAGAGGACCCATGTTTATGTTTCTTCTTTTGCACCTTCTCGCTCAATTTGAAGGTGCCTTCATTATCATTTTCACTACTTGATCCATCCTTGATAACTAGGATTTCATGCTTAGAGGGCCTGTGTTTGCTCCTGATATGCTCTTTTCCACCAGAATCTGATATTTGCCGATCGCCATCAGTATTGGCAACCCCTACTTTGTCAGCCACTGCAGAGCTGCTCTTCTCCTTCCCCTTTGCTGGGCGGTGGCCCCGTGACCTTCTTGATGAAGAAACACGAAGAGAAGTTTCCGCACCATCTGCAACACCATCTGCAACACGTGCCTTGTGTCCATCTGTAGAAAGTGCATCCCGGATTGCAGTGGCCATAAACTCATCTTTCAGGCCTTTCTTGCTCACAGGTGCTAAAACACCTGGTGGATCCTCCTCATCATCTAGAGTTACGACAACAGGACGGCGGGCCTTTGTTTGCCGAGGCTTAGTCCACTGCAAGGAGGAATTCTCATTTGGCTTAGATGCCTCTGCGGAGACAGGCAAGGCTGCTGGCTCTGATGCAACCTGAGGAGCTGGATAGTCTAGCAAACCTGAATCACTGCCCAGGTAATAATTCTCATGGCGATGCCGGTGCTGTGCCAACAAGGCTGCACTCGAATCCACAACAGATGGATCTTCTTTACCTGGAGGTTGGAAGCCGAACTCGGCCTCCCATTCCCGATGTGTGCTGCTAGGTCTGGACTCATCAGTGTGCAAAAGCACCTCATCACTACCACCAACAGGGCCCAATGCATCAAGATTTTCTACTATAGAGAGACCCTCGGGAACACCTACCCTGCTTTGTGCATGCACTGAGACTGGACCCAGTTCTATTGAAAACACATTACAAAGGGCAGCTGATGTCTCAAAGCCTTCGTGCAATTTGTCCACCTTCCCTGGATCCTCAAAGAGTTCCAGCAGACCAAGGACGTTACATGCCCTCTCTTGTACTTCCATGTCAACACTCTTGACCAATGGAGCCACATTCTCTTTGATCAGTCTCACCACCACCTGCAGAGATCCTCCATTCTGTCCAGGTTGCACGGCATCCCCTTCTCCTCCATCGCCCTTTGCATCTGAGAAAAATTGATTCTGACAGGTGCTTGCAAATGATACAAAGACTTTTAAAACACCCTGAAGGTAGACTGCATGAATAGAAAAAGGTAGGAGTCGGGTGCGGGGTTGAAGAAGAGCCTCCAGAATTTCATATGGTCCAAAGGGTGCCAATTCAACATACTCTCCTACTATCCAAGCTGCTGCACAGAGTACACCCTGCAAGGCAGGACGCCCTAATAGGGCAGGATCAACCAGCAGGCCTCGTGAAACTTTGACGACATCTATCCGCACTGATTCTACTCGAAGTGCAATATCCACAAGCTGCCGCCCAACCTCCTCCCCATGTTCACAGTGTGGGATACGTGCTATGTCCGCCAAGACCGAGACATACCATGTGAAGTCCGAGACAAGCTCGTACCGAGAACGGCTACAGGTAGAAAGAATTGACGCCACCAATTCATTGCCAAAGTTTGGATCCGTTGATTGTGCATAATGTAGTAGAACCTGTAACAGAAGATTGGTCATGATATGAGAACTCATTCGCAAGTACTGGAGCCAATGGAGATAATAGAGACTACAACAAGAAGCCTTGGCAATGACGAGATTGATGTATTGGTCCACGTGAATTAATGAATAGAAACATAACTAGTCAGCAAGGCATATTCAACCATCAAGGCGCTTATAGAATGGATTTGATTTGGTATCTGGCCAAGAATACCATGGGTGGAAACAAATTCAAATTTGGATCTTGACATATTGTTTTTATCTAACTGCAGGAATATTGCTAGGAAGTAGGTGGGCTAATCATGATTAAGTTGGGGTGGTCGATGGTTTTGGGATCATGTAGAAAATGCTTTTTTCATGCCTTGGGTATTGGCTAGTCTCTCTGCAAGGGCCTCATGAATGTTTCTGCACCTGCAAATCTAACTGGAAGATTAACAATCTCAATAGCGCATTCACCAACAACATACAATTTGATTTAACTTCATACCTGCACCGTTTCCGCAACATTGCCTTCGGAAACCATTCCCGTAATTAGCACGAGTGCCCTCCTTTGTATGCTCGGGTCCCCATCGTTCAGGCACTTTACAATGACATCCTTACTTTCAACCACAGCCCATGGATGACTATCCATCAATGCAGCAAGAGCTTTTAACCCAAGGTACTTCAGATTGGGGTCTCCTTGTCCCATAGATTCCCTCAGCTTTTCCACCGCTAGCTTCACTGCTCCCTCGTGATCCGTCAACCCAAGTGTTACTGTGCGAATGCATTCGAAGAGCAACGATTTTGCATGTGTCTTCCTCATGTGATCGCACAACGGCCCGGCAATTTTCTTCCCTAATCGAGGTTCGAGGGGTGTCAAAGCCCCAAATATTTTCACCAGCTTGATCGATAACCAGTTATTGGTTGATTTTTCCAGCAGCCTGTAAAACTCCGGAGCGAGAGGGAGATAGGCTCGGGGGTCTTGCAGTGCCAATTCACAGAGAACGCTCACGGCTGCACACACCACCTGGGTGTCCACGTCATCCATCTTCTCCACCAGCCTCTTGAAGGCAACCCTGATTGCGTCGGGATACTTGACAAAAATCCGCAAGAGAACCAGAGTTGCCTTCTTGCGCAGGAAAGTCTTGCCACTTGCCATCAATGTGAAGACCTCCGAAGTGAGAGCAGCCGCGAGGTCTGGATTCAAAATCCTCGACAAGCACTCGATCGCCAAGCTCGTTTCGTATTCGTTCTTGCTCCCCATATCCTTCCTCAAGAGATTCGTTGTGAGCACCAAAACATCCGTCCCTTCGTGAAAGCTCTGCGATGCCGCAAGGTAGCCTACCTTCTTATGCGCGAATTTTGGCATCGTCATGATCTCCACTATGTGGAAGGACGCCCACGCCATGTCCGCACCACATGCCATCTGCAAATAGGTCAATTTCTGCAACGCAGTGACCTTCATCACCGGGTCTGTGGACTTCATTTCCTTGCGGACCTCCTCCAGTGCTTTGGCCAAGTAGCGCGACTCGCCAATCATTTGCAGCCGCAATCCTTTCACCAGGTCGTCCAGCGTTCTTTGGAACAGGGACTCCATCATCGCTGTCGCCATGGCTGGCTTGCCCCTTCGCAACCCTAACTCCTCACCATTCACAAATCCGCACCCCTAACGCACATGCTCCCGTGCGATGCTCCCTGCCTTTACTTAATCTGTTTATTGCATCGTCTGTTGCAATTCCCCGAAGGAGACGAACCCCCCCACCCCTCCCGATCGATCGTCTACTTCTCCATTTCTTCCAATTTGCGAGTGCGTGGCAAGGCCCCGCCACAAGACAGCACCAAAGGGCGACATCGACAACGTTTCCTCTCTCTCTCTCTCTCTCTCTCTCATGAAGAGTTTGTTCGAATTTACTAACTTAGCCCTAACTTCCCAAGCCCAATTTCCCCAAATGTGCCCAGAAAATGTGACCTCAATTTTAGCGACCATAGCTGAAGATCTAAAGCTTTTTTGACAAATCCAACCATGTAGATGTTTGCAACTTAAAAGTGACTATTCACAGTCTAAATTTTAAATGTTGAAGTTATGTCATGTAGGAGATTATAATAGGAATGTCAATAGTGGTCTTGAGGGGCAATAATTTAGGAATTAAGTTTAGGGTTGGTTTTTTGATCAAACCTCCACCCGAATCATCCTCAAATGACAAATTGTTATCCTCGTTCACAAGAGGGGCAATCTTCCTACTCAAATTAGTTCACAAATCTTGATATTATTATTTTGTGATTTTGGGGGAAGCTTTGCAATTTGAGGCAGCAGTGCCACAAGTACGCACCTTCCACATGGATTTACACCCACCAACACATGTCCAACAAAAAATTTACAAGGGTAGATGTTTAGGATATGTTGCATTTGAGTGTCATGTAAATTTTCAGATGAATCGGGAATCATTTGCACATATGGATCGACAAAGAACATGTTATGGATAAACTATAGAGGTGACAAAATGTCAAGCATGCTTTCGTGGAGTGGTTCTATTGTAAACCAATTTAAAGCACACTCCCGTATTTGAATAAATCCAAAAATAACTAATTTGTTGAATCAAAATTATCCACGTGGCAAGACATAGCAAACCTGAACATGAACAAGAGGAGTAGTTGAAACAATCTAGAAACCATCCAAACTAGTGTCAAAGGGGTCAGAGCAAACTAGTCATTACCAGATTATTGAATTGTATGTTTGATAGACATGTTCAAAGAGCAATTGATATGAATTTGGTTCAATATGTTCTTTTTGGGTACATATATAGGTGCACATATGAGATGTGAGATTTAGGGCTTAGGGTTTAGGCATGCCATTCTTGAGGTGGGTGTCATCGAGGGTGAAGGATATGTGGTTGCACGTGTAGGATGTGAGATTTAGGGTTGTAGGGTTTAGGTAAGATATTGATGAGGTGGGTGTCATTGAATGTGAAGGTACACAATGAGGAGGAGGAGGAGGAGGAGGGAGAGGAGACTTGATAAAGGAGGGAGGAGGGAGCATGGAAACCGATGGGGAGAATGAATCCACGGGGGTAGCAATAGAGGGTGGAGCTGTGGCTACAATCACGCTAGTAGCGGTGGATGGAGGAGGGATGGGTGTAGTTGTAGATAGCGTTGGATTTGTAGAAATAACAGCTGCAAAACTCCAAACTCCCACCACCAAGGTAAACTCAAACCTTTCTTAATTCACTTATGGGGATGTATGATTGAAGGTTGGAGGCAATTTGCTTGAAGATGGTATGAATGGAACTTGAAGGTTGACTCAATATTGGCTTGAAGGTGGAGGTCATGGGTTGAGGGTTTAGGGGGATGGATTTGATCACCTTGCCCCACCAGCCCTTACACTCACATGGTGTAGAGAGAGGGTGACAAATGCCCACACAATTATTGGGAAGAAATCAATAAAAAAATCAATTAATTTTTTGTTCTTGATATTTTTGTCACATGTTTCTTCCACATTTTGCACTTGTTGATTTTGCTTGATTTCCTTTCAACTTGCAATGTGTGGTTTGAGATGATTGATACGCATGCTTGAAGGTTGCGATGTGCTCATAGTTTGAGGTATGAGCTTGAATGTTGAGGTAATGAGCTTCAGAGTTGAGGTCATGGGTTGAGGGGGATGGATTTGACCACCTCCCTCCCCCCCCCCCCCCAAAAAAAAAAACCTACCCTTACACTCACATGATGCAGAGAAAGGGAAAAATATGCTCACAAAATTAGCAAAAAAATTAATCAAGAGGTGAACTCAACATTTTGGAAAATGAGTTTTGTTTTGAGAAAAGTTTATTATGAAATTTTGAGCTTATTTCTTGATTTTTTTGGGTTAACTTTCACAATCTTTTGCACCTATTGATTTCTCTTGCTTGCTTGCTTGCTTTGTTGTTGTTGTTGTTGTTGTTGTTGTTGTTGTGTTTTTTTTTGTTTTTTTGTTTTTTTGTGTGTGTGTTTTTTGGGGGTATGTGTGGACTGCAAGGTTAGTATATGCTCAAATATTTGAGGTAATAAGTCTGAAGGTTTAGGTAATGAACTTGTAAAGATAAGGTATTAACTTGAAAGTTGAGGCATTGGCTTGAAAGGTGGGGTATCGGCTTGAAGGTTGATAGGAATGGATTTCATCACCTTCCCCATGCCTTCACTCCCACATGAAAAAAAAAAAAAAAAAAAGGATGCCAAAAAAAACTTGAAGTTCCATAAAAAATAAAAAATAAAAATGGTTGCGGAACCAACAAAAAAAAATCCCTAGAATTTCATTTTGTTTTTTTGTTTTTTTTCTAAAGTCTGTGATTTTCTTTCTTTCTTTTGCATTGCATTCATTTACATTGCCTAGCTTGAATATTTGGTTGCTAGGCACCAATGATTATTTAAATGGCCTCAATCATGATGTCTTTGCTTTCAAGTGGGCTTTGGATGCAATAGAAATGTGTCTTTGGAGGCTTGCACTTTTGGAGGGTTACATTTAATTGTTGTAGATTTGCCAGAAGGTCTTCCTTTGCCCAATGTTTCGTCTCCACCTGATAACCTACCTTCTTGTAATGTCGTCATTCATATTTCTTGTCAAGAAGGGATGATTTTCAAGATTTGGGTTTTTTTATAATTTAAAACTCTTTTTAAAACCATGAATTGGTGAGACAAAATAACAGTTATTATTTATTTTGTGAAAAGAGGTTAGTAGTTTCAAAAGTAAACAATTTTTATTATGGGCAAATGATAAGAGGAATTTAAGTAAGGGGCAATGGACATGTGAAAGATGTGAAGGGAAGGTTGAAATTTGGCTATGGACATATGTGCCCCTTGAGATCGAACTCCCTACTCCTTGTCTTCAAGTTTATCCTCATAGGCAATAGTTATAATTATTCATAGAAGAGTCAAGAAGTACATGAATTTTAATTATCCCTCTCGGGGGAAAAAATTATGGGTTTTTTTTTATTATACAAAGTTGTTTAAGTGCCATTTATTTGAATGCATTTCAAGATGTGAAGCCCATGGCTGATGAAGTAGAGTCTTTTGGATTATGGTCAGACTGACAAATAGCCTTGAAGGCTTTTTTATTCTTGAGAAACAAGAGGGTAGCTTGTATTGAAAATTGGATTATTACCATAATTTGTGATTGAGTGATCCGGGTGTGAAACCTTGAAACTAATGAGATTAGTTCTCAATGGAGATTGTATATGACAATTAGTCTAGTGAGATTGAAAGTGTCCATGACAAGTTGCCTTGTGAAGCGGCTATACATTTGAACTTTTGTGAGTGGGACTAAAACCATTAAAGTTAAATTGACAAGGTGATAGTTGAAGTAGAAAGGATGCGAAGCCTTTAATTAAATGAGAATAGCCTTTGAGTGTGGTAGTGTGAGTGACAAATAGTCCAGTGGGAATCATGGATTGCATGAGATAATTTGTAATTGCGCGAGCGATTGATTATCAAATCTCAAAGAGGAAAGCGGTTGAATAACCACAAAGTTAAACTGTTTAAGGAAATCATTTAATGAGAAAATAACTAGCGTGAGGCCATGTGTTAGGGGTTGTTGCACATGAAAAACCATTGACAACCCACCAAGTATTTACTGAAATGAATCCATAGTCTTGAGGTTATACAAGAAGCTATAATCAAAACCAAATAGTTCAATCTGATTGGAAATTGTCATGTGATTGTAGCCATTTTATTTTGTCATGAGTAGGGATATGATCAAGGAGTTTATTAATACTCATAAAAAATCAAACTATGTGTTTGAGAATGATCATAGTCTAAGAGAATTGGTTGAGGGACATAAACCATGATCTGCAACAAATACATTGTCTTTTGGGGATGAAAAGGCGAGATACATCATGTGTAGCATGACTACTGACAAATTAAAAAGACAAAGCATATGTACCAACTGAAGGAGTTATAAAGGGCCAACCACCATTGCCCAATCAATAGAGCTTGTGGAAGGAGAGTCAATGATTAATTGGTTGTAAGAATATGAAATACAAATAAAGGTTGACCATTGCCTTGTGATTTTTTTAATTAATTAAATTTTTCTGTTGAACTTGTAATAAAATGATCTTTAAATTTGAAAAGAGATAGATTAGTCATGGGGAGGAACAATAATCATTAAATTGGATTATAAATCAACTTTGGATTAATGAATGAATCTTAGGTGCCATGAAATTGATCCAAACTATCGTTCAAGACTATGATTCAAGACGATTGCCAGAACTAAATATCATTTAAATAATTTGGGACCACTTGCAAATTGTAATTAAAACCGTTTAAAATGAAACGAACATACAATTTTTTTGGCACCTACCTAACTTGCCGTGGACAATAGGATCGGAAACTTATAAGTGGACATTCTTTAGTTGGTCATGATAAGGACAATGGCTGGATGGATTCATTGAATTAAATATAAGATTATATGACTCATTAATCCGCATGGGTTTCACTACAATATTTCATGATCCATTAAATTATCATGTAACTAAAGAAAGATTATGGTTTAGATTGGGGCACCTTTGGTCTTAATTATATGACATTACTAGCATTCAAAAGACAATTGATGAGCTGAGACTCCTTGCATTGAAATCCATTGTATAGTGAGTCGTTACTATTGTACTATGATTGATTGCAAGGGAGAGACTATGCAATTATATGTACTCTACTGAGTGACCTTTGTAATCCATCCTTTTAACTTCACATTACCCCATAAAAATCCCTTGAACCCGAGTCTAATATAGGTTCTAATACCCAATATTTACTTGAAACTCATTGTAACCTTTCAATTGACCTAATAGTCATACCTAGAACCCCAAATTGACACTTATTCAACCTTTCTTGTGTGTTTTGTTCAATTGAACCCCAAACCAAAAAAACTATCTACAAATGCCCACAAGAGTAAGAACATAATTTGAGGAGATATTTGAATTTGCTTTTGCATACCTCACCAATGACAACCCTTTGTTACTCTTTGTCCCTGAGAAGAAAAATGTTAGGACAAATGCGAGGACATTTGTGGCCTCTTATGATTTTGTATTAGGATTGGTGGGGTTTCAACAAATTGCCATTGTGTTCTCCAATGGACTTGTCGTTGTAGGTGCATTCTAAACTTTACAAGCATTTGTATTTAAATTTATTCCTCTTCACTGTGCTTTTATGTGCAATTATATTTTATCTTCAACCACTTGACACTAGTTTATCCTTTGTAGATGCGCCGTTTCCGCATTGTGTTGTACGTATGTTCAAATCCGAGGTCAAAGTTTGTATTTCAAAAGAAGAGTGCAATGGTTGATTTGGATGTGGAAGCATTGGATGTATACTTTAATCTCACATTTGCAAGCACACAACTTATGAATGGAAAAGTGCCATGGAGAGGTGGTAGAGAAAATGATTATGAATTAATGCAAATTTTGATGGAGGTTTCTGACAACTCCTTTGTTTGTTATCCTTGATGCCTACATATTTATAAATTGGTTTATGATATATATTCAAAATGTTCAATGATTTTGTAGTGTGATTTATCGTGGCTTGTATAAATTTCAAAATAATTGTCCTAAGATGTTTTATTGGCAAGTTCATCTATCCATGTTTGCAGACGCAATGCTCACTATCTAGTCATATACAAGGAGGACTCAACATTGTTTGATGCTATTTTGTCTCCTTTGTGTGATCCAATGTCAAGTCTCATCACGAGCATCAAAGCCACAAATTGTTGATATCAATTCCAACAAATAGCCTATGAAAAAGATTGCGTGGAAAATAGAATGAGTATATAAAATTTATATTTAAATCATATTTTCTGCCAACTTGTATTTGTTCATTTCAATTTGCATTCTAACAATAATTTGGTTTTGCCAAAAAAGAAAAAAACATGAATTCTCCTTTAGATAAGGTTTTTCAATCTATGTGGAGAATATGGCTTAGGTCATGTCAAACTCATCAACACCAAGGCTTTGCCTTAGGTCTGCATGAATAATTCATATCCCTTATGTAGATGATAAGACAGTTGAGTGCGTTGATCTTGATAAGTATGTTTCAATAGTTTATAGACATTTAGGTAAGTGTCAATACCATCCACTACATTTTTGTTTGTTTGGATTCGATACAATTGGATCTGATATTTGTAGATGTGTGACAATGTTTGAATTTTTGTCGTCCTTTTGAATTACCACAATCAATGGACTTGGATTTGTGTGAGCAATTTCTCTTTATTCCTAACCATTTGTAATATGTTGTGTGCAACATTCTTAAATACTTGGCATGTGATCATATTCTTATGTTAACTCTTGCATCATTCCAAAAACTCTATTCCAAACCCTCATGACACCTTTTGGTTGTTGAATTTTGGAGTATAGGTAGGCATTCACTTGGATAATTACAAATTCTTCATTCATATTATTATGGCATAAAGGTTGTGGTCATGTGGATTTGGTCACCTTGGGGTTTAGTAAGCTAGTTGGTGGGTGTCGTGGTGTAATGTTTGTGAAGGTTTGGGTTCAAAACCCTGTGAGATCCCTTAGGAAACTATTGTCGCAAGAAAATGCTATCCCATAACTGAGTCTGCATGGCGGCATCCACCAACTACCGTTGCAGTTTCTAGGTTTTATTGGGGGTTGTTTTGAAAAAAATATGATTATTCATGCTAAAACACCACATATATAGGGTAATAGTAGCCAAAAGGATAATAGTTAGCCTTCCAAATATTTTCTACCTCACTACTCATGTGTTACTGCTCAATACTCACCGCTCACATGATAACACTACCAACATTGACACTTGTATAGCCTGTCATAGGTGGGTGAATCTTTGTCCTTGCATGCATAAGTGTCATCAACAAGATGAAAACATATAGAGATAGTTGTAGCGCCCACTAGCGCCACGTGCCTCACGCCTCGCGTGAAGCTAACAACTCACCTACGCAAGCCACTTGCCCCGGGTGAGTCCATTGCACTTAGCAACTTAGGAAACGAATATCCTAACACTCTTGGGGTTCTCCCGAGTCTAACCCACGAGCCAACCTGGTCCTCTCCAAGTCCCAAGGTTCGGGCCTTTCCCACACGCCTTGCGTGTGCTCCGAGTCCACTTAGTCCTCACCCGTTGAGCCACGTGCTCAAGCCCTTCGTGCATCCCTCGCACGGGTCACCCTACCACACACTTAGTCCGCCCGCCTAAGTGTGCTTCCCAACCGGGTTCAACCCAACACACTATAAGGGGTGCGGCTCACCGCACACCCAACCCCCTTAGGTGCTCGTCCGCCCAATATAAGACTTGCTCTAAGGGAGCCTTACATCCTTCCCCACTTAGAGTACTTGATGTCTTCATCAAGTCTTGGGTATGGCTTCCCTTGTCCCCGACGAGGTCGAAGTCTCAACGCCTACGGTATGGACCAATTCTGGTTCGCGTTGGCTTCTAAGATGAAGGCTTAAATGCGCATGCCTTCTCTTGCCTTTGCGCCAGTCCACGACAACCTTTGCTTTCGCAACTACGTGTGGGTCGTTCCTCTTAAGGCAATTTCCTAAGTCCCTCGTTCTTTAGACCTTGCCTGGCCACAACAAGTGGTGGGTATTTGTTGCCGACTGGTAATAGAATGCACTCAAGGCTAGCTAAGCCTCTCCTTTGTTTACCCATTAGGACACGAATGGCCGTTCGTGCGTTTTCGCTCCGAGGTACACCTTGTGGGAGATCCTCCTCACGTTCGGCGTCCGCACCTTGGTCTCGCCACAACCAAACCCTCTTACTTTGCTTCAAGAGTCCCCTTGGCGGCGCCCATCCTCCAAGTTCGACTAGGATATTCCTTCACGTACTTATGCTCTCACCGTTTTTCTTACTTGTGCTTGGGTTGCACCTTATTACTCTTCCTTGCTCATTTTGGGGTGTCACTCAACCTCTTTGCTCACGCCGAGCGGTACGTTAGATTCATCCTCTCCCACTTAGAGGCGTTGGCGACCTCGCCAACTTATCAATGCCTCTCGTGGATGGAGCCAGTCATCCTACGCTTATTCTTAGTGGGCTTAGTGTATCGCGGCATATCCAATGGGTTGGTTGGTTCATCGTCCCTTCGCATGACTAGTTCGTCATCCACCTCGATGTCATTGTCTTCAATGAGGGGTGGCAATTTCTTACTAGTTGTGGTTGGCCTCCGTGCCGGCTTGTTGGCCTTCGCGTGCGCCGTGGCTTGTGCCTCGGCCACCTTGCGAGCCTCAAAGGCTTTGATAAGAGTTCTCGCATGCGGTAAATTCACTCCATTAATCCATTCGTACTCGTATGGCGAATATCCATGCATCAAGCACTTGTATTGTTTTCCCCGCCCGTGTATTAGTCTCGAGTCAAGGATTGCCGTGACCTTACCCACTGCCCTGTCCCAGAGCTCATACTCGGGTGGCGGCCTAGGATCTTCCTGCCACAAATGCAAATTCATCTCATCTTGGTGATACTTCTTGAGTAACGAAACATGAAATACCGGATGCCAACTCTTACTGTTAAGAGTGAGGAAACCAGATGCATAATGAAACAGAGTAACGGTGCTAACTCAAACTCTTGAACTATATTGATCAAGGGGGGAACTACCCTTATATACAATCTAGCTCGACATTTGGACTAGGTCCAAGTGTCGGCACCCGGTTACACCATGGACTAGCTACCTCGGTGGGAATATTCTAGCTCGGCCTCGGTCTCCTACACCAAGACCGAGGCCCTTAATTAATTGTTTGCTCATAAGTTGAGATACCTTGGACTTGTGTGCACAGTTTCCTACCGGCGGTTGCCAATTTCTTTAAGGTGGCTAATGCCCATGTGAGACTAATTAATACTGATTAGCTTCCATGCTAGATGACGGTTAACCTAGGTTGCCTAGGTTCTTATCCATTATCTTAACACTCCTCCTCAACCTAGGATTAACCTCATTAAAAACTTTTAAAAGTAAAACCCGGTTCGGGACAAAAACCTTGAGGAAAAAAAAAGTGTTAATATTTGAAAGAGTCTAAGTCTTGGAGTGACCTCATCCCGGCGGCATGTAACACTTTCTTATGCTTATATGCCGGGAGAGCTTTGGTAAGCATATCGGCTATATTATGTTCCGATTCTACCTTTCGGATCTCTAGTTGACTTTTGCTTATCAAGTCTTGAGAGAAACTAAAGATATGGAGTCTAATATGTTTAGTCCGGTCGGCTTTGATGAAGCCCGAAGACATTTGCTGTATGCAAGCGGTATTGTCTTCGAAAATGACCATTGGTTTCTCTTCCTCCTGGATCTTACATTGCTGCCTTATGATCTTTTCGATGGTGCGCAACCAAACGCACTCGTGGGCAGCTTCATAAAAGGCTAGCAATTCGGCGTGGTTTGTCGTTGTTGCGGTTACGGTCTGTTTTGTAGACTTCCACGAGATAGGTGCTCCGCACTTGAGGAAAATGTATCCGGTTTGAGATTTTCCCGCACTCGGGTCGGTTTGGAATCCTGAATCTGCAAAACCTATCACCTCGGATTTGTTAGACTTTTGGTAATATAGTCTGAGGTCGGATGTACCTCGTAAATACCGTAGGAGGTGCTTGACTCCATTCCAATGCCGCATCGTTGGATTTTGGCTATGCCTAGCCAAGATGCTTGTGACGAATGTGATATCGGGTCGAGTGTGGGTCGTTAGGTAGGTGAAGGAACCAACCGCGGTGAGGTATTTTTGCTTATCTATCACCTCCTTCTCCTCCTCACGAGGTTGGTACGGGTCTTCGTCCGTCTTGCTCCTTCCGATCATTAGGCCTACAAACCGTCCCGGTTTGGACTTAGGCACGGATTCTAGGAATCCGGGTGGCGGGTTGATATACAGGATTGAATCCAAAATACCGTGTAGGTACGCGGTTACCACATCTAGTAAGTATATCTTGAGAGCAAGATGGACTGTTAAGGCAAGCAGGTACTTGAAGGAGACACAGTCCATCACAGGTGAGTAGGTTTGGTCGAAATCAACTCCAAGACGTTGGGTGAAACCTTGAGCTACCAGCCTTACCTTATATCTTACCACTTGGCCTTGCGAGTCTAATTTTCAGGTGAAAATTAGCTTGTGGCCAATTGGCGGTTTCTCGAGGTTGTCCGCAATGTCCGAAAACACATCATGTTTTCAGAGAGAGGCATATTCGGCCTCTAAGGCCAATTTCCAACTTGGCCAATCCGCCTTTTTTTTGGCTTGTTCCAAGGTTGAGGGATCGGTCTCGGGGCTCGAGTCTAAGGACTCGGTGGTGAAATGGACTTTTGGCTGTTTTGGTGTTCGGGTTCGGGTTGCGGGTGGTTTGGTGGTTTGGTGGCTTGTCGTTTTTGAGGGAGGATATTGCCTGTGCCAGAGATGGCACTGCGAATTATCCTTTCCTCGGTTGAAAAACCGTCTGGGATGTTTTCAGCTAGGGCCTTAAGGTTGAGTAACTTGGAGGTTTCGGTGTTGGTTAGGGCCGTAGGTGGGTCGGGATTCTGGGTAAATGTCTCCGGTGCACCGAAGTTCAAAGGTGGGTTAGGCTTAGATGAGGGTATGGTTGGGAATACATGTTCAATGAACTTGCAGTTGGCGAATTTGGCTTTAAGGAGGTTACCTGTTGCCGGTTCGAGATATCGTATGATTGAGGGTGAATCGTATCCAACGTAGATTCCCTTGTGTCGTTGGGGTCCTATTTGTGTCTTTTTGGGTCAGATAGTGGTACCCAGACTTGACACCCGAAGGTCCGAATGTGGGCAACATTCGGGGGTTTCCCGGATAGGAGTTCGTAGGGTGTTTGGGTGTTTAGTAAGGTGGATTTAAGCTTGAGGAGGGCTGCGGCATGCAGGACCGCATGGCCCCACATGTTAGATGGAAGTTGGGAATGGAGTAGCAAGGGTCTTGCTACTAGTTGGATTTTCTTCACAAATGCCTCTGCGAGGCCATTTTGTGAGTGCTCGTAAGGTACTGAGTATGATAGGCTTATGCCGGATGCGATGCAGAAATCCTCAAACGCGTGAGATCGGAACTATTGCGCGTTGTCCATCCTTAGGTGTTTTATCGGGTTATCCGGAAAATGGTTTTTGTATCTAAGTAAGATGGATAGGAGTTTCGGGAAGGCTAGGTTCCGGGTCGGAAGTAGTGCGACTTCAAGATGGCTTCCCGATGCGTTGACCAATACGAAGTAGTAACGGAAGGTCCCCGAGGGTGGGCTTATCGGTCCACAAATATCTCCATGTATCCTGAATAGTGGCGGAGGTAGTTCCGTGGGTAAGGTCCAATGTGACGGTCTCTTGATTAATTTTCCCTGAATGCAGGCCACGCATTCTTGCGTCTTCCCGGCATTGGCCGTTGTGAGGGTGTGACCTTGGGTCAAAGGGATCATCCTCCGGAATATTGTTGTTCCTGGATGCCCTAGTCTGGAGTGCCAAATGTCTGGCTTGGCGGCTTTAGTGTCTATAGACACTCCCTGCGCCAGGTTGCGCTCCGCTGTGGGACCTCTCTCCCACGCGGCCATGCAAACCTCTTCCTCACCTAGGGTGGGGCTAGATGCCAAGGGTTTTATGGCAACCTTGTAAAGTCCATCGAGGCCCGCGTTAGCGGTGGCAATGACCTGGGGTCCTTGCCTAAGCTCGATTACTTCTTCATCGCCCTGCATTGCTGTGCAGAGGTGGATATTCCTCGCCCTCAGATCCCGATAGCTGATCAAGCTCTTCGGCACATCTGGGGCGTACATTGCCTTCTCGCAATTGAGGGGGAATCCCCCGAGCAAGATAATTGTTGCCCGGCCCTCCCGGAACCTTAGCGTCCGGCTTCCGGCCATTGTAAATATCTTACAGGTGGACCAGGACTTCTCACTTTGGAAGTGGAAGAATTGTGCCTTAGTTAGGATTGTGTGAGTTGATGCGCTATCCAGGAGGGCAACATCTTGGGTTGACGTGCCTCCTTCCCGGATAGCCATAAAATTTTCCACATCAAAATCAAGATCGGGCATGTCTCAGGGTTCAAAGTTGTAATTTTGCCTTGGTTTATTACGTAGCTTTTGCAATTCCCTGAACATATCTACAATGTACTGTGATGCCCTGCAATCCTTTGCAAAATGTCATTTTCTTCCACATTTGTGACAATTTCCCGAGGTTGTCCTAGCCTGTTCTTGCTTAGGTGGGAAGTATCTAGGTCTGTGTGGGTTCCCTATTGTAGGTTTATTATGCCATTGAGGTGGAGTTTTGCGAAAAGAACCTCTTGGTGGCCTACGGGAGGCCTCTGTAGTGTGAACTTCCGTGTGGTGGTGAATTGGTGAGTCGTCCCGCCGCGGTCCCGCTCCCGGTCCGGCTCTGGCTCCGCGCGTCGCTCCCGCTCCGCGTCCCGTCCCCAGCATCGGCGCGAGTGCTCCCGTGGTTCCGTTTAGCTCCTCTGGCTCAACGTCCTCGATCTTGGCGATGGTCGCATGCACCTCCCTCGCTGGTCGGGACTCCGCGTTTCGTAGCAGGATTTGGTGATGCTTCTCGGCGAGCAATAAGTGAGACATGAGGTTCGAGTGCTTCTTAAACTTCATATTCTTGTATTGTTGTGAGAGGATGGCCGTTGCAGGTGGGAATGTCGAGAGGGTCTTCTCGATTAGTTCCTCGTCCGTGATGACTTGCCCGCACAACCGGAGTTGAGTTGTAATCCGGTGCAGCTCCAAGTTGAATGCGGCGAAGTCCGGGCTCGGGGAGTTCACTTGACATGTATATATGTATACACGTGCGTGACAAGGGTATTTATTCAAGGGGTATTTAATTATCCATCCTTAATTTTTTGTATTGTATTATTATATAATTTGCTAATTTTTTGTTTTTTAAATGACCTATAATTACTTTTAAATTTAATGAAGCTCTAATTTTAAGCTAGGTATGTTCATTATAATTATTTGATTTTGCTCCAAAGGGTTAAAGAGCATTCAAAGTACTAAGTCACCAAAATCCAAGGCACAACAAGGTTTTACATTAAGAGTGTTCATAAACAATTTCAAACAACAAAATCAGCCCATGTTCCTCAATCAAGTTACACGCATAATTAAACACAACGGTACTGAGTGTAAAAAAAACAATTAAAACACCAACAACAAAGCAAACAAACATAGAATTCATGCAATAATGTAGAAGGGTATAGAGTTAATACTACAACATCCTGCTTGAAGCAGACAGACACAAGACCAACCAAAACTCCTCTAATTTATCTTGAGAAATTGTTTCTAGCATTTAAAAATACTAGCAAAATTGTTCATAGCAAATGAAAGATGTCATGTTCATCTTGCAAAATAATTCCTAGCTTTTAAGAACACTAGTATATAATCAACAAATAATGCATGCCTTTAATCCTAAACCCAGGAATCTGTCATCCGCCCTCATCAATCTTTCATCCCATTTTTTCAACTGAATCGACGTAGTTCTTCATCCAAAATCTTCCCGCCTGTGAACACAAAGGACACCCTATTTCAAAAAAAAAATCCTATCCTTAAATCCCATGGTATATTTTTACAAATATTTTACAAATATGCGTTATTTGTATCAAGCCTATATTATTTATAATACAAAATTTATCATACACACTCACCTATATTACTTCTAAGAAAATTCTAAGTTTTTCCTTTTGTGAATATAAATTACCCTATATTTTCCCGCACGTTGTTTTCTAATATAATCGCAGTGAACTCCCCGAGAGTCCGGGAAATCGAGTAGTCGGATGTTGGTCCAGTCCGCTCGAGCTTGTGGCAGGAACAACGTCTGTTCGTGGTCAAACCGGGCGTGAAGTTCCGCCCATAGCTCGGCGGGGTCCTCGATCTGCAAGTATTGAAGTCGTAATGCACGGTCGAGGTGGCGTCAAAGTATCATCAGTGTATGCCATTTGGTTGCTGGCGGGATCGGTGGTGTGTCGTCCGTTGGGGTGGTGCTTGTGCTGGGAGGTGGTGATGTTAGAGTCTTGGCGAGGTCCTCAGCACTCAGTAACACTTTAGCATCGTTAACCCATTCTAAGAAGTTTGACTCGTCGGAACTCAGAGGTGCAAACATTAAGGCATGCATTTTGGATTCCGTAAATCTAGATTTTGTAGACATTGATATTATGGTGTGTATGTCATCAGTTGATGAAGTAAACATTCATTTTGATGAGACAAGGGTACATACGGATAAGGGTACTTAAATATGGTTAGTCTCTATCAACCATAACTATATATTAGTGTGACCAAGAACTTAAGTGGGAAAGGAAAGTGCTAATCCTATATATATAGATAATCAGAAATACAACTTAGAAATGAAAATAAGTAAGGTAACTTATATCTCAAAGTGTGAGTATCAGGAAAAATTCGGCAGCATAACTTTTCTATGAAGAGGAAATCAGAAAGTGCAATTCTAATTTCTACCAAAATTTCGGCAGCATTTCGGTAGTGTAAACTTTTATGACCTTTCTAGATATGGATTTCTGGAGTAAATTGGGCAGCATTTCTGTACTAAAAAATGGTCCAGAATGTAGAGAATAAAGATGGTAGGTAGGCGCTTGAGTTCAGATGTAGCAACTGTCACGAAAATGACTCTAGATATATCTGATCTAGGTAAAATCTGCTCTCCGATAGTAGCTCAGTAGTAAAAACTATCTATCTGGAGGTGAAAAGACTTTCTTATGCTCGTACAAATTAAACATGCATGTCTATCAAAAGTGATATCTCAAAAGTGACCACTCAAGTGCTCTCAGAAGTGATTGACTAACAATCTAAAGTGAACAATGAGGTGTTAGGAGCAGTGTTGATAACGTGTTAAGAGTGAGGAAACCAGGTGCATAATGAAACAGAATAACGGTGCTAACTTAAACTCTTGAACTATATTGATCAAGGGGGGAACTGCCCTTATATACAATCTGGCTCGACACTTGGACTAGGTCCAAGTGTCGGCACCCGGTTACACCGTGGACTAGCTATCTCGGTGGGAATATTCTAGCTCGGCCTCGGTCTCCTACACCAAGACCGAGGCCCTTAATTAATTGTTTGCTCATAAGTTGAGATACCTTGGACTTGTGTGCACGGCCTCCTACCGGCGGCCACCACTTAAGGTGGCTAATGCCCATGTGGGACTAATTAATACTGATTAGCTTCCATGCTAGATGACGATTAACCTAGGTTGCATAGGTGCTTATCCATTATCTTAACACTTACCAACTCTCTTGCCTAAGTCTAGCACGTACACGTCCGGATGAAGAATCTTCTTCACCGGAAACGGCCCGATCCACCTTGCGGACCACTTAATAAATAATTCCGTAGGAATTCCTAAGTTTCTTAAATCCAACCAAACTTTCTCTCCCACTTGGAATGTCATTTTCCGCTGCTTCCTATTCACCGCACTAGCGTAGCGATCTTGCGCCTTGGCCATCATGGCCTTAGCATTTCGGAGGATCATTTGCCTCCGTGCGACCCATAGTGCCGCATCGAGTGAGTAATAATCTGAGACCCTTTCTTGGTCACGCATAAATTCGCTTCGACCAACGGATAAGTCGTTTACCAACACGGCCTCTTGCCCATAACACAAGTAAAATGTTATCTTCCTGGTGGTGCGGAACACCGTCGTGTTATAACATAACTCGGCAAGAGGTATCAACGTGGGCCACTCTTGTTGATTGTTTCGCAAAACACTCTCATATACATGTTGATGATCGAGTTGATTCTCTTGGGTTGGCCATCGCCTTGTGGATGCCAAGCCGTTGTCATTGAGAGCCTCACCCCAGTGCGCCGCATCATATGTTGCCAAAACTACGCTTGAAACAACAACCCGCGATTACTAACAATATCCCACGGAAACCCCTTATGCCTTACCCAATTGTCTAAGAACAATTGGGCCACCTCTTCGGCCGTGGCTTATTTCGAACAAGGCACGAATGCCATCCATTTACTCAGACGGCACATGATAACCATTATCGCGTTGTTTCCCGCTACCTTCGGGATATCCGTCATAAAATCCATTGATATCGAGTAAAATTTTTGTTTAGGTATCGGCAAGGGCCTTAACTTTCCGATCTTGGGTTGGCTGTTGTATTTGTTCATTTGGTACTTTATGTATGTCTTGACAAACTCTTCTACGTCCGCGCCCATACAAGGCCAAAAGTACCTCTTTTGCAGTTCGGCCATCGTGGCGCGAATTCCCATATGCCCCGCCAATAGCGTGTCGTGGAATTCATGAAACAACCTTTTCCTGAGCTCTCCTGCCGGCACGTATAACCGCGTTTGCTTGAAGTAATGAAATACATTCTTTTGCCTCAAATTCTTCATACGCCTACCACCCGGCGGATTTTTCTTAGAGCCCCGCTTATCAAAGAACCGGTTGTTCGTCACCGCGTCTTTGTCGTGTTTCATGGCTTCTCGGACGTCGTCTAAGAAATTACTTTTCATTTTGTCAAGGTCTTCCTCGACTAGCATAAGCAACCGATGAATGAATACCTCCTCTCGACGACTTAGCGCGTCCGGTACTAAGTTGTCCCGCCCCGGTTTTGAATCAACTCGACATCCATCGAGATGATTGTATCATACCACCTTAATTCCTTTGGAGTTGCTTGGGCCTTCGTATCCAAATACTTAAGCGAAATATTATCTGTAAAAACCTTAGTTTTTCTCCCGCCTACGTAATGCCTCCAACTCTTAAGACAATGGACTACGGCGTACAACTTTTTCTCGTAAGTTGACCATCTTAGTTGACTCCCCGTCAACTTCCGGTTTTCGTACGCTACCGGGTGACCATCTTGCATTAAGACGTTTCCGACGGCAAGCCACTTGCGTCGGTGTGCACCTCGAATTCCTTATCGAACTCGGGATACTTTAGCACATCCACTGTAGAGAACAACGTCTTAAGTTCACGGAATGCCCGGTTGCAATCTTCGTCCCACTTGAGAACTTGTCCCTCCTTGCCTAATAAGTTAGAGAGGGGCGACGCTACCTTAGAATAGTTTCTTATAAATTTTCGGTAGTAATTGGCCAAGCCTAGAAAAGACCTCACTCCTTTATGAGTCCGCGGGACTTCCCACTCGCAGATCGCTTGAATATTCTTACGGTCCAGGCAAATACTTTCGCCACTCAACACGTGACCCAAGAACTCCAACTCTCTTAGCAAGAATTCACTCTTCTCGGCATTCGCGTACAACTTGTGTTGCCTAAACTTTTCTAGGACCCGCCTTAGATCCCGCGCGTGGTCTAACTCGCTATTTGAATACACAAATATATCGTCGATATATACCACTACACATTCGTCCATCTCCTCATGAAAAATCCCATTCATGATGGATATAAAGGTTGCCGGCGCGCTACACAACCCGAACAGCAGCTCTAGGAATTCGTACGAGCTGTACCGAGTTTGTATTGCCGTTTTGTGCACGTCCTCGTTAGAAACTCTTATCTAGTAGTAACCCAATTTTAAGTCTATATGACTAAAGTGGAATGCACCCGTTAGTCTATCCAACAAGTCGTCGACTCTTGGCAAATGATAGTTATTCTTAACCGTCACTCGGTTAAGTGCGCGGTAGTCAATACGCATCCGCAATTGGCCGCCCTTTTTGCTCAGAAAGAGCACCGGCGGCCAAACAACGACTTACTAGGCCTTACGTAGCCTCGCGTGAGGAGCTCGGTTAGTTGCTTCTTTAACTCAATCAACTCGTTTTGGTTGAGTCGATACGGAGCCTTGTTTTGAGGCTCCGCCCCTGGCACTAACTCAATTTTTTGGTCTACCTCCCGCTCGGGAGGCAACTCATTCGGGAGTTCGTTAGTTAGAACGTCTCCGAATTCATTAAGGACTTGGCAATACTTGAACTGGAAAGTAGTGGGGTTTCACCCTTTGTATTAGAATCGAGGAAATTCTCTTTTAAAATTAATACAAATTGTTTCTTAAAGAGGTCTTGTTGCGAAACTAGATTGATTTCCAAACCATCTAGTCCCGCTACTTGAGTATAAGGTAACGGCATCGGTTTCTCGTCCGATCCGACCATCACTACTTGAAGTCTAGGCCTTTGCCTAACTTCCACCCCGTAGTAGTGTAGAAACGTATTTTCCAACACTACATCCACTCCTCCAAGTTCGCACACGGTGAAGTCCTCGAACTTCGCCGCTCCCGCCTTAAATCGCACACTCCGCGCAACTTGCGTCATTTGACACGATCATTGCGCGAAGTTTATCTTCATCGGCAAAGCCGTGTCCGCCACCACTACCTTCAACCTCCTGGCGCACTCCGGCGTCATGAAGGAGTTCGTGGCTCCTGGGTCAACTAACATTGACACATTAGTACCGTTCATTTGACCTTTCAAGTAAACCAAACCTTTACTTCATGGGTTAATCAAAGAGAGCCTAGCCTCCAAGCCAACCTTGGTTACTAGCATCTTCAGCATGAAGCTCTCGAGCATTCGGTGCCCCCGCTTGAAAGTCGGCCCTTTCTCTTTGATTAAGGTGTCGAGCTCTTTAGCTTGCTTTGGCGAGATCGTAGTAGAATTCAACTCTATCTTTCCAGTCCCGCCCTCGCGACATTTTCTCGCGACGTGGCCTACCTTGTTACACTTGAAGCAGAGTCATTTCCTCGTCGCGTCCTTAATGTCCACGCGAAATTCCTAAGGGCGGCCGGCTTGCCACTCGAACCCCCTTCAGGTTCCTCCCTTGCTTATCTTGCTTCCCATTTTTGCTTTGCGAATTTGGGCTTGCCACTCTTGAAAGACCTTTCAAAAGGTTTCTTTCCGCTTGGAGCATCGAAGCGTCCTACCTCTCGCGGGTCTCCCAACAGAATCACAACATCGAATAATTTCATCATCGTCGTCGGGAGGCTTTCCCGCTCCCACACTTTGCGTCAAATTGATTCGTTGAGACTTGCGAGAAACGCTCCCATCATGCCGAGTTGCGGACTCTTCTCACAATCGAAGTGCAAGTACTTAGACTTGTATTCCTTGGCATAACGCGACAAGTTTTGGTCGTTCCTTCATTTCATGGCGCCTAAGGACGTTACATCAAGCAGGTGTTGGTGTGGCTTGCGTCACGCCTCAATTGTCCACTCCTTCAAGTCCTTCCACGACAAGTGTTAGCCTCGCGAACCTCGCTACGCCGCAAAGGCGACAGACGCGCCAGAAACGACCCGAAGCTTCTCACCTTCACTTCGTCGCTGTTGTACCCTAACGCATCACAATACATCTCGTACTCCGTGATGAAAGCTTCAATGTTCCGCTTGTCCTTAGTGTCACACGTTATGGGCTTCGGAACATTCTTCATATAAGGCGGCTTAGTGGCGTCCGACGATAAGCTCTTCCCACTTTGGATATTTTCAACCAACATTTGGGTTTGAACTATCAAAGCGGCCATAGTCGTCCTCATTTTGAAAAACTCGTCCTTGAGCTTCGTTATTGGCGTCTCACGTCGTCGGGGTCCTTCCCGATCCGACTCCTTTTCGGACTCTTCGGACTCAACATCTTCCCTCTTGCCGAGCGGTACGTTAGGTTGCTCTTCCGCCACTAAGGCTTGATTCACCACCCCTTGCTCCTGATTGAGCTCATTGTGAATCGGTTCCAAGTTCAATTCCTCTCGGATTTGACTTGCGGTCTTCGAAGGCACGGGGGCCTTCTTCCGCGGCGCACGAGTCTTCTTACTCGGCCTGCCTTCCTCGCCTTCAGTCGCCGCCATGGCGATTTCCGGCGCTAACTCTTCTTGAGTCTCGTCTTCTCCTCGTCGCGATTCGCCTTCGCTTTTTTTGGAGCGCTTCGTGGTCGCCATCGTCACGGCCTCCAAGGTTGCTAGGCTTCCTCCTCGCTCCTCGATGTCAAATCACGATACCGAGCTTAGATGCTCTGATACCACTTGTAGCGTCCACTAGCGCCACGTCCCTCACGCCTCGCGTGAAGCTAACAACTCACATGCGCAAGCCACTTGCCCCGGGTAAGTCCATTGCACTTAGCAACTTAGGAAACGAATATCCTAACACTCTTGGGGTTCTCCCGAGTCTAACCCACGAGCCAACCTGGTCCTCTCCAAGTCCCAAGGTTCGGGCCTTTCCCACACGCCTCGCGTGTGCTCCGAGTCCACTTAGTCCTCCTCACCCGTTGAGCCACGTGCTCAAGCCCTTCGTGCATCCCTCGCACGGGTCACCCTACCACACACTTAGTCCGCCCGCCTAAGTGTGCTTCCCAACCGGGTTCAACCCAACACACTATAAGGGGTGCGGCTCACCGCACATCCAACCCCCTTAGGTGCTCATCCGCCCAATATAAGACTCGCTCTAAGGGGGTCTTACAATAGCAATTAACCTCTCCCAAGTCATAATATTAGAGATCATAGGACATCATAGCAATATTTTGCCACAAGCCCAATAAGACCTCAAACTTAGATTCCCTTGACCTTCATAAACAATGACATTGCAAAGGGTCTTTATCTTTTGTATCTCAACCAGACACTATCCTTTGCCTCCTTATTGGGGGCTCTTTGGTGGCTCCTATACCATCTCCATTGCACACCTATTGGTCTTTGCGGCAATGCTCTTTAGAGTTTTTTTAGTCCAAAATTTGTAGAACTATTGTGAGAAGGTAGGTAGTCATTGCCATTCATGGGTCCACCCTAGTTATGGACCAATTAATGATGCATGTAATGGGCCATATGATGAGTGTGTTTTGGACCAAGTTCCCTTCGATGTAGTCATGTTGAATACATGTAGGAGGTGTATGAGTTTTGGTTACTTTTAGAGTTGGTTATTTTTTCTTGTTGGAGGCTAAGAGCAAGCCCAGTCACTGCCTGCATTTGCATCCACATCTGGAAACAGAAAGTGGCCTCCGTCCCGGATGCATATGCAAGTAAGTCTGCCACTCATGCCGAATTTTGTGGGCCTACATTCCGGTACAGGGGAAATTCGAAAGTCAGTCACTTCACAATCAGTAGCAGGACGGAGAAATACTTTAGCCTATCTACCCCTGTACCTACGAAAGGCCCGCATAATTCTTTTAGTTGGCTTGTCTTATCTGGCAAGGTATAATAATGATGTTTAACTTATACTGATAGCAACCTCCCTGCATAAGTTGACGTTATGCAGGGAGGGCGTCCCACCCTGCAGAGTTTTTCATCCACAACCTAAGTTATGCAGGACCAATGGGGCCTAAACCTGCATTTGCATCTGCATAACGGATGAAAAAACGTAGATACAGATGCAGATGCGGGGCCATTGGGCTTGCCCTAAGGGAGTAGAACCTCCTACTTTGCAAATCATGGCCATTTTTCTCCCAGCTAGGATAAGTTGAACGGCATCAACAACCACCTCTTCCACATCACTATTCAACTTGGGATCACTGCACTTGGAGTCAAGCCTAGGATTCGGCACCATAACCTCCTTGTTAGAGAAGTCCTTCTCATCACATGAGTTGAGGTTGGCATTATCAAGAACTGCCTAGGAGTCTAGTAGGTAGGCCATTTTGGTATGAGCATTAGCCACATTGTCATCCAACTTTTGCCTCAAAATATTAATACGATAATATGCTTACAAATCAAAAATTTCTCCAATACATGTTTTTGTTAGATTCAAGATCAATGTAACTATTCTTAGCTACACTCTTCACAAGAATGTTGTCTATGAGGACTAAATTAACTCGGTTTGGTCTTGGACCAACACGATATGCGTGCATGGAGATTTTATTACTTCAAATACTTTGGAATAATTTTCAAGAATTGGGGAAAACCACCAATTTAAGTTTCCCATTTGCTTCAACTTCAACTATGCGATCCCATCCTATATGCTTGCATACTTTGGGGTGAATGGATCTATAATGCCTTGCTATCGATTTGGGCCAAGTAATCGAGTTTGCCTTTCCTTTTGTCCTCCTTCCACCTAGTCCCCCATGTCAAAGCTTGTTTTTTTTAGGTTCACCACTATATGCGTGTGTATGTCTTGCCTTATGGGTGTCATCCACATCACCGACTTTCAAAAAGTTGTCCATTTCCAAGAGGATATCCTTTGCCTTCCACTTGCGGGCACCAATGAATGGATTCGGTTGAGCTATTTCCATTTGAAAGCCCCTTATCTTGAATAGGAAATGACCATGAATTTGGCTTTTAATGGTTTGAATGAGGTTGGTAAGCTTGCTAAGCATCTCCATGTGAATGAGGGTTAACCTCAGTGGGATCAAAGGTGGAGATCAAGCTTCTTAACTCATCATTTTCTTGCATTGTTAATTTCTCTCCAACTTAGTAATGAAATCTTGCCAAATTGGTGATGACCCTTTGACCATTTCGTGCTCACCATCATAACTTTTGGTGGGGGGCTAGGCATTCCACATGATTGTTTTTTGCGTTTAAGCTTTTGTCCTTCTTAGTATTCACCATTGTATTTGATTAGACAAATGCCAAAGTCTACAAACGTTGCTTTGATACCACGTGTTGCAATTCAAACTCACACTTAGTTTGAAGGTGGCCAGTTGTGTAACAATGGCAGTTGCCAAGCGAGACCCAATGGATTTCAGTGTTATTAATTATGCACAACCAAAGCCATATACAAATTGGTCCAATTCCCCCTAATAGACATAAGTGTGGAGTGCATGACATATGCGCGACTACAAGGTACCAAGGACCCCAATATTAATGGGGTTTAGAGCTGGAAGTAATCTCAATTCACAATCATAATAACATGCCTCAAACTATTTGCAAGCTATCATTACCACTCACTAGCCTTGGTACATTTTCTCGAAAGTTTGGGACATGCATTTACTGGTGCGGATTGCTAGGGTGCCTTGTAAACGACATTTTGGGGCCATGGCCTAGCTGAATATAAGCAATTTTAAGAATCTAATGGCTTTCATTTGTGGATTGCCGGTAGCATAGTCATTCAGAGTGGAAAGCCAAGGCAATTGCCATTAAGGATCGCTTATAGTATGTAACCGACTCTTTCCCTTCCTCGGCACCATAAGGAGGAAGCAAGGGAAGTCATGCGGAGGCTATTTCCCATTTGTAGAGTCTTGCATAGTTTCGTAGCAATAGTGCAATAGACTTTACCCAATCGTAGGAACTCAATGATTTAGTCTAGAGAAAAGCATTCTCTAAGTGAGATACTTGAAAGAATTACCAATAGGTCGATGTAGAACCGAGTGATTCGGATTCTTGAGTCTTTGAACTTTGATAAGAAGAATAAATACCTTTGATGTGCAATGGTCTTGATCTCTTGAAGTGGAACTCTGATGGTTGTTGTTATGTGATTTGGAGAGAGTGAGAAATAATATCTTGGATGTAATTGAATAGTGGTTGTGAGAATCTATTTGACCTAGTTGTTTGTCAAAGTTTGAGTCGAAGCTGCTTGAAGATTATGAGAGTTGAAGTCTAGTGTAAGAAAGTACATTTGGGCGACATGCCAAGTAGAAGGAAGTTTGAACATGAGAAGGAAGAACAATGTCAGTTGAGACATAATATCTATGAATATCATGATTGAGAGAATTAACATAAGCAATAGTTTAAAAACAAATTTGTGCAAGTGAGTGGTTGAGGGTTGGGAAACCAATATTGAGTCAACTTGATTGAGTGAATTACTCACTAGTGTATGAAGGAGGCAAATGAGTGTATGAGAACTTCGAGGATCAAAGCGAATTGGAAATAACCAACCTTGGCGACAAACAAAGAGAGAGTTTGAATGTAAGAGGTGAGAGAGTCAGTCGACGATAAGCATGTAAGTCATTCTACCAAGCCTGAGAGAGGAGGTAAGGACTAATTGTCAAGATAAGGGCAATAGTCTTAGAAAGATTGTGTAAGTACGCGACCAATGGAAGGTCAAGATGCAAGTAATTTCCGCATGGGAAATAAAAGGCAAATTACAAGTGAAATAAAGAAAGAGAAAGATTGAAGATCTTGAGAATAGGCCATAGCCACCTGAAGATTAAGCAATGGCCAGAGAGAGGGTGAGTTGAGGGGAACTCAATTCCTACAAAGGAACGGAGGGCAATTGACTTGAGTAAGAGATGAAAAGGGCAAGAGGCTTGAGATGGGTACAATCATGACTACATAAGTTTGATGGGCTATAGCTGTGTCAAAAGAAGAAGTTAATTACAAAGAAAAAAGACATTATCATGTGGCAAACACCATGATAGCCTAGATGAGTCGACCGCATATTGCCAGTAAAAGATATAGAGTTTGCATGTGGGAATGATAAGGCTATAGGATATTTTGTGCATGCTATAGGCTACAAAGACAATAATATAAGAGGAAGAAGACTTTACCATGTGAAAATAAAATTGTACTCAATACAAGTCATTTGGAGGTGTGAGCCCAAAATGGTGTTCACATGTGTTCTTAAGTCTTTGAGACCATTAGAAGTTATGTTTTAACGGTTATTAATTATTCACAAAAATATAAAAAGAATGAAGTGTAGTGTGAATTAAGTTTAGACATTAGAGGGTGTTGTATGATTGTCTCAAGGTTTAAGTTCAATGAGGTAATGACTTGACTAGGTGAGTATGAAGTAAGGTGAGGCGAGAGGGGATCCGCGGGTTAAATGCCCACATTAGGATCCACCTTGTTGGTTTAGGAATGGAAGAGCCTTGTGGATGGGATGAGTCCCTACTTAGAAGGAGAAGGTTAAGGGGTTGTGATTGGAGGCTCTAATCATCTCACCCTATCCTTACCTCATGCCCTCTCCTCCTCTTTGCTATTTAAGACCTCGTTCTTCCCTCATTCATCATCTCTTTCATTCGTGCTCCTTGGCACCCCACGTGTTATAAGTGTGGGTGCGTGGGAAGCAAGATAGGAGCACGTGTGTGTGCATGGATGTAAGGTTAGGAGCCAAGGCTAGTTGGCCTTGAAGAGGGTTTGACCTCTTGTTAGTAATAGTTGGGCGTGAATGATTTAAAGTTCAATTTATGGCTTTGTTTGAGTACTTGGATTTACATTGATTAGCCTTATACTTATGTGAATGTGCAAAGTCTCTTATTGGAGCATTTAGTTTTGTTAGACTTCATATGAATTTTTTAGATCCAAAAAACCGAGACTATGTCCAAACTTCCAAAAACTAGTGAAAAGTCCAAAAAGCCATAAATTGAACTTTAAATCATTCACGCCCAACTATTACTAACAAGAGGTCAAACCCTCTTCAAGGCCAACTAGCCTTGGCTCCTAACCTTACATCCATGCACACACACGTGCTCCTATCTTGCTTCCCACGCACCCACACTTATAACACGTGGGGTGCCAAGGAGCACGAATGAAAGAGATGATGAATGAGGGAAGAACGAGGTCTTAAATAGCAAAGAGGAGGAGAGGGCATGAGGTAAGGATAGGGTGAGATGATTAGAGCCTCCAATCACAACCCCTTAACCTTCTCCTTCTAAGTAGGGACTCATCCCATCCACAAGGCTCTTCCATTCCTAAACCAACAAGGTGGATCCTAATGTGGGCATTTAACCCGCGGATCCCCTCTCGCCTCACCTTACTTCATACTCACCTAGTCAAGTCATTACCTCATTGAACTTAAACCTTGAGACAATCATACAACACCCTTTAATGTCTAAACTTAATTCACACTACACTTCATTCTTTTTATATTTTTGTGAATAATTAATAACCGTTAAAACATAACTTCTAATGGTCTCAAAGACTTAAGAACACATATGAACACCATTTTGGGCTCACAGGAGGGTAAACATATTAATGTATAAATTAAAGAATATACCATAATTATTATGCATTGTTTTTGTATTACCTATGTGGATGATCTTTAAGATGAGTTGCGAATTCTACTTGATGACAGAGGTGGTTACTATGGTTTCTGAAGACTTGCATGAGGGTTGTAAATTAATTAAAAAGAACTAAAATTTGAGATTACCGCAAGCATAATTCGCGACAATTAAAGATGATGTGGTTACTCAAAAGATGATACCCTAGACATGTTGCCTTGACTGTGAGTTAATAATTATTTGCCAAGCTATTGAGCTTCACGACTAAAGTAGGTCAAATCATTAGAGTGATAGAAAGTCCCCAAAGATAGGATGGAATCACACACTACAAAGGAGGCACGAATGAATCCTTAAGAGTGAGTTAACGAAGAAGAGAATAAGAAACGAAAATAACCATAACTTGTTATTAAAACCTCTAATCCAATGTGACATGAATCCTTATGGACACTAGCTCAGCGTTCCTTGAGATCTAGTTCCCTAGGTTGGTTTATTTGATTGATTTAAGTAATAGTAAAAACCTAACTACAAGCTCAAATGGCTCCACCATGATTAACAACACTACTCCCGAAAGTGGGGGAAATCTAGGAACACCAACTTGTGACTTCATTGCCCTTCCCCATTCATGAGCTTCTAGTCCTTTGTGCATGGCCCCCACCGCAGTGCCAAAGAATGGAATGTCCACCCCAAAGTGAGGCCAACTACCAGTTTTGGAGCTAATGCACCCGCAAACTTGAATGATCTCTATAAGTCATGTCCTTTGTCCAATTAAGAGGTTCTTTACAATGTTGAAAATCCTTGAGAATGCTTTTCTAGTGTAGTTTAATCACCAAATTGGAGAAGATCTCATTTTAGGCAATTGAAAGAGAGCGTTGCTAACTTTAGGAGGTAACGTGGAGTTCCTATTGAGACAACCCCCACACTTAGTCTTCACAATGCTTAGTGTGGTCCCAAAGTACCTTTTAAGCGCCACACATGAGCTTAACCACCCTTCCATATGGGTGGCCATCGCCTAATTGCATAGCGGGACTTTGGTGTCACACCAAGGTCCACCCTGCAAACGTTGTGTTGGGTCACTCCAACTAGGGGTAGGGGGCGTGACAATTGATAAACTTCATAAATGGGACCTATCTTGATTTAGTGTGTAGAAGGGTAAGTCTTATGTCTATAGTATTATTTGAATTGCATCTCACATGAATGACAAGGAGCATGCATCCACTTTCCAAAATTTAAATTGAAACTCTACAAGTTTATCCACCCATCAACATTGTTGTCATTCATAATCTGCACAACGAATCATTTTTACAAATCACATCAACAATAAACAATCTCAACCAAAACATTTGTAGAAAGGATTTTGGAATTTTGATGCACAAAATGTTTAAGGATGTAACAAAACCATAATTTTCATTTTCCATTCTCATAAATACTTACTTGACCGGTATTGATACACAAACACACTTTCCGAAAACAATATGAAATGCCTTGGTGTCCCAACTTAGAATTCCTTGCAGCACTTCAACACTTCAAAACTTCATGAAGTGTTGACATGGATTCCGACTCTAGCAAGCGCAACCGACTTGTTCCTCATTTGGATTTGTTAAAGCGCTGAAGTGAATTTTTTATTTTTGTTATCAAAACCCTACATATCATGAAATGCTCAAAATGCCTCGATAGGTGTACTTGACACCTTACCTTCGCAACTCCTCCAATTCATCCAACTAATAATTCAACAGCTACCTTACTTACCATAGCCGAGGCGGAAACTCGCATGATGAGATGCGCTCATCACTCAAATCGTGCCATAGTACAAAATTCATCGAGCAAATTGCAAAATCAGTGGAAAGTCCACGCATGATGACAGTTACTGCATTAATTTAGGATATGAGGTTTGCGGCGGCATGTGGGGAAGGACAATATCAACTTACATTAAGTAGTCTTGTGAGGATCGATGGCCAGTGGGTCGAAGAGCTTTCGTAGGGTGCTTGGCTCCATCAAAGACTCGACCAAAGTCGGCCTTGCAACAATCAACAGCGACTACAAGGTGTTCATTCATTATACTACCTGTATAATTTCGGAATAAATTCCTCAGAATTAATCCCACTGTATGTAGACCCATTCCAAGAGGGGACACACCTATATAAATTATTAGTAGTCTTGCTAATAATCAAGGCCGGCTCTCAGATTTGACGACATGAACAATCAGTTGTGCAGGACCTTGACATTGCAGTCGTGAAAGCAACCAACCATGTTGAGTGCCCCCCAAAGGAGAAGCACGTGCGGAGTGAGTTGATTATTCATACGTATCATCCCCCTTTGAATTTTGTCTGATAACTTATCTGATTCAAAATTCTAATTAACTCAGAGTAACCTATGTGGCCCTATGATTGTGGGCACTTCCAACTTCACAGACAATTGTAGCCCATGGACCCGGAATTGTCTCATCCGGTCAGCAATTGCGAATCATGTAGATTGTTATTTCAAGTTTCAGAATCAGAGTTGAGATGCAAGAGTTATAAGATGTCAAAGTGAGGATTCTCCTTCTCTTTGAACGATCACATCGATCACGTAGGCCTCCCAATTCTGTTCATTGTTGAACCGAGAGCGGTGTCTATATTTTGAGCACATAGTTCAATTTCATTGAAATTGTAGCAGATGTCGTTTTGGGTGTCTGTTCTTAACTACAAACCTTGCCGTATGCCACACAAATATAGGCGATGAATTAAAGAAGAGTGACCACATAAGGCCTATACAACTTGGTGGAATCCTGCATGAAGAAGTAGGTTCCTGGTTTATGTGGACTCAAATCTTGCCAACCCTAATTTAAACGCAAGTCTGACAGAGAGTAAAGTTTGACTCTTGTTGCATGCTTGCAATGTAAGAGATTCAAAAGGGTTACTAATTCTTATAGGAATTGGTATAAGAATTGGTAATCGATGGCATCATGACTGTGAAGGCCTGCCAGATTCTGTGTTCATTTTCTCTTCAATGCTCAACATGCAAACTTGTAAATGAAGAGAGAATGTATTTCTCGGAGAGACCTAATTGTGTGGCTGATTTTGTGTGTGTGTGTGTGTATGTGGGGTGGTGGCAGCCATCTTCTTGGCCACATCGTCATCGCGACCGCGGGCGGATGTGGCGTATTGCATCCATGTCCTCGCCAGGCGCATTGCCAAAACACACACGTGGACGGTCAGTAGGTCCACTCTCTTAGGTTTTATAATCCGTTGCTTATTTGAAAAAGAATAATTTCAGTAGCTTATGAATTGGATGTGCCTCAAGATTGAAAAATGTTCATGATTTTCTTCATCATATGAGGTTATTGCGACAAATATGTTTCAGATCATAACCATGTATGTGCTACGAGATAATGCTTACAGAATATGACATTTTAAGAACATTGCAAATTGAAATGCAACATCTGAGAATTACATCCTTCAGAAGGTTTGTAGTCAAGGGGAAGGATTATCCCGAGGATACCACCTCGTGGGAGAAAGAATGTGATTCTAGGCGCGATTTCATGACCAAAAGAATCAGGTCAGTGGCTTATGAATTGGTCGTGCCACAAGATTGGAAGACTTTCATAATGCTCTTCATCATGTGATCTTCATATTGCGACAATGTGTTTCAGATCCTAACCCCTACACGGACCAGAAGAAACCGCCAACAGCTGCTCCTCCTGAAGGAGAGATCAAGCTTGCAGAGTGTGAAATTAAAGGATCTTGCAAATTGAAATGCAACGTCTGAGAGAGTCGACATCCTTCATAAGGTTTGTAGTCAAGGGGAAAGGTTATCTTGAGGATGAAACCTCGTGGGAGAAAGAAACATGTTTCTAGACTCGATTTCATTACCAAAAGAATTAGGTCAGATGCTTATAAATTGGATCTGCCACAAGATTGGAAGACATTCCTAATGATCTTCATCACGTGAGCTTAATATTGCGACAACATGTTTCAGATCGTAACCATGTATGTACTACGAGAAATTGCCAACGGAAGCTCCTCCTCTTGAAGGAAAGATGATGCTTGCAGGATGTGAAATTAGAGGATCTTGCAAATTGAAATGCAACATCTGAGAGGCACATCCTTCAGAAGGTTAAGTGGAAAAAATTTCCTGAGGTGGAAGGCTCTTGGGAGGAAGAGATTGATTGTAGGCGTGATGATTTTGCCACAGGTTGCATTGAAGGCGATGATGGTCATCCACCGCACTCTGAGGGAAGGCGACCCCACGTTCCGAGACGAGCTCCTCAACTATGCCAGGAACCGCGGCCATGTCCTCAATCTCTCCAATTTCAAGGATGACTCCAGTACAAATGGTATGTTTCTATTGGTTTAGTATTTCCAATTCAGCTTCTTCAGGAGGATCTCATCAATAAGAAGTGTGGCCCTATTGCGGGCACTTCCAACTCCACAGACCTTCATGGCTATTGGGTTGACTCGCTTGGGAATTGTCTCATCTGGTTAGCCGTTGCGATGAATCACGAAGATTGACGTTTCAAGTTCCAGAATGGGAGTTGACGTGGAAAATTTAAAAGAGTTTAAATTGAAGACTCTCTTTAAATGATCACACAGGCCCTCCCAATCGTGTGCACTGTTGAACTTAATGTGATGCTCATATATTGAGCACATAGGCCAATCTCATTGTAAGACATGGGTTTCTGGTGTCCATGTTTAACGGCAAGCCTTGCCATAAACCACACCAGTGTAGGGCGCACATACCTTATGGTGGTTGGCTTGGCTTGGGAATTCTTCCATCCGCCTAGCAATTGCGAATCATGGGATTGTCATCTCAAGTTACAGAATTGGAGTTGAGATGCAAAAGTTATAAGAGGTCAAAGTGAGGATTCTCTTTCTCTTTAAATGATCACATGTGCCCTCCCAATTGTGTTGAATGTTACACCTAGATTGGTGTCTATATTCTGAGCACATAGTCCAATCTCACTGTCATTGGTCTCCGTTCTTAACCACAAGCTCTTTACATATACCACTCAAATTTTGGTGTCCAAGAAAGAAGAGTGACCACATAAGGTCCGCATGGCTGAGATCACCATTTGCACCAATGTAAGATTGGATTTGTGGATTTGATTGTAGCTTGGGACTACTCGGCATGGGTGCGCACATATGCTCTTTACCTCGAGGAGCGGCTTGAGTGCTGCCGGGTCTTAAAGTATGACGTGGAGGCCGAGCGCTCAGTGGTGAGGTTTTCTACTCCTCTACGAAAGGCCATAGTTTTTTGCATCTTCTAATATGTAGTTGGAAATCTCAAATGACTTGGATTGAGGATTCTATCGATATAATTAGATAGTAAAAAATTGTGGCCATTCTACGTATGACATGTGAATTTTACTGGCAGACTTTGGAAAATAGGAGTTCAAGAGCTACAGATGATTCGGTCCTTTAATTTTTGTCCCCAATCACATGTCGAACTCCTGCACATACCTCCTTCATCTGAAAAATACAAATTCATAATTACAAGGTGACTGACAGATGCATACCCGACTGAGGGAGCTGGACACGGAGGAGTTGTTGGAGCAGATGCCTGCGTTGCAACAACTCCTGCACCGGCTCATGGGCTGTCAGGTCACCCTCACGTCCAAATTCTGTATTATTACCTCATTATCACTTTATTATCACCTCTACTATTTCGCTCTTGCACGCTTTCTTAGTTTCCAATAATGTTCGTATAAAAGCCAAGAGTTCTCATATAATTTCCATTAAGAAGAGATTATCCCTCCATTCAAAGTTTCTTAAACACATTTAATCACATCCACATCATTCATAATATGTCACATTGACCAACAGATTGTTTGCTAAGTTCTTCAATAAATTGCGTAATCTCTTTCCAGTGAAAATGATGTTACATAATGGCCATTATCTAATACATCAAAACCACGTTTAAACGGAGTCAATTTGTGACATAACCCAAATTGAGGTGATTTTTTGGCGTGATTTCTAGCCTGAAGGAGCAGCTATCAGCAATTATGTGATTCAAGCGGCGTTGGGTCTGGTAAGTAACTGTGCTAATCCTATGTCTTTTCTACCCATTGGGAAGTTCACATCCTGCTACATCTCTTGCATGTTCATGGAGCCCTGGTGTTGTGATATTTTGGATTAAATTCTTGTACACTACAGGTCCTCAAGGAGAGTTTCAAGCTTTACCGTGCAATCAATGACGGTGTCATCAATCTGGTGGACAAGGTTTGCATTCTCCAACAACGGAAATTGTACTAACCTAGAAGCTTGTAAAGTAAGATTTTAGAATTTTGTTGTCAGCTCTACGCCATGATCATCCCAAAGGCTCTTGAATTTATCCTTGTGCCTTGTGGCCTTCATTTATTTAGTAGTGTCGTCGACTCATTGTTTTCCATTGATTGCAATCACTTGGAAAAGTGGTTACTAGGAGACATCATATGCTTGTATCTGTTTGCTCCTGGAGGACAGTTCTTCGAAATGAGCCGACACAATGCAATGAAAGCATTGGAAATCTACAAACGAGCTTCTCAACAGGTTGCTCTCACCAAAAAATTTGCACTTTGGTTTCAAACACTCACAAAATTGTTATAAGGGTGCTTTTTCTTTTACCACCACGTCATCATTTTAGGGGTGCTTATGTTCTCGAGATTATCAGAGGCAGATGCTCTATTAATGACCATTTTAAACAGTTCTTTCTTCATGGAGACAGGATACCCGGAAAATTCTGTCGAGCCTGAGATGATTCAACCAATGGTTGGAAGTCGATGTGCCAAGTTAAACCAAACCAGGAAATCTGGGGAAATTCGGGGTTGATGTTCATAAACTGATCAGTGTTGCGTGTTTGTGCCTGTCTGTATGGGCAGGCAGGAAGACTCACAGAGTTTTATGAGATGTGTAAAAGCATGGACTTCGCTCGCAATTTTCAGTTTCCTGTTCTTGAACAGGTTTGTTTCGTTGTGTTGCTCATCGGTGTGGTACATTACACTACGAGTAGTATTTTAGGCATCAGTGCTTCCTGTACTTCCATAATGACAAAGAACACTTTTTTTTTTTTCTGTGGTATTCCAAGCAATTTCTCAATATTCCCCACCATTATGTTTGAGTGTGATTGTGCGATGAAACACATCAATGTTTGAGTAGTAGAGAGTTGTCAAAGAAAGCAGTTACTAAATTGAGTCTTTGTGGGTAGTGTGCAATATGAAAATTGTGGATATT
Organism: Polytrichum commune; assembly: GCA_950295325.1. Taxonomy (NCBI): domain Eukaryota; kingdom Viridiplantae; phylum Streptophyta; class Polytrichopsida; order Polytrichales; family Polytrichaceae; genus Polytrichum; species Polytrichum commune. The sequence goes on from OX485805.1 coordinate 28,433,695, forward strand.
GCTAGATTCGAAGCATCATGCTTATTACAGTTTCTGCACTCCAATGCAGCCCCCGAAGTCTTTTCTCTTCACAATGGAGGACTATGTGAGGGACTCCTTTCGCGGCAAGGAGGTAATTGTTTTATGTGATTCTGCAAATAAAGCACCTCTTACAGAAAAAAAACATTGCATGAATTTGAGAAATTCTATGGCTGGTTTTAATTGTGGGGTTTTCTTCGAAACGATTACATTTCACGCAATGAGCATGTTGTCTGGTAAGATGATCTGAAAATGGAATCTGGCCATTGGTGCTCTCAATCAGTTCGATGGTGTGTACTCTGAAGAATTTGGTGAGCATTTTGGAATTTAGTGCCTGTTTCTAAATTCTACTGGTGGTTGCAGGACTATGAGGATCGAACTCCCAAGCTGCAGACACAATCAACATTGGACCGCACTCGCGATTATGACAATGGGACACCGCCACCTGTGCAACCAATGCCCGAGGAATTCCTCCGTCCACCTCGGTCGGCAGCACGAGACCTGATGGCAAGTGTTTCCAACTTTCAATAACTCCAGACAATCCTTCATGTCATAACATCCTTAACTAACCTATTTAGGTTCCACCTCAAATGGAATGATTCTTAGGTACTCCGGACACACATCTTCAGTTAAATCTTGGTAGATGGAAGGAGACTTTAAGCTGACAAGATTGCCGCATGAAAATCAGGAACTGAATGAGGGATTGCAGACAGATGACAGAAATTCCTTTGCATTGACTATCATCCCACCAGGTCTCATACTGCTCCTTGTCATTTGATGTGGTCTTTCTAACAGGGTCTTGAACAGCGAACTGAACTGAACTATGGTTTAAATTCTTAATTACTAGGTTTGGTATGTGATGAATCTATTTCAGATTTGACAAAGTTCTACGTTTTTTGAACAAGAGAAAATCTGATCTCATCTGTATTGATCGGTTCTTTGTGTTACAAAAAACATTCTCTTCAGCATCTCTCTGGACCATTTCCAAATGAATCGTTCAATGAGAACTAACATAGCCATATGGCGGCTAGAGGACATTCAAATTTTGAGTGTCTCTCTGCACAGGTCTAGCTGCTCCTGCAACTGGTAATTATCGCCCCCCTGAAGTCACGGGGTGGGAGCTTGCACTTGTGTCGGATACAAACCGTGATGGAGGTGCTGCTACAACTAACAAATTGGTATGATCATTTAAAATTTTATTTAAAGAGTGACTGTCTAACAATTTATGATAAAAATTTGCTTTGAGCCCACTAGATAGGATTTTACTGCCAATTGATGCGTCATGTCACGAGTTGACTGGACCTTGGACCGGATTGTAACACTTAGTTTAGTAAGCAATGATTGCTCAATTTTTTTTTGAAATTCGAGATGTCGTGCATTTTGATTGGTATACGGATATGATAGGTGAGGAAATATTCTTACGAGATCGAGAAATGGCGGCCTGTATTTTTTTCCATTCCCTGGCTGGAAACAAGCATAGTACAACAATTCACAAACCAATGTAGATGTCATGTAATGTGGTCAAGGATATCATGATGATGCACACTTGGATATATACCTAGATGTAATGTGGAAGTAAAGGAGTAATTAATATTTAAGCGTGAATGTCTTAACAATCTCCAGGGTGCAGCTGGAGGCTTTGATAAGCTGTTGCTGGACAGTTTATACGATGACGCAATACAGAGACGGTTCAAAGCAGCTGCCCAGAGGATCTCCCCTGCCGGGACATCGGGTCATGCATCGAACCCATTTGACGACATTTTCACAAACAATTACATTCCGCCATCACCTGGCTCCATGCACGTGATGCAACAACAAGCGTTCCTTGTTCAGCAGCAGCAAAGGCTCTCGTCGTCCATGCCATCTGCAGATAACCCTTTTGGGAATCCTTTTGGAGTGCCATCCCTCAACCCTTCTCTGAGTCCACCTCCGCAGTTGATATTGCAACCTCCCCCAACAACAAATCAGTTCCGAAACAACCCATTTGGGAATCCAGGGCTCCTTTGATTTCTGGAAGATTTCCCCACCGCTCGTTCTAAAACTCTCAACAAATTCATCAGCAGATAAGAATGCACGATGATCTAACCAATGAGGCACACACTGAGAATCGAATGTGAATGACATCAAGTGTGAGCAATATTTGCACGAATTGATTGGTAGTGCATCTAAACCTAATTCTCCAATGTGGCCTGTGACCATGGTCCTGTTGCCTACAAGCCATGGACCTGCAGTGCTATTACGATGTCACGTAAATGCGAGGATTTAGGTTCTACATGCAAGAGTCACTAGACGCTCTAAAGACAGATTCCAGGTCTTTTGTGAAGGGCAGAGGCAATTATGCAGCCAACAAAGAAACAAAGGTGAGCTTGTTAGTGCAGAGGACAATGCAGGCCCCAGTTGACAGCCCGATGAGCTCAAGAAATGATTGGAATTCTGCAGGATGATGGTCATCCTTGATTCCATAAATTGCATGCCTGTATGGTACGTGGATTTACTATTTAAGGTATATGGCCCTACTGTGGGCACTTCCAACTCCGAAAGTTAATTTGGCCTTTGGCTGGGAACAGGAATTGCTACATTCCCTAAGCAATTTCAAAATCAGAGTTAAGATGCAAAGTTTATAAAAGGTCAAACTCGAGGTTCTTTTTCTCTTTAACCGATCACATAGACCCTCCCACTTTGTGTTTACTATCGAACCTAGAATGGTGTCTAATCTCATAGTAACATGTGTCTTTTAGAACCCGGCCGGATCTATCTAATCCTGTTTGCTCCCTATGCTTTCGCACCTCAGCATCAGTAGAGACCCAGAAAGCTGCCTTTGCTTTTGTTTTAGTTTCTACTCTTAACTACAAGCCTTTGTCAGATACCACCCCTATAATATAGGGTACACATAGGGGAGAGGGAATTTTCATATATGTACACACTTCCCATCCATCCAAGATAATAACTTGACCCCCTACAGGTTTGCTACCGCATCATCTCAAATGACCTTAAGTAGACTAATTTGGGGTCTTTGAAGCTAATTCCAGAGTCAAACTAACTTAATAACATAACCATACTGTTCCAGGGCTTTTATGTTGGATGTAAGAGAGATATGTTTGTATACAGTGATTCCCTCTCTCCTCATATAGGTGTCCAATTAAGAAGATTAACCACATGAGGCCTTGCAGTGTAGCCAAGCTGCCCAACAGGCTCATCCTAATAGGTACGCAAGTTGCATGAATCTACTGCAAAGCGCAACTTGTTTTATTGGCAGTATCTGTATTGCTCCTTAGCAGACTGCCTTCATTGGTGTTGAGATAGCAATCATTAAGGCGAGACCACTGATACTTTGTCATCTATCTCCATTGAGGAAAAAACAAATTCAAAATTCAGAATTAGCACCAGACGAAGTACACTTCTGCACGAAAAATTGAAGCTGAAATTGATACGATCCCTATGTTCAATTTCGAGTTATTAGTTCTGAGGGGGAGGAGGGTATACTATAAATATCTAGAGTTTAGTTCAAGGTCGCCAACCCGGGAGAGGATTAACAGGAGTCATTTATGTGGTTGTTGGAATGCATTATCCTTGAGAGGCTCAAATAACCAAAGTATTTCCTAAAAACCAGGTAAAGCTCCATCGGTTATAGCAGAGGCATCCGGCTATCCCAATGCACTTACAAGAACTTGCTCCAAAGATTTTCAAGTAGGGTTTAGTTAAGTAGCTTTCACACATGTTCATTATTTTATCTACCAAGCAATGAATGTTGGGTAGTTTTTGTCCCATCCCCAAATGCCTTACTACTCACCTATGTTACTATTGTTACAATCTGCTTAAGTTAGGGTTTGCTGCATTGTCCAGAACGATGAAGCTTCTAGACATTTGTTCAGGAAGTATATTCTAGGAGCTTCGGAGGTTCTTAGTTTCTTCTAGGAACTTCGGGGGTAGGTTACTAGTTAGTTAATTAGTTGTTTACATTAGTATAAATAGGGATTCCTTTGGTGTAATTGATCACTGTAGCAAAAGACCATTTGAGGGATGTAGGGTGCAGTAAAGAAGAGTTGAAGCACTGTGTGTGTAACTATGAATGTTTGTCTGGTTTCCTTGTCGCAATAGATTATGGGCGCCACACACCATCTACTGCCCGCAGATAGAGTAAAGTAAGTCCAGAAAACAGTTCTTTAGTTTCAAGTCAATTCTTGAATTATCAGAGGTCTTTTCAATTCTTTTTGTCAAGATCAAGAGGATAATCGTTACTTCCAATGGACGCCAGTGCCATGTCAGACATCCGGGAGTCTAGCTCAATCGATAAATACGATGGCAGCAACTTTCACTTATGGAAGATGCATTTGAGTTTCATTTTTCAATCTCGAGATCTTTTTCCTATCGTCAATGGTACTCTGAAGAAGGCTGCTCTTAGTACTGCTGCTGATAAATTGCTCTGGGAGAAAAAAGACAAGCAAGCCATTGTAGCAATTCTGGCCACCCTTGATTCGCACCACAAGGCGGAGGTTATCAACTGCACCACTTCTCATGAAATGTGGATGCAGCTCCAAGCTTATCACGACCAGCACTCTGATGAGTGCATCATTGCGCTTCAAGAAAAGTATTATGGAAGCAAGCTTAGTGCTGATGAGTCTATTGCCGTTTTCATTAGTTCCTTAAAGAAATTGGCGAAGCAATTGACCGATCTTGGTCAACCAATTTCTGATCAACAGCTGATAAGCAAAATTAAGTGCGGTCTGCCCTCGGCGTATGATCCACTTCTTCTAGCTTGGGATAATCTTCCTGTTGCCGAGCAGACTCTTCTTTCTTTTCAAACACGGCTTGTCAAGTTTCAGCACAAACTCCGTGATCGTGCTTTGCTACCTGAGTCTCCGTTAGAACAGGTGTTTTTCGCTCAAGGTTCTTTACCGGCAGTATCGAAGCCTAATTCCACTCAGACTGTCGAAAAAAAACATGAGCGCGCAGAACGGTTAGCCAGACAGAAGCGTAGATCTCGTTGTTATAAGTGTGGCAGGCGAGGCCATTTTGGTAGAGTGTCCGCAGGACAGTGATTCCTCTACATCTGTTGAATCACCGAAGCGTCACAAGGCGCATAAGGGGGATTTTCGTTCTCTTCGCAAAATCTCCTCTAAGGGGAAGCGTAGTCACGCTCACGTCACTGCAAGTGCCGTATCTACACATTCAGACTCCTCTGAATACGTTTCCAGTGAAGCCTATTGTGCACAGTCCAGTAAGCTTGATTCTTCACGAGAAATCGATTTTTCCTGGATTGCTGATTCCGGTGCTACTGAGCACATGTCCGACAAAAGGCAGTGGTTCACAAATTTTCATCCGGTTCAAGACAAATGTTGGAGTGTTTCTATTGCTGATGATCATCTTCTGTATGTACGAGGCGTTGGTGATATCACAGTGCATGCTACTATCAATGGAGTAATCAGGCCATTCAAACTTCAGAATGTCTTGTATGTGCCTCATCTTCGGCGGAACCTGATTTCCATCAGCCGACTCACAGAGAAACACGTTGCCATCATTCATGTTCGACATGAGTGCAAAATGATAACTCACGATGGTGTTGGCCGACTCCTCATGACTGGATCTCAAGCTGATGGTCTCTGGAAGCTTGATATCATTTCTGTCACTCCTTCCAGCGAAGCTAATCTTGCTTCTGTGGCTTCTCCGGGACATTCATCTCGATCTACCTTAAGTCTTCACCGGTGGCACACTCGCCTTGGTCATGCTAGTTTCCGGACGATCAGAGATATGAGTAGCCGGGAAACTGTTCTTGGTCTTCCTTCTTTCAGTAAGGCAAATCCTCTTGTCTGTACTGGTTGTGTTCATGGCAAAATACATCGCCGTCCCTTCCCTGTCAATACTGAGCGGAAGCGTGTTCCTCTTCTAGGTCTTTTCTTCCACACTGATCTGGTTGGTCCGCTTCAGGTTCCTTCCCTTGGCGGTCATTCCTACTTCATGACTTTTAAAGACGATCATAGTAGCTTTCGTTTTGTCTTTCTCCTGCCAGATCGAAAAGGTATTCTGTCTGTTTTCAAGAGTCTCTATAAACTCTCCAAGAAAGAAACTGGTCGATCTATGGTCAAACTTCGCACAAACAACGCGAAAGAATTTCTCTCCCGAGATTTTCAGGATTTCATCAAGCAAAAGGGCATTCGTCATGAACTCACAGCTCCTTACTCTCCAGAGCAAAATTCTGTGGTCGAAAGAGATAATCGTACAGTAGTTGAGAGTGTCAGGAGCATGCTTTATCAAAAATCTCTTCCACTTGAATTCTGGGGTGAAGCTGTTAATACAGCAGTCTATGTCCTTAACAGAGTTGCTAGTCGGACTCTTAATGGTGAAACCCCATTCACTAAGTGGTATGGCTACAAGCCAGATGTTAGTCATTTCAAAGAGTTCGGCAGTGTCTGTTATGCTCATGTCCCAAAGGAAGTTAGAGCAAAGCTTGATAGCAAGGCTCAGGAATGTTTATTCCTTGGTTACTGTCCGACTTCAAAGGCTTATCGATTATGGTCGATGGCTAAACGGAGAATTCTGCATTCTCGTGATGTGATTTTCGATGAGGACACATCTCCTAATTTTTCGTCTTTTATTATCAGGACCACTTCTCCTCCTGACTATTCTCTCTTTTTTCCTGATGAATCTCATGACTCACTGACTCCTGTGTTCCCTGAATCATCTCAAAGTGTTCACAGTGAACCTGTCTCAGTGGGAGCCGGCGCTTCAAATGTTCCTGATGAGGTTGAGTCTAACTCGTTATCTGTCAGGGAATCAGTGGGAGTGTCTCCGTTGCTTAATCGCTCTCTGTCATTCTCAAGTAATGTTTCTCCGAGGTCTTCTAATAGTAGTTTCAATCCGTCGTCTCGTCCTGATTCTGATTTTTCTCCGGGAGCTTCTGAGTCTCCTCTTAGGTCATCATCAGTGGCTATGACTCCCTCTGAATCACCTGACCTTCTCAATCCTACTATTCGAATACGACCTCTTTCTGAGTTTTACTTGGATAATACAGCTGATTCTCATCCTGCTGTTGCTTCACAGTCATTTGTGGCTGCAGCTAAAGCAAAATCACCCCAACGTGTGTCTGTGCTACCATCTGAACCTCAAACGTTCAGTCAAGCTTTGAAGTCAGAATATAAAGCAGAGTGGGAGAAAGCTATGTTGGAGGAAATTAATTCACTGCTTAAGAATGAAACATGGTCACTAGAGACTTTGCCACCAGGGAGTACTACTGTCAAGAACAAGTGGGTTTTTCGTATAAAAGTCAAATCAGACGGCACCATTGAGCGTTGCAAAGCTCGATTAGTGGCCAAAGGTTTTACTCAATCTCCTGGGATTGATTATACAGAGACTTTTGCTCCCACTGCCCGAGCTGAGAGCATCAGAATTCTTCTGTCAATTGCGGGTGCTGACGGATTGATTCTTGTGCAGTTTGATATTAAAACTGCTTACCTCAATTCCACTATTCGTGAAATCATTTTCATGGATTTGCCTTTTGGCTTTGAAGAGTGGTTTCACAAACATTATCCTGAAAGTCGGGGCAAGGTGTGTCGAATTCTTAAAGGTCTTTATGGGTTGAAGCAGTCTGCTCGCAGCTGGAATTCTACTTTTTCTGCTTTTTCTGAAAGCATATGATCTTCTTCAGAGTACTACGGACCCTTGTGTCTTTGTCTCCACCACAACACCTCGTCTTGTCCTTGCTCTATGGGTGGATGATGGCTTGGCAATGTGTAAAGATAAAGATCTTTTGACCAAGATGATTGCTCATCTTAAGACTGCATTCGAAGTCACTGTTGGTGATGCGGACGTTTATGTGGGGATTCACATTACCAGGGATGTTGCTGCTCGGCGGATTTTCATTGATCAGCAACGATTTACAGAGACCATTCTTACCAAATATGGTTTTCAGGATGCGAACACAGTGACCACTCCCTGCGACCCTAATGTTTCCTTGAGTCATCCGTCTGCAGGGGACACTGATACCCCTATCCCTAATTTTCCATACCAAGAAATTGTTGGATCCCTGCTTTATTTGGCTACTCATTCGCGTCCAGATATTGCTCATGCCGTCTCTGTAGTCGCGCAATATGCTAGCAATTTTCGAGAAATTCATTGTATTGCTGTGAAGAGGATTCTAAAGTACTTACGGGGTACAACAGATTTTGCTCTCTGTTATTCATGGGATTCTCACGAACCTCATCTGCTTACAGCCTTCTCTGATGCTGACTATGCTGGTGATGTTAATGACCGCAAGAGTCGGAGTGGGAGTATTCTCTTTCTCAACAATGGCCCTGTACTTTGGCTCAGTCGGAAGCAACCATGTACAGCTTCCTCCATGACAGAATCAGAGTATGTTGCGGCTTCACTTACGAGCAAAGAAGTGGTGTGGGCAAGGCGTCTTCTTGCTGACATTGGTTTTTCCCAACCAAACCCTACTCCTCTCTATTCTGATAACCAATCTGCTATACGGCTTGTGCAAAATCCTGAGTTTCATAAGCGAACCAAACACATTGATGTGTTATTTCATCTCATTCGAGAATTTCAAACTCGTGGCGAAATCTCTGTCTCCTACGTTCCTACCCGCCTTCAGTTGGTTGATATCCTCACCAAGGCTTTGACCTCAGAAAACTTTCACAAGCTGCGCTCCGCACTCAATCTTTCCAAGAAAGTATTTCATCAAGTGGGAGAATTTGGCCATTAATGCTTCAAAACGTTCTTGGACAATGAGTGGGAGTATTGTTACAATCTGCTTAAGTTAGGGTTTGCTGCATTGTCCATAACGATGAAGCTTCTAGACGTTTGTTCAGGAAGTATATTCTAGGAGCTTCGGAGGTTCTTAGTTTCTTCTAGGAACTTCGGGGGTAGGTTACTAGTTAGTTAATTAGTTGTTTACATTAGTATAAATAGGGATTCCTTTGGTGTAATTGATCACCGTAGCAAAAGACCATTTGAGGGATGTAGGGTGCAGTAAAGAAGAGTTGAAGCACTGTGTGTGTAACTATGAATGTTTGTCTGGTTTCCTTGTCGCAATAGTTACCATCGGTTTTTGTTAATGGAGCTCCTCATGCCCTCATAGCTAAAACTAATAAGCAACCTATCACAAGGACTGGAGGCGACACTTTTAAAGGTCTTACATTCTTGCCTCATGTTTAGGTACCGATGGGAGGGTCGGTGCTTGAGGCTTAAAACCTCCACTTGTAAGCCATGCCACATCATTTGCCAACTAGGCTCAGCACTAGATAATGTCGATGGTGTGAAGGCCGGGTTGTTAGAACCAACTTTTAGTCTTAGCTAAAGTCAGGTGGGAAGGGGGCATCAGTGTGCTTTTAACCCTAGCACAAAGCAGGCCACCCATTAACATTGAGTCAAGTGGAGTCCTTCAACCTCAAGAAAGAATGAAGGTAATAAGGGAATTGTAGGCACAGTGTAGAGCATAGGTTTTAACCAAGCATTTCCATAGCAATTCTGCAATGGCACCTTCGTTGAGGGCAAAGACTAGAGTTGTAGAAGAGGAGATGTTTTGGTCACCATCTCCATAGGTGGTGCCAACAATGATGTTTGTGCACAGCACGATGAACGTGACATGAAGAATTTCTTCAGAAAAAAATGTTCTGGTGGGTTTGGATAGCTCTGTAGCATTAGCCCAATGGGAATGGAATTGAAAGATTGGTAGCTCTCTTCCACTAGATCTCTCCCACTACAGGCATGGGGAAGCACTATAAAGGGCAAGAATGGAGTTTGGAGCGACTTTCTTCTTGATGTGAGTATGGCTCTAGCCTCCTCTGCATGTGCATCTTCATTTGAATGATGATGATAATTCAACCTCAAATCAAATTCTAGTGAAAATCCTTGTAACCCTCATTATTATAGGAAAATCTCTAGTTTGAAATTGAGGATAATTGCATTCAGAGTGTGCATATAGTTTTCTAACATCTTTGTTTTCAATACTGATCATCAGAATTCTATCAGAATTCAATTCAAGTCATCTAATTTCATATCCGGTTATGAATATTGCATGTGATGCGCTCTATACATGCATTTGTACATTCAAATTGTCTCAAATTGAAGTTCACATGACTCTAAACATAAGTTTAGAAACATAAGTTTTGATGGTGAGTCTATGATTCAAGGTGCAATTAGTTGTAATGATTTTGCATTGAAGTGGTATCAATGGTTGCATTAGGTACAATTTGCACTCATGATGAGAAAATCCTTGAGGCGAAGATAATCTAAGTTTTATCCCGTGAGGTAGAAAGAGTTACACCCTTTAGCAAGAAAGGCATGCTTGATAGCATTGAATGTGACATTTGGTGGTTTTGGGATGTGTTGAGATGTCAATTACAACCCTCACTCTTGAACTGTGTTGACATACCATACTAGGTAGATGTCATAGTACCTTAAAAAGCCCATATTACTATTTCAGACAATTAAACATGCCATAAATTCTCTTTATATTCAGTATATTTCTCACATTACGCCATTATATCAAACTAGGATCACCTCTCATTGCTTATACATTTCACACAGAGTTTTAGGTGTAATGACATTTATGATATGCATGAAAATAAAAACTGGATGATATTGAAGGATTGGGAAATCAATGAAAAACGATGTTAATCAAACATATGTGAGTAACTGTTTTGTGGGACAAACAAAATAATAATGGTCAATGTTTCATATAATTTTTACCTGATATGCATTTCTTATGGATTATGAACATTTAGTGCATTTCACAGCAATTTTTAGAGATATTAAGGTCCAAGACATGCTTAAGTACCATAAGTGCTTTTCTGTAAAAGCTTAACTACCATTTTCGTTTTGTGACACGCAAATTTCTCATTTTCCAAAGATTTTGTGACCCCTTTATAATCAACCAGTGGAAAAGCACTACCAGTTGCATGTGCATTTCAAGCACATTTGTGATTTAAAGAAGAGCTCCTTGTGGAATATTTCATATAATTTTTACACCCAAATAGTTATAATCTTAGACACACAAGTATTTAAACCACAAATACTTCGTTTGCATCTCCCATCCAACCCAAAAAAAATTCCTGATCTGAACAATAGAAAACCTCATCAGCTTTTAGGGGATAAGCTTGACACACTCCTTCTCTGTCCACAATTACAGTAGTATAGCAGAAATAACCTGAAAGTAAAGAGGCACCAGAGTTTAACATGAGAACTAGAATCAAGCAACCTTAACAATGGAGTACTCTTAAATGAATGACAACTATGGCAACAATCCTTGTGGCCTACCAGTTGGAAAGTTGAGAATTATGGAAGAAATGAAGAACAATCTACCACATAGTTCCACCCGGTAAAAGGAAAGAACAGCCCTTTGCAATTAATCTGGCTTAACCACATGAGTGCGATGTGGTAATGCCAATCTACGTGACAGAATTAGAACAAAACCTGTATGTAAGGTCTTAAAAGGTTCACAGCATCTTATTTAAGGAACACTTGTATGAGTAGAAGACTTTACCAACCTTTCCCATCAACCAATCAGTCAGTCAATCAATCAAGGTACAAGTAGGCCTTTCATACAGACAAGGTTGGTTGAATGATGCTAGGAATTACCAAGAGGGCAAGTTTACAAATTCTGTCATACATAGTTCCACTCCTTTGTGCTTTTGTGATCTGAAACTCAGGTAATGACCACACTGTAGAATTATCAAGATGATTAGAAATAATCAATGCAAAAAAGAATGTGTGGAGAGGAAAATCTCATTCCAAACATCAAGCCTCTTTTCAAGTTAACCAATGCCTTTGCTTGTGTAGTCCTGGCTCCATTGAGTTGCTCTGGATGTACAGTCATTAAGTGGAGTCAGTGGAGGATACATTCAAAAACCCAACCTAACAAGTGCTTCATGCTTGTCCATCTACCTGTTACTTACTTGCATCCTAAGAAATTAAAGAGCTCTCTTCAGCCATTAAATTAAACATAAGCTAAATACCATTGGGCTTCATAAATATGTCCTTCCATTGGTTGCAATCACATGAGGCACGTTTACAAAAGCTCGAGAGCATAATCTCATTAACTGGTACACAGACCTACAGCTCATGCTTCCAGGAAAAAGGTAATACCAACTTCATTATTTCAATCAGACTAAATTAAATTAGTTAGTCTGGGAAAGCTGATTACCAGATGCCATAAGACTGCCTATAATAAGTAAAGATTATAGTCCTGACTCAACACCCTAGGATAGAGTTCTATTTGTACCCTAGCTGAGATAATATATCCAATTATAATAGGGATAGCCCAATGACTCATCTAGCATGTGAGAACCTTAGGTGGCAAAGGTGGGCAAAATCCTAGTTGGTGTACCAAGAAGGTGTATGAAAGGATATGAGGAAATCCCAGCCCCAGTTGCAATGACTGATTAGCTTACAATTCGCCAGTTAATACCCACAGTCCTAGCTAACCTAGGGGTTTGTCGCCTACCAATCAGAACCCTTCAGAAATGGACTCGTGATATCTTACGAACTGGACAATTGTAATGTAATGGTGAGCTCCAAGAATGAGAAATGATTATAATCATCTCCAACTTGCACCCACGTATTCATATACTGTGAAGCTTTCCAAGCACTGGTAGATTTTCCCAGAACCCACTCGATCTACATCTCTACACAGGCTGATAACCTCTGGAATTGTTAGTTGTGATCAAATGGCTGCAACCCTAAAGGGTTGCCCAATTATCTCACATTCACATGTATGTAATAAACTGGGTAAATCCAACCCACGTGTCCTTGACAACTAGTTTGGTTCACTCAAATTTCATAGTGTTTCTGTGGTCCTACACAGCGAAACACACCTGGGGGTTCATCTAAGAGGCCTCAACCTAAATTTCAAGAGGTTCCTCTTATTAAATCCTCCAAGAAAAACCATAAATGGATTCGCTCTTACCAAAACTTTCAGCAACGGTATATTTTCAAAAACTCCAAACTCCTAAACCCATATTCAGTGTGTCCAAAATGCAATTAGCCTCCCTCCACATATTTGAAAAAAGTAGCTCTCTGACATGCTACCTATTCAGTTCAAATCTGTAGTTAAATCATACACCTAAATACCAACCAAAGGGCGCTGTTGCTCCAACCCTAACCTGTTAATTCTGACACAAAGAGAGACTCTCCTTGCCTCAATGCGTACCCATGCTACATTCAGAAAACTCTACTCCTGTAACTAACTAGTCATACCTAGTTAACCTCCAACCATTTGTCATGTACGGCCATGTGTAACAATCATTGCAATAAAAACCAGGCTGCCTGCTGGCCCAAAGCTAGACAAACCTGTGACCTAAGTTTGCCAGGGCTAGGGTTACTGAAAAAGTTTTATCACCACTACAAAACAGCATCGACACATCCAAGCGAGCTAACTCGCCCATATACACAGGGATGATCACATATGGTGGGTCTTTATTCACATTTTAAGGTGGGTCACTTCATTAACTCCAGGAAGACCTGAACAAGGAGAATGTTCCTACGCCCATGCTAGCCTCTCGCCAGCACACCCTCCTACGCTATCTGTTGAATGTGCTTCCCACACATTTTCCCCCCACTGTTGCCAGTGAAGCCAACAAAGCACATGTAAAGGAGTCTACCTTTTAAAAAAAGCACGGCAGCGGTGCATTAATCGGCAGGTCAGTTGTCCTCTTGCCGCTACCAGCCACCATCCTTGCCGCCCTGCAAAATGCGATGGAGTCTGAATACCTCCCCTTGACCTCCATTCAGATACCGCTTCTCGTCATGGCAGGCTGTGAGCTGCCGCAGGAGCTTCTCTAGTGCGGATTGAGGGGGCTTTCTATTCTCCGGAAGGTCAGAATTGGTTTCCAAGACAAATGCATTGACTGCGTCCGCCACCACCTCGCGCTGACTGAAGTGGAGGAGGTAAGCCATGGGGGAATCTTGCGGTCGTTCGTAGGCTAGTAATGCTAGGCAATCTTGTAAAAGCAGATCGTGGTCCTGTGAGCATCCCAAGAATCCGGCGAGCTTCGTGCGGGCACATTCTACGGCTGCCTCCACTTGCCCGGACTTCAACAATTCCAGGAACTTCTGGCAGTGCAGAAGAAAGGTCAGGGTAGGGAAATCCTGTACCTTTGGATACCATTCCTGCAGTTTCGCCAAAACGCCGTCCACGTTGCCATCCCTGGCCAACCGACGCAACACCTTGCGCTGCTCCAACGCGTACACGTCGTCCTCTACCATGCCGTTGGCGTCCTCCTGAGGAATCACGTCTCTCAGTGCCACGGAGTCCACGCTGTCGTCCCCGCTCGCAGCCCCGCATGCGGCGTCGAAAGCCGTCAGCGTGTCGTGATAACCGTAGTGGAGCAAGAACGCGCGCACGATGCTATGGTTCGCGGCGGGCGGGAGCGGAAGGCTCTCCACCTCCCGCTGCCTGCGGCCCCTTTCTTCCAATATCAACGTCTCCACGTCGTACATGAACTTCCGTTGCCCGAAATTCACTTCCACTTTCTCGTTAGGGCTGTGCAGGCCGATGGTCGGATACAGCGGACTCTTCACATCTTTGTAAATGCTGGGCTGCACCTTCCCGTTCCTCGTGAAGAAGATCTCCTGCCTGGCGTAATTGATGCCCGCGCCCACCGTATCGCCCGTCGTGAACCCCTCCGCATAAGCCTCCCCTCGCCCCTGCCCGTGATACAGGAACCCGTCGTCGCCGTGATACCCGTAGGTGTTCGCCTCCCATCCCGGCTGCCGCGAGTTCTTGAAATGCTCGTCCGTAAACCCTATGGTGGTGTAACCCTTCTGCCCGCGATCCTTCACCGTCATCTCGAAGTAATACAGCAGCCGGTGGCACGGCGCCGGCCGATTGGCCTGAATGGCTCCCACGTCGTTGCCGTGCCGCCCATCGCCCGTGTACCTGGCCGTCAGCTTGTCGGTGGACACCACGAGGTACAGGCTGCACGTGCTGGTGTTAAGCTGCGTCGGTTCCTCTTCCGCATCGTCGCCCTCCTCCTCCGGCCGCGCGCGCTGCATGAACGAGGGCGCGCCTCGGGCCGGCCCTGCCCACCCTCCCGCGCCCCCGCCCGCCCTGCCTGCCGCCTTCGGAGACGCCAGCTTACCACCCTGCTCTCGATCACACGCAACCGCTGCTTCCCGCCCCTCGTGCCCGGCGATGCATGCTCCAATCCACCGCCGCTCCTCCAATTCTTTCACCCTACATCCCTCCGCTGCCAACCCTTCTCTGCCGACCCACGGACCCTCCCCCGCTCTGCCCTGCGCCCTCGTCTCCAATTCCGCCTGCCATGAATAATCGCGCCCTTCCTCCCGCTCCCTCTGCCCTCCCCGTCATCCGCCTACCTCCCCCGGAACGCCATCGATCCTCCCTTACATCCGCTTCCTCTGTTTTCTGCTCTTTCCCGAATTGGCCCGCTTCACGTCATCAAAGACATCACGCGCCACCACACACCGCCCAGGGGAAGCGCAGGAGGCGCATCACTCTGGGTGAACCGACCGATCTCCGCGTCCCAAGATGCAACACTCTCTTGTGCTCCGCTGCTACCTTCTTTGCGCTCGATACTCGTCACTCGCCGCTCTGTGCGTACAATTGCGCTAATCCGGCCCCCTGGCAATCACTCTGATGCATGAATGCTCCAATTCAGGAGAACAGCGGCCAGTGGGCGGCAGCAGAAGATGAAGAACATCAACAAGAAGGAAGGAGGGGGTAAGGCGAGCAAGCAGGAAGCGATGTGGATGCGAGCGATAGAGAGAGACAGAGAAAGAGAATAGAAGAGCGCACACAGATAACTCAGCAGAAACCCTAGTATCATGAGTGAATGGCAATGCAATGCAATGCGATGCGTGAGGATGTGATGCTCCTCGGTACCTTCACTCATGCATGCCTTCCTAGACCCCATGCATCCCTTCCTTGCCTCCGTACATCATCATCCATGCATGCCCATCCATTGCCCAAATAACACATACCTTTCCATCAGCACCGCCGGACGGACACGGCACTCAGGGCCGGTTTACACTACGGTGGAGAAGTCCACTGGTCATGAAAAAAAGGGCGTTTCTCAATTGTGATTGGTCAAAAATGCAACTCTTGACCAGTGGGTGTTTACACTAGGTGAAGAAAACAATGGTGGTGAACTTTTCTCATGGATGATAAAATGACATGGCCGCCTACATGGCGGCACTTTTTGGAGTTGGGCTTCTCCGGAGGAGGAGTTTCTTGTCCGGCCTCAAGAGGCCGGAGAAGCCCAACTCAATAAAAATTTGTGACACATATCCACTTGGCCAGTCAAATTTCCACACCGCCCTCTCCTTGCTCCCAAACAAAAAATATGCCATCATAATTGAAGCATTATGGTGATACATGATGGTTTTTTGTATCGCCATAGTTGAAACGATAAAATACTTCAAAACCATAAAGATCATAAGAGAGCACAAAATCTCTCTTCTTCGATTATCCATGATTGAAGATCAAAGATAAGAAGAGAGAAATTGATGAGGATGATTAAGAGGAGAACATGTCTTAAATAATACCAAAGAGTAGTGCTTTGTCCAATGTGTATGGGTTTTCCCCTCTTCATTCTTAAGCACCCAAGGAGACATTTATTTCCTACATGGGCCAAACTTGACAATTGGCAATTTGGCAATTTTCATTATCTTTTGAATAAAATTGAACATTATATTACACAATTCTTATGAACACAATTCTTGTTGAAATCTTTTGATACAATGTGAATGTAGAGAATCATGGTTTTTTATCACAAAAAATCTTCACCATTAGGTGAACTTCTCTTCACCAATGGACTTCTCCGGTGGACTTCTCCGCTAAACTTCTCCTCTAGGTGTTTAGACTTCAACCGGTCAAGACTCCTTAAGAAATATTTTATTGCCTTTAATTCTTCTCCGGCACATCCACCATTTGCCTCATATAACCATGTCTTGGCCAAGCATTCTTGACCGACCAAAGGCCTTCTCCACCGTAGTGTAAACCGGCCCTCACTTCACTTAAGATTGGGCAAATTTCCATGTGCGTTCCCGTGAAGGGAATTAAGTAAGGTGGCCAATCGTACGACCGTCCAAACTTTCATAAATTCATTCTCATCAAGAAACGTTAATAGTTTGTTATCTTTGTAGTTTACATTATTATCCAATGTTAACTTTTACACGGGTAGTGTTAACTTTTCAATCAACATCAATTTCCGTTGCGTACTTTGGCTTGGATGACAAATCATAATCGTGTGCATCTCCGTGCTTCAACATCATTGGACAATTGCAATTAATGTAATTTTGATTTAGTATGATTTTGTACCCTTGCCCCCCCCCCCCCCACACACACACACACACACATACACACACAATTATTCATCATTGACCCGTAAGAACATTCGACAAAGGCAACCCCCTTCTCACAACTTCACTAAAGGCATCATGGAGAGGAACTCAACCACTCCAACCTCACCGTTCACTTTGACCTCCCATCACAACTAATTAGCAAAATACAAACTCAACTACACACAAACAACCATCGTTATAGTCCTTCTCAGGCGACCTCAAATCTTAAACTTTAATAAACATTATCTATTATCTTTTTTTATTTGTTATTTTTATTTTTGCACCAAACAACAATGAAACCTCCATGATGTTGCCATGCCCTAAGCTCTCTCTCTCTCTAACAAACTCAACTCTTCCCTTGATCTTTGGCAAGCATCCCCCTTGTGGGCCTTCAAACCCTAGTAAGTATGCCTTGCCCTAAGCTCCCTTATGAGTTGCCCTTATCATAAAATATTTAGATAATTTTTTATAAGTTATTATAATTTTGAAAACAAACTAAAAAGCTCGGGGCTTTGAACCTCATTGGTCACCTGACGTCAAATTTGTTACGAGGAGACTTTTTCTTGAAGCCAAATAATTTAACCTACAATACATCTAAGCTTCATCCATAGCCAACATCTAACTTTGATGACTTTTGTCAATTAAGACAATTTCTTATCGAATCCAAAGACATTCATTGAACCTCACATAAATTCTTCATTCCTCCAAATATTACAAACCCTACTATATTAATATCAAACTATTACCTAAAATTTCCACTTACCCTATTTTAGAACTAATATTATATGCACCGTTTCATCCAAGCTAAAGCTAGTAATTCCAAAATTTGTATAATTTTTGGCTCTACTAAATTAACAATATCCTATATTTTTTCTCATGTAAAACTTTGATGGCGACCTCCCCATGTTGGCAAAATGATATATTCATTTAAAATATCACACACAATTACATCAAATTGCTTATTGACTTTACCTTGGAAAATTTCTAGCACACTCAATGGTAAATAAAATAAATTGTTCCAAAATTTGACCTTGTCCAAACACAAACCCACTATCTAAGGGCCACTTCACACACAAGGCTGAAGGCCCATGACCATGGCAATGTAAGAGCTCTCATTGGTCGAAAAGGTTGAGACCGTCCAAGTCTACTTCACACTAGGAGGTGAAGGCCTAAAGGCCCAAAGAAAAGTCCGTGGATGAAATGTCTACATGGAGTCCTACATGGCAGGTTGTGGATAAGGGTGCATGGTCTGCCAAAATTTGCGTTAGGCCCACCTCCACGAGGTGGGCCTGATGCAAATTCCGGTAAAGCAAGATTTTTTTCAATGTTTTTTCCAGCATGACAAATTTTAGGACATATTGCAGGGCATATTCCATAACATATACCAAGACAAACAAACACCACCAAGTAATTCTCTTAAATTGATAGAGTTTGAGACATATCATATTAAACCAAATCCTTCCCTCTTTTTGTGCCAACAAATATGCAATGGTCCCACAACATGGTCCATTCTCACTTCACACTATGCTTGAGGGCCCGTGACTACATGAAACGGCTTTCCCAACACCCATGGTACGGCTTTTGGATGAGAGTCAAGGGTCCTCACCATTACAAGGTCGCGGCTCTTGGCTCATGTGTGAAGTGGCCCTAAGTGCCAAACTTGGGAAAATACTTCTTTGCTTTATCTAGAGTCTTGGGTGTCACATCCCTTTTTGAGGACAATTATGAGCAATATGACCTTCCTAATGGCCAATAAAACAACACGTTTCTTAATTTTTTGCGTTTTTTTTTTGTGGACTCCTCTTTTTAAGTTTCTCCCTTCTTGTAGAGGTTGGAGCGGTGGTAGTGTCACCAACGAGTATCCTTTCCATGCACAAGTCCATAACTAACAAGTCCCTTTGGCTGCATCGCGTCGGATTGAGGTTTGATGCCCTCTCTCCTTTTGCGGATTGAGCATAAGTGGAGGCAATGGTAATTGCACAATGAATGAGGCACTTGATGTCCTCCCAAGGACCACCATCTCCTTTTGGATCCATCAGGATTTTGTTTCTAACATCTTCTTTGAGCCTCGAAAGAAACTTTTCCACCTTCTCACCAATGGAGATAGGAAACTTAGCAATGAGAGAGCACAATAGTTGAAACTCATCGGCATACTTTTCCATGTGCCCTTTTCTGGAAAGAATGCAAAGCTTGGTATGTGCAACCATCTTTGGATTAACACTCCAACAAGAACGGATACAACTTTCCTTGAAATGTTGCCAATATAATGGGTCCTTCTCATTAGCTTGTAGTTTTTCTGCCAGTACGTCCCAATGTTGGGCCACATTGGTCTTCAAATAAATGGAGGTTGTGTTGACCCAATTATTCCGCGGAATGAGACTTGCAATGAGGAACTTTGGAATTTGGGGCACCCATGCCAATATTGTCATTTTAGAGAGTTTTTTGAACTTTTCAAATTTCATTGAGGCATCAACAAATTTACCCTTTTCAACTTCTTGCATTGTTTTCAAGAAACAATTTTTAATCCTTGGGAAATCTAGCTACCCTCAAGCTTTTCCGTAAAAGCTTTGAGGTTCTCATAATTTAGTTCCAACATTGCAAATTAGTCATGGTCATCGATGAGCTTACATGCACAATGTTTTCATATCTTCCATGTGAGCAATCTATCCACATTCTCCTCAACTATCTCAGATGTTGGGAAGGTAGAAAATGGGTTAACCGTGGAAAGAGAGGCCTTATTACTAGGGGTAGGAATATCCATATTCGTTGCCATGGTGTCCCACACCACGTAAGGAAACAATGCACTATAACCAAAAAGCCTAGGACGTAATTCAACAACTTGACAGATCATAATATGTTCAAGGAAACGTAGAAGGACTAAAAAGAGAGCACTTGAATTTCCTAAAAACCTTGAAAAACACTTGCAAAAAAACCAAAATTTGTAGATGGCATGTTGGCCTAGTCACCAAAAATTTGCAACAAATTTCTACCCAACATATGACCAGTAGAACATGTAAAGCCCGAATGTGATGTGTTGGTATGGTAAGCACCCATGTATAGCGAAAATATTGTATTTGTGTGGTGCATGTATTAGTAAGTTGGCGTGGTATCGCGCTAGGTGTTAACATGGGCCAATTATTTTTTATAAAGGTTAGAAGAATGCTTAAGACAAACACCCTAAATTATTGTGACATACATTGTAAATTTTGGTGGAGGGTGACTAGGAGCTAGCCCCATGGTGGTCGGTGAAAAATTTGAAGTGCTCTTAGAGTGCACGAGGAACATTCATGCATGTAGGGATAGAAATCAAAATACAGTGAAGAAGAAAAGTTAAACTACTCGTTTGCACATGGTTTATGGCTTTTGTAATGAACTTTGAAGTGCTCGACCATTAAAATTTCAACCACTGTTTTTAAACATATTCTATACACATACATTTCAAATTTTATATTTTGACACTAAGGTTGAATTGAACATATTCTTCACATTCGTAGTAATTATGGTATAATAGGTAAAGATGTAGGGATAGAAAGAGGAGGAGATAAATTGCTTGTCTACACATGAGTTGGTGTAATGTGTGTCTCTTATTCATTACCCTTGCTATCTCTAATTCCGACTAGACTCTACTATTTGTAAGACTAGTGGACTCCACCCTGGAGATCTGATAGTTCTAAAAGGTAAAGGGCAGTTACCCACCAGTTGGGACTATGGTGTTACACAACGTTCTCACCTTGTAAGTAATGACCATTAGTTAAGAGCACTTTACTCACCCCAAAGGCATGGAGGGAGAGCCGATAAACTATTTTCCTCAAGGACTAGTTGAGGGAACTTCAGCTCTTAGTCCTTACAAGTATATAAGGCTCAAGGTTGGGTGTATCATGCCTATTATTTCCTCTATATTTTTGAGAGATGTTTCATTGGTATCAAAATTCCAAGCTATTGTACCTTGGTGTTTTGGGTGTTGTTATTTTTTTGTTGTGTAACATTTGTGTTTCAAGTTGGGGGAGACAACCATAGTTTTTCTTTTTGGTTTTTTTCCCAAAAGAAGGGAATGAGTTTTCTTTTTGAAGTATAAGGAATGGAGTTTAATTTAACCTTGTTTTTTTACAAAGGCTAGAAGAATGCTTAAGACAAACACCCTAAATTATTGTAACTAACTAACTAGACAAACCAATGTAGTCAATAACGTTTTCACCACTTGCAACATATTTTTGTTGTGACCCCAACACTCTTACATGCATTTAGATGAGGTAGAGGGTGCTAAAACCAACACCCCATCCAAAACGAAAACATATAAATGCCACCCAATTGCCAACACTCTATTACCTTCAACCGTGCCTCATGGTGTAGGAGTGTCCATGCCCACAGAGTGATAGTTTTAGGTGCCATAGTGGCGCCATCTCATAATGGTCTCCACTACCTCCATGTAGGGTAAGTAACGGTCTACCTTTTATCTCGGGTTGGTTCAAGGTGGGTATAGGATGCCTTGTGAATGCCTATTATAACCATTCTTTAGAGAGAGAGAGAGAGAGAGAGAGAGAGTCGGTTTCTAGGATGCAAGGTGACGGTTTTGCAAGCGAACCATATGGGATCATGGAGGTGGCCATGTGGCTTCGCACACCATTACTACAGTAGTTGGCTTTTGATCTAGCTTGGATCTAGTACCCAACTATGTTATGTTGGTTCTAGGCAATGAAGGTGGAGGTCCTCGTGACATGCAAAGTCATCATACACGGGGCCTATGGATTGGTTTAAGAAAGCTAGTGGGTTAGACTTTGAATATTCCTCGAATATTCAATAGAGACTAAAAATATTTTCTTTCTCTATACCTATGTTTAGCCCAAAGGCTATTATACCAACCACGTATCCATATGTATGTGCAATAGCTTCAAGTGTTGGTTAAACAACCCTTACATCTGTAGCAACAACCGGTTCAAACATCATGACGTATGCCATCGGCTCATTTGTCGCTCATTGGACTCAATATTGACCTTGGATTCCACGTTTGTGGCCATTGTGGGCTTGATCATGTATGCCTCCAAGTGTCTCAAGTACTATTGCCAAAGGGAGGGGGGGGGGGGGGAAGGGGAGACATATTTAAGGAAAACAAAACATACAATCTATTACTTGAATTAAGAAGACTATCCTAAGTATCCCAATTAGCCGTGTTGCTAATTCAAGTCACACACACAAACTACACTAAATATCTTATTATTTGGAATTATGCAATGCTATATCTACTTATTGTATATATTGTATTTTACCAAAAAATGTTAAATTGGTTGTTTGGACACTATATAACATTAACAACATTGATTGGTAAAAAAATTACATCAATGGTAAATATATATAGCACTATGAAAATCCAAATAGTAAGTGATATTGGATATCATATGTTGTGTAGCTGAAACACAAAGTTATCTAAAGGTGTAATTTTTACTAAGTGACACTAAACCCATGACTACGGTGATTTTTATTCTCGTTTACCATAGATTTCAAGAAAAATAATGCATGCTTATGATAGTGCATGCCACATACTTGTTAGTGAATAGTGCCAAGTGCCGATACTCTTGTGTCAAGTGTCGATACTCTCATGTCAAGTGCCGGTACTCTCGTTTCAAGTGCCAGTACTTTGATTGGATAATGCCAAGTGTCGGGATGAACAATGCTTCGTAGATCTTTTGGTGGTACTAACTCATACCGGTAAAGAATTTTAGTATCACCTTCACTAATTTCCCACCCTCACTATTAGCCTATCTTCACTAATTGAAATAATAGTGTAGATGTGTAGGAATTTCATGCATGTATTTTTGTGGGACACAATTGTGTGAATCAACATTGTATTACATGTGAAAGTTGGAATCCATTACAACATGCACTTGTCCAATGGTTGTTGTAGTAGCCTTGTAGATCGTTTGAAACAAAGTGTTAACAATAGATAGAAGTTACCTTGTGGAATTAACTAGGAAAATAGAAATCAATAGGCAAGGACAAGGGTTCGTAGTGGAAAAGGGATTAGATAAGGTAAGGGAGAAGATATTAGTGAAGAAGAACCGTTGTTGAAGGTGTGACTCATATTAGAAATAGGAAGTTGACATAAGAGTAGGAAGAAAATACTTAAGTGTGGAGTGAACAATGTCAAGGGTGACCAAATGTTGTGAAGGTTTTTATTGGAAGTGGTTACCATTTTGAATAAATAAGTGAGGGTGTTGTTGGACTTCCGTGCTATGAGTGTGTGCATGTTAAGTTCAAGTTTGTTAGGTAGTTGGATGATTTTGATAAAGTACATGTAGTTAGGGACCTTATGTGTTGTATTTCACAATGAGTATTGCCCACAAGGGGTGCACTCAATGTGGCCCGTCAGGACCCACGCGGTTGCACACAAGGGGTATAATTTGTGCACGAGGGTTACAAAATATACATAAGCGATGGATATTTTGAATTCTAGCTTTGTTAACATATTAGGCATCATATAATCCTAGTCGTATTTCTACCTCCATGCCCATAATCAATTGTAATGAAGTGGGTAATCTACAAGAGGGCCAAATGAACATTTCATCCACTATGTGAGTTGAATGGTAATCCCTTGGTTAGCAAGTTGAATGGTAATCCCATGTTTGTCCAAGAATAGGTTCACCAAAATTAAGTATGGTACGTTGTATGTCAAACCTAAAGTTCGACTATCTAGAGCTAGGGATAATGATTACTCGTTGAAACCGGGATGTGATTATGCGGTATTGTTTGGCTCTCAAGCAATAATTGAGAGAATAAATAAAAGAGGGAAAACAAAACTCAAGTTTGGCCAAAACATTGACTACCTAGACTCGGTGTTTCAGAAGGGTCCACAAAGTGCACTACAAAACTGGCAATAGGTGGATTGAGTATCGACAACCAATTGACCTCTAGGACTGGCCTTCCAATATGGAAACATGGTTATGTTGGTATAAAACTAAGAATGGGTCAATGTGGACCCACACTTTGACATGTCATTTGATGTAGAATTAGATTCAACGTTGCATTGGCTACAATGATTTGAATTGTAGAAACAAATTTGTATGAGTTGTATCCAATTTATGAATATATCACTACTACAAAACACGTCTTTTACAACTGGGTTTTCCAACTCATACAAGTGAGAAAACCAGGACTTTACTGACGTGGAAAACGACAAGTCGCTCCGGACAAGCAGTAAAGGAAAATCGGACAGGACGTTCCTAATGGCAGTGAAGTTGGACTTGCGACGCGTGCCTTACTTCATAGAGTCATGTCCTATTTCACTATGTTTTGGCAATATAAGTAAGATACGACACACGTCCATATAACTCAACGAAGTGATACAATATCACGGGCACTAGTCATGTAAGGTTTTGTTTACTTCACTGAACAAAGTAATACAATGAAAAATGCGTATACATACATTCCAAATTACTAGTGAACGATAAGAACGTGGTTGAAACAAATATGTAACCACGTGGCTAAGATTAATTGAATTAATTTTCACACATTACTTATTCCAGTAATCGCGGACAACCAAGTGGGTAGTCAATAACGTTGCGTAGTTAGCTTCTTTGACTTTAGGTAGTAAATACATACAACAACTGCATATTTTCTTACTTCACGTCGTCATGTAAACATCACTGTCTGGAGTGATGTTTACCTTAACCAGTGGTTTATGATCTACGTTGTTAGGTCATGTGGTTCACGAATGTCTTTTTTGTGTATTACTAGCAGTGAAGTATACATGATATTGCCAAGTGTATGTGTAACTGTACGTAATAAGTGTCTGTGACTACCAAGAGTGAATACATATTTAGATGGCATATATTTCTTACTTGAAGTCGTGATATCTATATTACTATGTAACGTAATGTAGACAACAAATTTTGGTATTTTGTTGTACGTTGTGAGGTTATGTGGTCTTCACATGTCTTTAGTGTATATTACTAGTACTGCAGTGAATATCGACTGCGCTAAGTGGCATGATTGGGCTGCAACTGTGCGCGTTTACTGCAACTAGTAACATGCGGCTGACTCAACATAGTCATAAATTTATGGCATTAACAATATATTGATATTTATCATACGAGGATCATCGCAAACATGATCATTTAGTTCAAAAACCAAATCATATTCATCCAATAGTGTCATGAATGTTTCACAAATTGCTTATAACAATGGTAAACACTGAATTCCAAATGTCTGCAAATCAACCTAGGTCTACAAATCCATTCCATACTCACGTAGCCACACATAAATTTACACATTCGCTTGACCAAAGAATGTAATGGCCCTTCGCTTTGCCAATAGTAGTTACTGGAAGGTCGTCTCCAGTGAGAGGTTCGAGCAAATGATAGTCGTCTTCAAGTGACTCCGTGACGGCCAATGATACATAACCATTGCCAATTACCTTCCCATGCAGCATCCCACCTGCTACATTTTGAACTACACCCTTTCCAATGGTTTTCGCTTTCGAATCCGGAGAATCATAGCCACGCAGGTAAACCAAGTCCCCCGCAATCTGCACAATTCCCACGTACATATGTTACTGTTCCAAATTTTGAGCACGAATCACACTATTTTGCTGGTGTTGATATTTGCAGATCAAAGAAATATTCAATCCAAAGTACTAAAGTTACATTGTCGTCATATCTACTTTGCTATGTCAGTTTTTTTTTACTATCTCAAGTAAATTTTACTATGACATGTCCAATAGTGTTTACTATGTCCAGTAATGTTTACTATGTGCAGTAATGTTTACTATATGCAGTAATGTTTTTGATGGGCTAGACCTCAATTTCTATGCAATGTTTATTCAACCATTTTAGCCTTACATTGATTAATGCATTGTAAACTAATGTAGAGAAGGACATTAATGTTAGTTCTACCGAACATGGCCGAAAATTTTAGAATTTCCTAGTTTTAGAATTTCCTACAGCTGGTTCTTAGTATGCACCACTTCTTACATAAATGTATATCTCTTGAAATCCATCACTAATGTCTAAACCCTCCACGGCTTTATGGCTATCACATTACTGCTTCTAGTAATATAGGACAACTATGTTGCAGGCCAATAACTATACGTAGTAAGCGTTAGTGACTACGAGTAGTAAAAAAATACGACAATGGCCATTATTGTATACTGGCTACAGTGATACTTCACCATGTGGAGTTATGTTTACATAAAAATATAACTTAGCATAAACACTCAGAATAATGCAACCCCCCTTTGTGAGAACGTAACCTTTCTGCAGCATTGCACCGGCCTCCAAAGTTAATTTCTCGTCTTCACTCAGACGTATACGCTTTGGTTTAGGTCCCCTCTTTCACACACACACACACACATTTTCATTCATACAAATATACACATACCTTTGTTAATGCATTTGGTGAAGACATTAGGTTATACATTCCAAATCCTAACATTTGGATTATTTCTCATATCTACACTAACAATCTTATCATTACATTCACATATATATTCACACACACACACACACACATATATTTTTATTCATACAAATATACACATACCTTTGTCAATGCATTTGGTGAAGACATTAGGTTACACATTCCAAACCCTAACCTTTGGATTATTTCTCATATCTACACTAACAATCTTATCATTACACTTATATATATATATATATATATTCACACACACACACACACACATTTTCATTCATACAAATATACACATACATTTGTCAATGCATTTGGTGAAGACATTAGGATACACATTCCAAACCCTAACATTTGGATTATTTCTCATATCCACACTAACATTCTTATATTACACTCACACATATATTCACACACACATACACATTTCTATTCACACAAATATATAAACATACATTTGTCATTGGATTTGGTGAAGACATGGGGTTGCATACTCCAAGTTCTTCGCTTTTGATTTATCTCTTATATCCACACTAGCACTCTCATAGTCATACATACATTCTCATTTATTTCCTCACACATTTATGGTAAACCCTAATATTGCAAATATTGGGTTCCACACTCTAAGTTCCTCACTTTTGGCTTGTCTCTCATATCCACACTTACACTTGTTGAGTAACAACATTATAAGAGAGAAAAGAGGCACAATGGAGAAGCCAACGACAACATACATCACCAAGAGGAGAAAAGAATCACCACCGAAACGAAGAATGAGCACCGAAGACAAGAGGAACTCGGAGAGCCCTCGGCCACGGTTTTAGGCCCCTTTTCCACGGATATACAAGGAAGTCGCGCGGTTATATGGCCCCTTACCCACGGCAATGGGTCCCCAGCGGCCTAGTGAAGGAAACTTAGAACTTAGAGATAGAAGATCACTATGTAAGTATGAAAGGTCTTATATGAGGAATATATAGGAGTATATAGGGATATTAGAAAGTATATAGGACTAGGATTACATTCCATTAGTATGAGTATACGAGATTTTGTTCAAGGACAATTATGAAAGAATAATATTTAAGCAATTACGAGGAGTATATAAGTATTAAGGAATATATAGGAATATGGTACATTCTACTAGTATGATCATTGGAATTTAAATCAATCAATATGAAGATTTGATGGATTCTCAAAAAGAATTTGGAATGTAGCCACGACAAAGATATAGTGGAATCTTAGAAAGACGAACATTAGAGTGGTAAAACGGTTATAACCGTTTATAATAGATATCATCTACCTATGTCGGATATAGGTAGTTATCTAGGAAAGTGGAATTAACAACCATTTTAAATATAGATTTTGGGTTAGAAAGAAAAGACTATATAAAGGGAACATTTTTAGGAGACTACACCTCATTTTCAATACGACGAAGTTATTTTAAATTTGAGTGTCAAAAATACTTGAGTTCCTTTTGTATCTCTCCTCTCAGAGTACTTTTGTAATATACTATATTTTCCACAAATATGTGTGATCTATATCTCTCTCTCAATTGGACTTACAAGTTGTTAAGCGGTACTTGGAACTTAAGTGATTAAGCAACCGAGAGAAGAGTAGACTCTTTTGAGCAATAACTCAAAAGATTAGTGTGTGAGGGTGAGAACAAAGCGCTCAAGGATATTCGGAGAATCAATGGAACTTTGAGAGATATTGTTATGATGAAGCAAACGTCAATTCATACAACGTGAATGAAGGAAACAAAATTGTCTCTTAAAAGTGGAAGTTATCATTGAACTCCTCAAAAGGGAATTATCCAAATATAAAGTGATAGAGTGATTAAGATTGAGTTGATAAGACTTGCATACATATTTCAATTAAATTGAGAGTAAGACTTCTTAAATATTACTAAGAAAGAGATACAATTAATTGAGAGAAACTTCTCAATATAAACTACCTATACATATTATGTGACTTATGGATGATAGTTGAACTTACTCATATTCAATTCTTTAAGTAAATTGTAAGGATAGTAACAAAGATTTTATTGATACTAACAAAGATTGATTAATTAACTACTCACAACAATTGTTATTAAAACTTCTTACCTTTAAGATTCTTGTGAGTTGTTGGATGTCATTACAAGTGAACGATTAACTATCAAAAAGAAGAGTTCTCTCTCTTGAGCAAAACTCAAGAGAGTTATAATTACTCTCGTCATCAATAAACACTTTGAAGTAAAAACGTGACATTGCAAAACAATCAATGGTGTTTTGGATATAAGGTTATAACCACTATATGTTACACATATCAAAGTTACAATACTATAAGTAGTAATACTTGAGCTTAAAAACGAAGATTCAATAACACAATATCTTTCTTATTATTATAAGTTATGGAGCAATATTATAAAGTATGTGATTGACGTTTATGAACTACGAACTTAACTCCTTGAAGACTTATATAACCTATTGAAAATTATATTGTTATCAACGATATTGTTATACCTCTTGAAACCTTCTCTAATCTAATTGTTCTTATTATCAATGATGCCTTACATTGAGAGTGAGAATATATGATAATGAGAATGTGTTCACTCCAATAATTATATTCATATCACAAGGAGAAAAGAGAGATTACTAATTCGAGACCGAGCATATTAATGAGACACGGTAGTTCTCAAGCGAATATAAATTTACATGATATCTCATCGTGAGTCTTCTTAGCTAATTACAAAGGAACGACCCACGGCGTCCATCAACACTTCCATTCTTACACTCACAACTACATTTTCACTCCTACCCACATACACATTCTTACTCACATTCTTACACTAACACACACATTGTCACATAATCTCATTCACACTCTCATACTCACACACATACATTGTCATTCACACTCTCAAACACATTCTCATTCATACTTTCACATACTCCCTCACACTCACACACTCATACACACTAACGGGTCATTTTTGTGAGTATTCTGTCTAAAACCCTGAAACACATGACAATTGGACTTAACATTCTCTCCATGTGGACCACTTCACTACCCACAGTCATGCACGTTCTACTGGACGTTCCCAAACACGTTTACAAGAGCGTTCCCAACTGAATTGTTGTCCCACTTCACTACTATGACTCCGCAAAGTTAATTCGGGCATCAAATGAGCCCATGTGGATTTCTATAATTCTTCCAATCACTGTTTATAGTAGTAAAAGACATGTAGTGAAGTAGGTGTTGGAATAAAAGACGTGTGTTTGTAGTAGTGTATGTTCAATGATTTCGTCAATGATAAATGAACATGTCTTGCTAAGAGTATTTTGGCCATATTTTCCGCATTATTTTTTTGGCGTATACATATAATCGGGGTCTTTACGTTATACTTACATTTTTTTACTTGTGTGTGTGTTGGAGGGGCTTGCCTAAATACATATTTGTATGTATATCATTTTTATGAGGGAAAAATCTTGTATAATAGGGGTGTTAATTTCAGGTTCATGCACGCACGTGGTTCGTGGTTCTGACAATGAGTGTACCCTGCGTGGTATTACCAACACTACATTCTATCAAGGAGTCCGAGAAGTCAAAAGAAGACTAGAGGTAAAAGACAATATTCCATATAGGTTAGCTATAAATGGTATAAGTAAGTACTAGGAGATCATCTAAGGTAGGAAGAAGAATCGAATGTCTAGGTGACATGTAGATAGTGTGGAGAATTGACATGCCGGTAGCAAGGAAGATAGTAGAGACGGTATTGACATGGTGATTAAGAGACAATGGGTGTCCATAAGGCATAGTCAAACCCAATAATCGGTAGAACTACGATAATTAGTATTGGAGTAGTTATTTAAAATATTACCATGGATGACGAGTAACCATTATGGTAGAACATTCAACGAATTGGAGGTGACTACTAGTACTAAGAGCTGACATCATCTACTGGGAAGATGCAGACTAAGAAAGGGGAGTGACATGGCTAGTGGTCTCAAGATAACATGAAATACATGGTAGTACCAATAGTCAGATCATGCCAATTGCGGGTCTATATAGGGACCATGACAATAATTTCCTAAGTGATAGATACCCGGTACGCTAAATATGATATTTAGTAGTACTTACTATTTGAAATTATGCAATGCTATAACTATTTTATGTACATCTCATTTTTTATCAACAAAGGTTGAGTTGGTTGTTTGGACATTATAGAACCTTAACATCTTTACTTACTAAAAAGTTACATTAGTCATAAAAAGATGTAGGAATGTGTAGCTCCAAATAGTAAGTCACACTAAATATCATATTTAGTGTAGTTGCAGTAATCATGTACCCACTAGTAGAGTGTCTAGTAGAACAGGTAAGCCCAAGAGTCATGCCATAATTGGTAGTCTAATTAGTGAGGGGAATGACAAGGGGGTATGAATTGGTAAGGATACTTAATGTTACAATGGGTAAATTAGTTATTTTAACACAAAGTAAAATATCATTTGTGTGGGCATTGGATAGTTTTGCGGGTGTAAAATGATGTCACAACTCATAGGAAAATTAGCATGACTAAGTATGACATATGGTAGATAAATTGTGAGTTGCTTTTAAGCAAATGGGATACTAGGTTTTTGCATGCACTCATTGTTGTTCCTTCTCAAAATTTTATGTAGTGGGATGCGGCCATCGGCTTGATTCTAGAGGTTTGGGAGAAGAGGAAATAAGTGAACGGGCCATATAATATCTCATCTTTCTCAATTGTCATACCCGACAACTTAAAGGCAATAGCGTTGGACCACATGAGGCACAAGCTAAAGGAGCTAGACTATAAGCGAGTACAAATGCCACTATTGATGTGCAAATTGGCTCAAGGTTTCTTGCTACTCAATATCCATTTGCCATCCATTTACATGTATTTGGTAGTCTAGATGGGCGGAAGAAGTTGAAGGCAATGACATTCTCGGTCGTGAGGGGTTTGCATGCCCCCAATTTGACGCCAACAATATTCAATGTCCATATGCCAAATATGCTAGTTGGTCTAGGCCATTTGAGAGGTGTTGTTGGGAATGTTCAAAGTCATATGTTTGCATTTTGTTAATTTTTTTCTTAATGAAACAACAAATTTGAGTTGTGTATAATTTTCCAAAGCATCGTTCTATAAGTTGCTCAATGCATAGCATTAAACCTTGCCACATTTTTTGTTATTATAGTGTGCTAGCTTTGGACCCTAAACGTCAGGGATACATGGGTGAGCCCTTCCAACCCACAATAGATGAAACACAATAAATTCCCCTTTTCAACTTAGATTAGCCCCCTCAAAAGTTCTAACCATATAGATAAAATTGACAACCCTCTGTCTAATGGGGCTCCGACATTGGGCTGTTATTTCCATGCATTCATGCTTAATTTATCTACTTGATGGATCCCTTGAGAATGGGTTGCAACCTCCCCCCCCCCCTTCAAATTAGTTCCAACATTCCCACTTGCCTCACTAAACACATAAGAGATATAAGGCATGAGGCCCATCCAATATGAAGCCTTGTTTTTGCTTGTTCCTCATGATTGGTGTTTGCATGATTTCAAAACCAACCTTGTAATCAAAATACCACCAAGTATGGCTAAAATAGTGCAATGTTCATCATTGCTATAATATTGTTTTCTCCTAAAAAAGATGACGGGGTCTATTGATTAACTTTGCCTTCCTTTTACCCCTATTTTTATGCGCATGCACCTACCAAAACTTTTCCAAGGTATCCCTTGCTTTGCTACGAGGCTCCACAACTATGTTGAATTGCACCCCCCCCCCTTTTCCCTGGTCTACCGTGTCCACTTATCTTGCACATGCTCATAATCGGTCCTATGGTGTTGCGTCCCACCACGTCTTTGCACATTTTGACCATTTGCCAACACCTATTGTACTGCCACGTAGGTTGCCTTGTCCAACCTCCCTTAGTTCCCCTTTCCCTCCATGCCCTAACCCAAGTGGTATGGTTGGCCTTGCTAAAATTGCCCAAACTACCTCTATGCTTTACTTCCCCTACCCAAATAGCATTGGTTGGGGTTCACTGTATACAAGGGTTGCCAAATAGACCATAATTTTCCAAAACAAATTTTTGTATGCCATAGTTGGCATTCCCTAAATGAATAGCCAACCCCGAGTTAATTATATCACATGCTCACATGTCTAACATAAGGTAACCATATTTTACAATAGATTAGTTCTATCCTCTTTCATGTGATCGCACCCTCATTGCTTTGCACCTCTTCCTTGCTTGCTTGAGACGTGACGCCATGCCAACATGGAATGAAGGTCTTGGACCATGGGAGTCAAGGTACAAGTGCTAAAAGACTACAATTGTGCATTTACAACTCTATGATAAAATAACCGCATTCAAATGTAAAAGGCAACCTTACCATATGCACTTTGAATTCTCACATAGATGCAATGGGACATGCCTTCACAAAGAAGGCACCAATATTAGTGGACTATGCATGTAAGCACCTCCACATGAAGCTACACTATAAACATATTTTAGTGTGGCAATAAAATCAATGTGCCATGTTGATTAAAGTGTCCTATACGACTTTCACGTAATAACAAATGTCCCATGCTGTCTTCTATGGATGCCACCCAATGATTGCAATTATCATTCACATGGGTTGAAAATGAGTAATGTGGACCATCCTACATCATATTTAAAACATGTGTTTCTACATACAACACTTCCAACTCCACAGAAAAATAGAATGGTTGTTGGATAAGGCGACTTGGAGAATATCATATGCTAGCAAACTTGAACAAGGAGGACTGCTAATGAAAATTTTGTTATTAAAGTTTGTATGCCACACAAGATGGGCATGCGATCCTCATTCAAAGTACAAATTTCATTTAATAAAGTGGTCGTGTGGGGGTAGGGGGAGGCACTTTGAGATACACACGCCTTTAGAATGACATTTATGTGCACCTACTTGAATATCAGTCGATGTGTAACATAATCGTTGCCAAACTTAAACAAACAAGTTGAAACTCTTCCTATGAGACATATGCACTTTGGGGAGGGAGTTAATTCCCATTTAATCTAAGGAGTCATGTGTGATAATGGGATATTCCAAGGGGCTATGAAACGATGCGCATATCTAGCACGGGATACCCACTTTCCTTAATTTTTTTTCTAAATTTTCCTTTGAAATTCTTAATGAGACTCTTACCTTAAATCGCATCACTTTTTTTAGTGGAAGTTGGTTACAAGTTGGTTACTAATGGTACAGTGAAACCAAGCAATTCATATATACTTAAAGTCCAATTTAAAACTATATTTAAAGTCCAATTCATAAAGTATGTAGACTAGCTAGAGCCTATAAGAGGAGTGATCAGATAAGGCACGCACACCTTATTATTATAATAACAATAAGACACCTACTCACATGTGAAAGGGCAGTGGATGGCCTCCTTAAGTTAGCGCTGTGTGCGTTCCCTGTGCTGGTGGAAAGGTAACTTAAGTTATTTGGGCAATGGGCAGGGCAGGGCGGGCGGGGCATGTATGGGTATGGAGATGGATGATGATGATGATGAGGCATACATGGGGCATGCATGAATGAGGATACCGTGAGCACCACATCATCACATCCGTGGAGCATCACGCATCGCATCGCATCGCATCGCATTGCATTGCATTGGCATTCACTCATGATACTAGGGTTTCTGCTGAGTTATCTGTGTGCGCTCTTCTCTTTCTCTCTCTCTCTCTCTCGCTCGCATCCACATCGCTTCCTGCTTGCTCGCCTTACCCCCTCCTTCCTTATTGTTGACGTTCTTCATCTTCTGCTGCCGCCCACTGGCTGCTGTTCTCCTGAATTGGAGCATTCATGCATCAGAGTGATTGCCAGGGGGCCGGATTAGCGCAATTGTACGCACAGAGCGGCGAGTGACGAGTATCGAGCGCAAAGAAGGTAGCAGCGGAGCACAAGAGGGTTGCATCTTCGGACGCGGAGATCGGTCGGTTCACCCAGAGTGATGCGCCCCCTGCGCTTCCCCTGGGCGGTGTGTGGTGGCGCGTGATGTCTTTGATGACGTGAAGCGGGCCAATTCGGGAAAGAGCAGAAAACAGAGGAAGCGGATGTAAGGGAGGATCGATGGCGTTCCGGGGGAGGTAGGCGGATGTCGGGCAGGGCAGAGGGAGCGGGAGGGAGGGCGCGATTCTTCATGGCAGGCGGAATTGGAGACGAGGGCGCAGGGCAGAGCGGGGGAGGGTCCGTGGGTGGGCAGGGAAGGGTTGGCAGCGGAGGGATGTAGGGTGAAAGAATTGGAGGAGCGGCGGTGGATTGGAGCATGCATCGCCGGGCACGAGGGGCGGGAAGCAGCGGTTGCGTGTGATCGAGAGCAGGGTGGTAAGCTGGCGTCTCCGAAGGCGGCAGGCAGGGCGGGCGGGGGCGCGGGAGGGTGGGCAGGGCCGGCCCGAGGCGCGCCCTCGTTCATGCAGCGCGCGCGGCCGGAGGAGGAGGGCGACGATGCGGAAGAGGAACCGACGCAGCTTAACACCAGCACGTGCAGCCTGTACCTCGTGGTATCCACCGACAAGCTGACGGCCAGGTACACGGGCGATGGGCGGCACGGCAACGACGTGGGAGCCATTCAGGCCAATCGGCCGGCGCCGTGCCACCGGCTGCTGTATTACTTCGAGATGACGGTGAAGGATCGCGGGCAGAAGGGTTACACCACCATAGGGTTTACGGACGAGCATTTCAAGAACTCGCGGCAGCCGGGATGGGAGGCGAACACCTACGGGTATCACGGCGACGACGGGTTCCTGTATCACGGGCAGGGGCGAGGGGAGTCATATGCGCAAGGGTTTACCACGGGCGATACGGTGGGCGCGGGCATCAATTACGCCAGGCAGGAGATCTTCTTCACGAGGAACGGGAAGGTGCAGCCCAGCATTTACAAAGATGTGAAGAGTCCGCTGTATCCGACCATCGGCCTGCACAGCCCTAACGAGAAAGTGGAAGTGAATTTTGGGAAGCGGAAGTTCATGTACGACGTGGAGACGTTGATATTGGAAGAAAGGGGCCGCAGGCAGCGGGAGGTGGAGAGCCTTCCGCTCCCGCCCGCCGCGAACCATAGCATCGTGCGCGCGTTCTTGCTCCACTACGGTTACCACGACACGCTGACGGCTTTCGACGCCGCATGCGGGGCTGCGAGCGGGGACGACAGCGTGGACTCCGTGGCACTGAGAGACGTGATTCCTCAGGAGGACGCCAACGGCATGGTAGAGGACGACGTGTACGCGTTGGAGCAGCGCAAGGTGTTGCGTCGGTTGGCCAGGGATGGCAACGTGGACGGCGTTTTGGGGAAACTGCAGGAATGGTATCCAAAGGTACAGGATTACCCTACCCTGACCTTTCTTCTGCACTGCCAGAAGTTCCTGGAATTGTTGAAGTCGGGGCAAGTGGAGGCAGCCGTAGAATGTGCCCGCACGAAGCTCGCCGGATTCTTGGGATGCTCACAGGACCACGATCTGCTTTTACAAGATTGCCTAGCATTACTAGCCTACGAACGACCACAAGATTCCCCCATGGCTTACCTCCTCCACTTCAGTCAGCGCGAGGTGGTGGCGGACGCAGTCAATGCATTTGTCTTGGAGGCCAATCATCCTAACAAAAAGCCTCCTCAATCCGCACTAGAGAAGCTCCTGCGGCAGCTCACAGCTTGCCATGTCGAGAAGCGACATTTGAACGGGGGCCAAGGGGAGGTATTCAGACTCCATCGCATCTTGCAGGGCGGCAAAGATGGTGGCTGGTAGTGGCAAGGGAACAATTGACCTGCCGATTAATGCAGTGCTGCCGTTCGTTGTCAGAGGTAGACTCTTTTCATGCAATTTTTTGGGTTCACTGAAATCAGTGGGGGGAAAATGTGTGGGAAGCACAGTCAACACGTTGCTTAGGAGGATGTAATGGTGAGAGGCTAGGAGTATTCTCCTACTTCCAGGCCTTCCTCGAGTGAAAAGAAGTGACCCCCTTAAAAGCTGTGAATAAAGAACCACCATATACGATCATCCCTGCGTGGAAGGTGAATGAGCTTGCGTGAACGTGCCACACCATCTACTGTACGGTTTTCCTGTTTCTGTACATAACCTCTTGGAGTCCTTCAGAGTGCTGACGACGTCGTTTTGACGGTAGTTACGTGTGGCTCTGGTGGCCAAATAGGAGAGACGGTGGGAGACTTTCGGATGTGGCAGTTTGTTTTACTGAAATAGTTCTCTGAATGTGTATGCATTGATGCAGGGAGAGGTGACTCTTTGTGTGACAATCAACAGGTTAGGAGGAGCAAATGCACAGTGCGAAAGGATATTAGGTTTAGGGTTGAGCTAAGGCGGTGAACTGATTAACATGGTGGAGAGCTACTTGTTCCGAATCTGGGGAGACAGACTATTTCTCTTTATTGTCTGTCTGAAGGGTTGGGGTCCAGGGAGTGGAGTGTTGGGAAATAAATGGTTGCTCAAAATGGTGGAGGGAGTATGTGCCATTTATGTGTCTTGAGTCGGAATCAGAAGAGGAACCTGTGCATTTGTGGTGTTGGGGCAGTTTAGTTGTTCAGAACCTGAGTCTCACTGTCAAGTTGAGTGAACCAATTTCAAATAACATTCAGTGGTAAGACTTGGGGTGGTTGTAATCAGTCATGACATCGAAGCGAGTCTGAGGGTTGCCTCATTGGATTGCAACTATTTGAGCCTGATTATGAAATTCACAGGCAATGAGCTTTTTGGTTTCTGGGAAACTGTAATGGAAGCAGGAAGCCACCTCTACTCTTTGAATTGATCTGCCTGCACTCACAAGGCTCCAGAGATATATATACATGGAGATTGTTGAGATAATTGTTGTGTATTCCTTATTCCTCGGTGCACTAATAGTAGTTGAACAGTCCACCAGATAACAGGTTTCCATCCTCTTAAATGGTTGTAGTGGGAGCCCCATGGACCTGAGATATGTTGGGAAGGGTGAGGTCCAGCATGAGGTAAATTTGTTTTTACATGATGTGGTTAGGTTTTTGTACTTCGCGTGGTGTGGCTTTCCTTCTTCCACGAATGCTTGGAAGTGTTACTTTGAAAGGAGTTCAAAACTCGATCTCAAAATCTTCTAATCTCTGTGTTAATGATTTACAGCAATTATGGTGCCCAACAATCCAAAGAATGTTTGCCTTTAATTTTGATATTAAATTTCGCCTCTTGTAGAAGCGCTTTTCAAAACTTCACTAGAACTGAAACCACTGAACCTATTATTTCCCACATCAAAAGTGATTTACATTGAGTGAGGTACAAGAAAGGGCTTGCTATGTAATTTCTTATTTTGTGGAGGCAATTCATCGAACCAAATTTAATGAAGTTGTTTCAAATGGAAGTACAAGGAAGAACCGAAGCATTGCCATGAATACCTGACTGATAATAAACAAAGAGTGAGGATATGTAGGAGTCAAGGAATTGGCCCAAATTCAATAGTTATATGCAATATTTATAACAATTCAAGATGATTCACAGCAAGGTTATATGCATGGATGCCACCAGTCTTTCCCAATATAGCCTACTGCAAATATGATATGTTGATCTGAAGGATGAAATTCATCTGGTAATGGCTTGAAGATTCCTTCTGTTCACAATTAGCTATTTCATCCAATATAGTTTCCTTAAGGTAAGCACGCCAAACTCAGTCACTTTTCTTCATAGGACATGCGGTGTGGATCTAAGGACATGCTAAAAACATGCATTCAAAGACATATACACAAATGAAGGTGGACTATGTGCTCGTCTAGGTTGATAGTCAATCTAATTGGAAGGTATATGGGCCTTACTTGACTACTATTCGGTGTTATGCGGATCTGCAAGTTGAAATTTATGGCCATCTGCAAATGTACCTGAAGAAGCACGGATGAATCCCATAAAGTTTTGTAACTAATCTTGAATTGTTATAAATATTGAATTTTATTGGGCAGTGAGCCCTAAGAAGGCTCCATAGGTATCTTGATAATTGAGACCGAAATGAATGATTAATTTTGATCATGAATGATTAATTTTGAGCATTAATTTTGTAAACATGTATTCCTGGTGTCCATTCTTACATATGGACCTACTACCCACCACTCAAATATAGTATTTTGATTAAGATAAGTAACCAGAATAAGTCCACAGACCTCATGATTGTTCAAGAAGAAAAGAGTCTTTGGTATGATAATGGACAAGGAATTCATATGGTCTCCAAAATGCATGAAGAAAATGGCTATAACCTTGATGTGAATCATCTTGAACTAATTGTGTGTTCAACATCCTATACTACATTATCTTAATCAGACACCCCTATTTGGGTGGTTTTTGGTTGGATGTGACAGAGTGTTCGGGAAGGATTTTGAGCTAAACCTGTTGAGATCCTAGTGTTTCCAAGTCCAGCCGTTTAAATCTTTTCGGTTTTTCTTCACTAATTTGAGGTATGTTCTATAAATTCCTCTAAAATGATTGGTAAATTTCCTGAAGTCTTGAACTTCAACCGGTTATTTCTCAAACCCAACCTGGTCATCTGTAACTAGTGGCCAGTTCGCCCTGTTCATTGGCGTGGCATTGAGAGCGGATATTAAGAAGGGTGTGTACAACATATTAGACTTTGTTCACTATCATACCCAACCTGGGTTCAGTAGTCAACATAACTGGGGGATGACGATTTAATGAGCACAACAATCTTCACTTTGATAATGAATAAGATATTCATATGAGCTCCAAAAATTATGAGGAAAGTGGCTACAACCTCAATCTAGATTTGCTAAGCATCTAGTACTCATCACGTGTTTCATATCCTAGGAGAAGTGTCTAGTTAGAACAGTCGCCTTTTAAGACCCATCTACCTTAAGTGAAGAGCGGTTCAGGCCTTCAGGGAATGGTGGCATGGAATAATTTGTTGTTGTCTCGAAGAGGAGACTGATGATCGGCACGCATTGACAGCTTCTCAAGCAAGGACAGCCGGACGCTGCTCGGGGACAAGCACGATGCATAGCATGGTTACCATGTCCTCATTGTTTTTGGTACTGCAATGCAAGCTCCACGTCAAGCACCTTGGCCTAATCGCGTGTTTAATATTCTAGGAAAAGTGGCTAGTCGGGGGGAAAAGTGTTCCATTTATGCCCACTTACCGAGTTACTACATCTCTATGCTACATGATGAACTGAAAAGAGGAACTCGAAAGATTGATGTTATCTGATCATTAGGATGCTTCCTCCTACATGCCATTCGAGGTAGAATATCGATTATCGTTGAACTTAAGAGAGGAAGATGACGCCAACCGAAGGCTGCCATGTGAATGAGAGACGCTTCGCCTTTGATCATAGACTTCAGCCCCGGGTTTGTTCAGCTTGTACTTGAGTTGTCATAGTGAGGGCAGGGCAATATTAAGTTACGAGCGGTTCAAGCCTTCAGGGGATGGCGGTATGGAATAATTGGTGTCGTGATCTCCAAGAGGAGACTGAAGGTCGGCACACATTGATAGCTTTTCAAGTAAGGATAGGACCTCGTTCATCTTGGGACGCCGCTCGGGGATGGGCTCAATGCACAACATGGCGGTCTGCAACATGGACACCATGTCCTCCTCGATGTTTTGGAACTGCAGGAGCTCTGTGTCGAACACCTCGGCCGTCCACTCCTCTCGCACCACAGAGTGCACCCACCGCGGCAGGTCGATGCCGTCGTCCGACGGGTGAAGGGGCGCTGGCGCTTTCCCCGTCAAAATCTCAAGTAGCATCTGCACAAGACGCAGACATCACAATGTGCATGTGATATTGTTGACAATACTGTTATAAAAATGTGGGGGATTCTGAAATGCATATCCATTACAAGGAACGTGTCCTATGTGACAATGAAGTGGTGTTTTCAACATTACCAATGCGAAATTAACCAAGAAAACGTGGAAACTCATATAGGACACATTCCATTTGATGGAGCCACACTTTGTCGTAGTGTGATGATCTCACATGAGGAATCAAAAACCATTGCAATAAGAATGAAGGGCCAATGCCATGCGCATGAAGGTTGAAGCTAGGTTGCAAAGGTTTTTGCTTAGTATGAGTATGTTACTTTACTCATGCTTCAAGTTCAGCAATTCAATGGCTAGGTTACGCTTAAAAATGTTATGGT
This sequence comes from Polytrichum commune, assembly GCA_950295325.1. Lineage (NCBI taxonomy): Eukaryota > Viridiplantae > Streptophyta > Polytrichopsida > Polytrichales > Polytrichaceae > Polytrichum > Polytrichum commune. The sequence continues at coordinate 28,474,554 of OX485805.1, forward strand.
TACATGGGTATGTTAAACCCTAACATGTCCAAATCTTACTTAAACACAACATATATGAGGGCAAGGGAAGACGCAAGAGAATTTACGAGGAAGGAGGAGAGGAAGGGATGAAGGATGGCCGGAGGGAGGGAGGAAGGGGGAGAGAAGTAGATCTCATTTTGTTTATCTTAGACTATATGTAGTCATCTTTTCGAGTGACATGAGTGTACATAATTTTCCTTTTCTCAATATTTATGGGATGTTTTCAAGAGGGGTCCACATGATTGTGTCACTCACCACACCGAAGCTGTAGACATCTGCTTGTTGCGAGATGCGTTTGGATCCCACATGTTCAGGTGCCCGATAACCGGACACCCGAGACGTGGCTGACACCGTAGGGTTCATGATGAGCGCAAGGCCGAAATCCGCGACTAAAGGGTTGTAGTTTTCGTCCATAAGAATGTTCGAGGACTTTATGTTGCCATGAGGGAACTTCTGCATTCCACAATCATGGTGCAAATGTGCCAAGGCCTTGGCCACTCCCACCGCTATTCTCAATCTCGTGATCCAATCCAACGGGATTCGACCTGGCCCCCGGTTTCCTGCACACATCAACGTACCATTCAACTCTACTTATTCAACTCTGCTTCCAGTAATGACCCTTCCTTAACAATCTCCCACAAATATTTGAAGAAAGAAATATTCTAAAAGGTGGCACATCAAGATTGCCCCTCGCCCGTTGATCTCAAGGGTGGCTACGCTTTGGGTCCTAAAATCATTTAAGGGGTTCCCCAAACTAATCACCTCAAATGGAACGAAGTATAGATACATAATGTGAACTGGGTTGGAGTTAGTCTTATTACATACCCTTCAAAACGTAATGTCTTTTGAGTATAAACTCAACATTTAGCTGATGATTCAGTCAACATTGATTCAACCCATAATGCAACTGTTTAGGTCTTGCAACCATTAAATCTAGAAACAAAGGATTGAACGTGAAACCCTAAGGTTTGTAGGGATTGATCTAGTGTTGTAGTGTGATGTGATTGAATGAATGTGAACATAGCTTTGATGATAAATGAAGGTTTGTGATATTTCATGGAAAAGAGAGCACTGCTAGTTGTGTAGGTAATGATTAGCTCATTACCCAATGCTCTAAAATGTTATGCAACGTTGATTCAACTCTTATTGCAACCTTTTAGATCTTGCAACCATAAACTATGGAAACAAAAGATTGAAACCCTACGTTCGGTAGGCATCGAATCAATTCGAAATGAGTGTTGATGATATATGAATTTAAAGTTTGTGATGTTTCATGATTGAACATTGAAGAGACCAGAGAGCTCACCATGCAACCTTTTAGGTCTTGCAACCATAAACTATAGAATACCGAAGTTTAAACTTGAAATCTTATATTTGATTGGCATTGATCCAGTATTGTAGTTTGATGTAATCGATTTATGTGAAAGTAGTGTTGATGATAAGAGTTTGTGATGAAAGGTTTGTGATGAAGTTTGGTGATCGAACCATGGAGAAGAGAGCAGAGGCTGCCTTTGCGCTGCCAGTCGAGTTAACTTTACAATAGCTAATGATTCATTCGACATTGATTCGACTCATAATGTAACCATAAAAATTCCAAACATCAAAAGATTAGATTTGAGCCCTATGTTTGGTAGGCACTAATTCAGTGCTGTAGTTTGATGTAATTGAATCCATGTGAATCCATACGAATTTAGAGGTTTGTGATAAAGTTTAGTGATCGAACCATGGAGAAGAGAGTAGAGGCTGCCGTTCCGCTGGTAGTCGTAGACCAACAGCTTCTCCTCTTTCGCATAGTAGTAAGCTCGCAAGGGCAGCACGTTGGGGTGTCGGAGCTTCCCCACCATCTCCATCCGCTGCTCGAAGTCTTTCCTGCTCGAAGTGCTCACCTCCTTCAACCGCTTCACGGCCACAATCTTCCCATTCTCCAACACCGCCTTGTACGCCGTGCCGAAACTGCCCTTGCCTAACATCTCCGCGGAAGCTCGCAACAAATCCTCCAGCTGAAACTTTGTGCGAGACTTAGTATCAGAACCGTCCTCTAAGAAAACAAGCTTGCAACGCTGGGATTCCAACGCCTTTTGCATGGGAGCGATGTAAGTTGACGAGAGTGCGATGTTCACGTTGTCGTCGGATTTCTTTCCAGGCTTAAGCTCACCCCCGTGTCGTTGAGGGTATCGTTTCCAGTAGTATACTAAAGATGAGAAGATGACGAGAAGAAGGGCAGCGGCATCTCCGACAACAATTGCAACAATGGTGCCTGTGCTTAGTCCAGATTTCTTCTTTGTGACGGTTACCCCTGGTCCCATGCTCTGAGTGGAGGGAACTGTCTTCGGAACTGCCCCATCGCACATTAGCCCAGGGAAGAGTGGCCGGCCGCACAGATTGGGGTTACCTTGGAAGGCCGATGCACCGAACTTGTCGAGGGATGGAGGGATGGAGCCAACAAATTGGTTATGGGAGATGTTGAAGTCGCTCAAGCTGCTGAGTTGGAGTGGAGGGATAAGTCCGGAGAGCTGATTGTACTCAAGCCGAAGTGTTGCCAGATGTGCGAGTTTCATAATGCTTGTAGGAATGGGACCGGAAAGTCGGTTGCTGGAAGCGGTAAAGCGTACTAACCTCGCGAGCATGGCGACCGAGGCTGGGATGGTTCCGGAGAACTCATTGTTCTGGAGGTAGAGGTGCGTTAGGAATTTCCACTGAGTCATGTCGGGGAGGGAGCCGTTGAGAGCATTATCTTTCAAGCTTAGAAGGCGCAGGTGGCTTAGGCTTGCCAACATGTCAATGGGACCTGTGAGGTTCAGACCTTCCAGTACAAGGTCCCGGACATAGCCTGCCTCATCGCAGTTGACCCCATCCCACAGACATGAGTTGTTCCCAGCTATAGTCCAGTTCCTGAGAGACAACAGGCTTGGGTCCGCCGAAGCTCGAAATGCTTCTAGGATGTGCCCTTCTGGGGAGGAGAAGGACGCAGCTCTTGCTCCGATCATGCATGCGGAAATTGTAATGCTGCAAATTATTACAAGTTTGAAGCTGAGGAAACTGGACGTTTCTGGCCCGTCCCTGCCCATCTCGGTGGGGCTATGGGGATCGGCGGTTCGTTCAGAGTATCACGCACCAGCAAGGGTTGTCAGACTATCCGAGCGGCTATGACATCCATATGTAAAACTCCAGCGAATCCTTCGTCAGTGTTGCTAGGAACATTCTATCTCGTATATTCTCCGGATTCATCACGCATCTGTACGAACAGCGGAAGCTGGTCAGATATGTAAGGAAAGATGATTCCCAACCTTACTGCTGCTGTTCACGTGCCACCAAATCTTAGTATGCACAACGAAGAGCTTCGGACTGGATCGAGATTTGATACCTAACATTGCATAATTCATTGGAAGTTTGGAAACATGATACGTGACAATAAAACAATTCTGATCTTGAACGGAAATCATTGACGAATGGCCACTCTGCAAAGCTATACCTGCTGGCGCCTTTAAAAGCTTCTATGTTCAACGCTCTCACTCATGATTCCACCGAGCATACAATCCTAACATCTTGTGCTGGCCAGGTTATTAAGAGTCGGGACAGACAGAAATGCCATGAGACCGCGAAAGCTCTTTGCATAACAGGTTTCTCCAATCATAGTATAATACCATGAGCACAATCAGAAGCTAGCATCGTTGTACGTGTACAGGTTTCGACACTAAGGCTGTATCATTGTAGAGCCGTTCGGTAATCGAGACAAGACCAGTAACGCTCTATTATTCAAACTGTAAAATCAACAAAACATCTCACCTCACGAATCATGTTCGGATGGTATTTAAACAGCACCAGGCTCCATCTATGCACGGCTCTTCTATTGATGTTTCTAAGCTTGCGTTCCATTTTTGTCAGTGACCCAACAGTGAGCAGAGCTTGGAGCTCTTATTCCCGCGTACATCGACCACCAGCTGAAGAAATCTCTAGCTCATGGCTCGTGACTCGTGGGCGGATCTTAATGTAGGTGAACCAAATAAAATTATCTGACAAAAGTGTTCTGTAGAATACTAGAGAATCTCTCATCAATCCCACTGGCAAATAGCATCACAGCTTCGTGTCGTCGGTTACGTTCTCTCGAACAATGCTATCGGGTGGTTGCATTGCAGCCCGAATGGAGCTAGCGCAGGTGCCATCTAAAACCTAGCTTGCAATTAACCCCAGTTGAACGTCAAATGTTGTAAATTGATGTTTCAAAAAAATCCTATCTCGATCTGCCTACAGTTTGCGGATCGACATTTTTAAGTGAAATTATAATGGCTCGGGATAAACAATGCTCACAGCAGTGTGCAGTGCTAGCAGCAGTGGGCACCAAAAATGTTGCTGCCCCAGCTTCATTAAACATCGCCCTTGCTCATTACTTCACGGTAGCTATACCGCACGCTATGTTACAGGCTCGTGGGGTGCCGCCAATGACAAGTTGCCTTGCAGAATATCGTTCGCACTCTCCTCACCCAGGGAAGACCGTTGTGAAGTCTCCGTTCGGAACAAATATCTGATGCAATAGAATTGCATATGATCTACAGGAATTCGAACTTAACGCGGACAAACCAGTACACCATTTCTTAGAAAGGAATTTTAAAGGTGCCCCTGAGATGCTAACTTGAAATGGCGTGGAATGCTCGAGACAAGGACTGAAAGGCACCGCTTTTGATGATTACAGGGGTTACTTTGCAGACTAGTGGCTGGACCAAAATCTTGCAACCGTGTTGGCAATTGACAAGACCACTTGCGTGCAGGGCGAGGGTCTTCCGGCAGTCGCTCAGAACTACTGTAAGGGATGATGCACTGAGATACTGGCACAATGTTTTGATGAGAGAGCTACTGACGCACCACAATTTCTTGAATGTAGCACTCACAGAAGATGCCAGGGGCGGTGCCGGCATTGACAAGCTGCCTTGCAGAAGAGGAACAACTGTTCTCACTCTTCCTCGCCAAGGAGGACCGTTATGAAGCCTCCATTTAGGACAAGTATCTGATGAATCAAATGTATCTGTTCTCGAGGAATTACAATTTAACGGATTAGACAGACCAGTAGACCACTATGTAAGAAGGAAGTCTAAGGACATGAAGACCTGAGAATCAAATCTGCAATATTGGGCTAGATTGCTTTTCAGGCAAGGAGCTGAAATGTCCTGCACTTGAGGACCCACTTCGCAGACTGGACTGGTGGCTAGACCAAAACTTTGCTACTTCAATACTGCCTATTGACTGAAGCTCCAATTGCGTAAGATGACCCAGCGCGGCAGGAGAGAATCTTTCATTAGAGACTTGGAACTACCTACGGCAAGGGCACTCTCAATGAGCTGACCGCTAGGTGATGCATTCAGACATCGCCGCAAAGTTTTAGAGATCAGATCCTGCTACTGCTACAGTAACGCTGCTGCGCACCATGAAATTCCCGAATGTAGCAGTAGAGACAGATGCACCTGGGTTGGCTTTCACGCAAACTTAATTTAGCTACCGATAAAACCTGTGGAGATCGGAGTGCAAGAACAAAGTTCTGGATCACTCACCCGAAAACTACAGCATCCGAAGTTGCAGCGCCCACTCGAAGTTGCAGCAACAGCAGGTTTGGTACCTTCACCACCTAAATTCCTGCAGACGCCTGCATGATCAATCAGCCTCGACTCTCGCCCCCGACCGACGTTTGAGCTAGCTACTGAACTAGAGAAACATCAGCTGACAACCACAACGTGAGACAAGTCATCAATCGCCGCATGCCCGCCCGTGGCCACCATTAATGACAGACACAAGCTGCATCAGGAGACTAGGAGTGTGCAGCATAACTGTTAGATCCTTGTCATCAACACATCACGGTTCCTACTCCTCCTCTACTTCCTCCCTGCATTGAAAGCACCCCTTGGGCTCACCTCCCTTGTGGATACTTACGTGAGCCGCGGCAGTAGCTGGGAGCACCCCGGTAATGCCCCGACCCCCGTCCCCGCTCCCCGTGACGATGCAGCTGTCCTGGAGCTCTGTCGTGAACTCACATGCTGCCTCTGATGCTGCAGCAGCTGAAAGCTCAGTACAACTGAGAATGTGACGGAACCGACGTGTGCACACGAGATTCTACAGCGCCCAGCAACTTAAACTTGGTCCAGCTAGCTCCTCGATCAGCTGTGCTGGCGGGCGAGCTTTCGATCGAGTCACGGCTGGCAGGCAGGCAGGCAGAGATCAAACGGCGACCCAAATACCCGAGATTCGTGTGCAGGAGCTGGCCATCGTTCAAATAAGGTGGTAGCAGCGTATGGGCGACCTTTCTTTGTCTTCACTTGGATCCACGCATGTGCAAGAGGTTGGTGGGTGACTAGGGCGCTCTGCTCTTGGGTACGATTGATCTAGACTGTTTGCTCCGAGGTACCAGTCCCAGGAGCCAGGAGGAGGAGGAGCAGAAGCAGAAGCAGGAGCAGTAGGAGCTTAGTCTCAGTAGCCTGTAGCCTAGTCCCTGCCGCGTGTGGTACCACTCCCTTCTTACATCACTCTGCAGGTCTAACACAACCTAGTCCTCCTGCACCGGCCCTGCCCTGCCCTGCCCTGCCCTGGCCTTCTCCCTCTGCTCTGGCCTACTTTGTGCATTCCACTCTTCCCTGTACCCAAGAGCCAGGTTTACACCATGGACCATGAAGCCGGACCACGGAAGATGGCCGTTGTCCACGGTCCAACTTCCATGGTCCGATTTCTTACAAAATTTCGATTTACGAAGCCTCTTTGGGCCCCTCGCTAGGTGTAAACCAACCGTGGACCAAGAGGAATGACCATGCACCAAAAAATGAATGTGCTGATTTTTATTATCAATATATGTCCAGAACGGGTAGTTTTGGAAGAACAATATTCGAGTTTGGCCATTCTCTTGTCTTCCCTTGTCTTCATCGTCTCTTCCCCCCAAGAGAATTTCATCAAAGATATATTATAATGATATTTCTTTTCTGTGGGCCCCGCCTTTTCTACCAAAGCACCTTTTTTGCCTCTCCCACTGCAAAGCCCCTTGGACCATGTCGGTGGATAATGTAGGCTTTAAAATATGTCTTTTGGGGACCTCGAACTCCGTGGTCACTTTGACATTTTTTTCCTTGGCGTAAACCGAAGTGGTCCTGGAGAAGAGTTCAACAACCAATCACAAATTTTACAGGGCCTTGGGACGGCTTCATGGTCCATGGTGTAAACAACCTCTAAAGGTACGTGATTGGCTAGGGCTTAGCAATGAACGAGGAGAACTGACCGCTAGTTTACAGAGTTTGAGCAATACCCGGTTGAAGTTCAAGACTCCAGGATAATCACCAATATCTTTAGAGGAATCTATGGAATGTACGTCAAATTAATAAAAGAGAAACCAAAAGATCACGCCATGTAACCTGTTGAACTTGGAAACACTAGGATCTTGACTAGTGTTGCATTTTTTATTCTAGAGGTCGGAGGTGGCATAATAAAATATATTTAAAAATATTCCAAAACATTTTTCATGTTTTCTTATTGGAAATTGTCAAAGATATCAATCCGTGAGGTCCTTTATGGCAAATCATTGTTGGAAACATTCCCCTCTTTCAAGATTAGTTCTTTAAGCCCTTTTCTACCCAAGTATTGATCCAAGAGTCCAAGACTACGCATGGATTGTCCCCCGATGCAAAATCCATATTCCAGTATTGGTCAGTTTGTGTGATAGGGTTCAGGGCTTCGACATCGCCGTTGAGTTTGAATGCACTAATGCTATATGATAACATGGAACAATTGACGAAGTTGCACATGTCTATATTCACCCTATTCGCCTGGACTAATTATAATAGTGAAATGATAAATAAAAACATTAAAAAAACACCTCAAAATTTTCTAAGTATTTTAAAATACATATAATATAATATAATATAAATGCACCCCTAATCTTGACCCATTATGCCCAAAAATCTCCCTGGTTTTTTACTTACATAAACTCATCAATTAGGAAGGTGAAAACTTGATGAAGGAAATAATAGGAAAAAAAAGAAGAGGACTAGTTTAGATGATTTTGAGTTCGGAAATGATATCAAAGACATGCAACTAGTCTTGTGGGGTCCAATTGAAATGAATTGGTCCTCAACTTATAGGAGACTTTTACAAGAGTCCCTTCATCCATGATGGATGAGATGTCACAAATTGCAGGCCATGATTTCATGGTGTTATGGAAAGGTATTTTTTCACTTTCCAAAATATAGTGACCACTTCTCTAATTTGATTCTTCATCGAGACGATTAGAATTTGGAAATGGCTATAGAGGCCCCCAATTTGCTTAATGAACTTAGCTAAATTGTATTGGTCGGTGGACTCAACTTTATGGGGGTTCGTTTATACCACAACCCATGGTATCCATGCTGAATGGGTTTACGTAGACACCATGAAGCTCCAACCTCCAACCTAAGGCAATCTTTTAAATGTGTTCATGTAGATGTACCCAATAAGTTACACCTAGCTAGTATTATGTAGCATATGAGTCCCAAGCATGGTAACCATTTAGCTTAAAACCCAAGACTAATATATATCCACGGTAAGCGTGATCCCAGGTAAACGAGCTACAATCTTAATGTGTACAAAATCGGCAGATTATCCCATCATCTAGAGTACATAGAAGAGCTTACTGAGCAATATTATGCTCAATTCACCCACCACTTGAGTCATGACTCATGAGCAGGCCCATGATACCTCACTGGAGCTCAGTGATCGGGGAGATTTTTGGGCATACTAATCGGTTGAGATCCTAGTGTTTGCAAGTCCAACCGGTTACATGTTGACATATATCCTTTGGTTTTCCTTTATGAAATTGGGGTACATTCTATTGATTCCTCTAAAACGTTCAGTAATTTTCCTGCAATCTTGAACTTCGACCGGTTATTTCTCAAACTCAACCAGTTCATTTGTAACTAACTGCTGGTTCTCCCCGATCACAGCTGGAGCTGCTTGCAAGATTAATGTACGTAATGGTGACATGGTGAGAGATGAATCGTCAGCTTCCCCTACTGCGACCTTCGGTAGCTAGGGTCTTCTTGCAACTCGGATTCAACAAGTTACTGGCCAGCATCACTACTTTCACTCCGCTTTTTGCCTGCATCCTATCTACTCGTACATTCCATCCCTTGTTTCCAGCACCTACTCGGCCTGGTGTATGTAGAGGTATGCAATAAATTACACCTAGTCTAGTTCATGGAGGACACAAGGCACCCCCCACTTGAGTCGTGAGCAGTAAATGTCAGTACCGCTGTGTGCATGAAAGTATCAAGCAAGCAGACCCTTGGGCGCTCATGTCTCTTTACACAAGAGGAGGTCGAGAGCTCAAAGATGGAGACCTTCAAGAAAGGAGCCTTCTCACTCTGCTTGTTCACTTGAGTTCAGTTTATTGTCTTTAGCTTTCAACTTGAGAGCTTGAACTTGCTGCTGGGTTTGGGACGCTTGGATGGCACGTTGATAAGGTAGAAATAGCACAACCTGTTGACCACCCTCTAGCCGTGCACTAGACCGTTGTCATAATGGTGAAGTGCCATTTTTAAACGGATCATGGCTGCGACAACTGCAATGTGTGTACACTTAGTGTAGCCAATGAGAGTCAAGTGTTCATGTACTCATGAGGTAACCGATTTAGGCGATGTTCTGTATAAAAATGTGGATTACCGTGTTCGGTGTAGGGAGAATGTAATGAACGAGTAGGGGGTTGGAAAACTTTCCACTTTGAAAAATTATAGCATTTTTTGTATAGAGCAGAAAGAATATGAAACAACTTGCATTCTTCATGAATCCTTCTCATCTATCTTGGAAAATTATCTCATGATTGTCAGCCCGGATCTTCCATGCGAATCACCTTATTTTCACGAGTTATGGTATTTCTACCTTAACTCTCTTAGGAACACCCGACACTGATTGACTCGGGACCCATAAAACAAACACTTGCACTCTCGATATTAGTAAGGGACATAAATGAGATAGCTTAGGACATTGACCGAGAGATTGATGTAGTTTGTTCTATGTTGTCGGATCGATCATGTGCTCTTCTTTTGGGTCTAGTGACCTTGTTTATGTTCTGGCAATAAAAAAAAAAAAGTTGTGTCATTTGTTTCTAAAAGGGAAGGTAAAATGATTTGTTTGGAATAAAAGTGTGTGATGGTCAAGATCTCATAACTTGAAGGGAGCAAGCACGGTCGAGTATACGAAAATATGTTCTGGTATATTTATACCATAACTTTGAGGTCAAACGCCTATAAATAGTAACCATGGTAACCTCTATTATTGTTGTGTTAGGTAGTCACATATAGAATATCAAGATGAGATCTTCAAAACTTATCATTGAAAGTATTCTTCGGAAGGTAATGGCTAATTCTAGCTTTATACATAGATTTCATGACCTTCAATATTTTGAAATTGGATTTTTTTTTTTCATATTCCATGAATTCATTATAAACTCGAGGGCAACATTAAAAAAGTTTGCAACAAACATCAAATTAATGTAATTTAAAAAAATTATGTGTCCGATATATCTACTTGCAAACTACTTGCACCGTCTTCTAAAATATGTAGACTTTTCTTGATTTCTTTTTTGTGAACATAAATTACTTGGCTTTGTAGATCAATGTGTTTTTCAAATGTTTATGATTTTTTTCATTCACAAAATTATGTATTTTTGAATCACTTTCACTTAAACCTATGCAAGGTAATGGAGTTGTGTACTAGACCATGTTGGCGCCCTGAACTTTAAGCATTTATTTTGGAGAAAAATAAAGAGCTATGATTCTTTTCCAAAAGATACAAAGCCAATAGGATCCAAAGCAAAAGTGAGGAGAATTGGGGGGGGGGGGGGACTCTAGAGTGCACACTATGGAACCGTACAACCTCAAGAGGAGAAAAAAAGTCAAGGCACCTAACCATGATCAACTAAGTCCACATTAGGTGTTTTAATATTCCAAAACATCCTAGAGCTCAAACTTTCAACATTTGTATAGAAAAATGTTGGATAATTTCGGCAATTATATAAATGATAAAGATGGATTGAGTATGCGTCTTGAGCCTTGGGTGGCGAGTCTTGTGAAATAGAAGCAGTCTTTGTATTTCTTCTAACACTTATGTTCTTTTCCATAACAATTCTTGTACAAATGAGACTTGTACTATACCTATATATGAATGAATAGAGGAATCTGGGGACCGTGGTAGAAACGTTGCAATCCCATTGCAATTGGCAGTAGAGAAATGTTTATTGAAAAATGGATTTCATAACTAACTATAAAAGATTTCCTGGAAACACGTGTCTACAGCCATACCCCTTAGCTCTCCTGAAACACCTGGAATACAAGGGAGCGTATGCTATTCTAATGATAAAATTCAAAATTTCCGAATAACAGTTCTAAATCGACAGGGTCTTGACATCATCACGATTGCGAATGGCCTTGAAAGAACAGTAAAAGCTTGCACTCTGGACCGGTGGTCCAGTGCTGTGTAATGGTTTGAAGACACCAATCTGTATTCCATACACCCCACGAGTACTTCATTTATAGGCACATACTCTCTCAGACCGCATACCTCAAGTATATGATTAAAATACATGTCTACCGTCACTGAGTCAAGACTCTTGAAAATTAGTTGGAACTTTTGACACAGACTGAATTGATTTGGAGGGATCAGACCGACGTCGGGCGGCCATGCAGGACTGGCCCTTCCTCCACTGCTACTGCTGTCAGGGTACTGGATTCCTAGATCCTTAGAGTAACGTAGCTGGCTACTGGAAAGGGAAAGGAAGGGCATCCACTTCGCATCAGTAGTACTTAATTGTAACTTACTACAGCTTCTTGAGCGTCTGAGCTCTATCTATCTATCTATCTATCTATCTATCTATCCATCTGTCTGTCTGTCTGTCTGTCTGTCTGTCTGTCAGTCTGTCATTGAGCCGCCTGCAGTGTGTCTCCTTCATTGCAGAGCAGACTAGCTGCACTTAAGCTACTAAGTTAACTTACCTCAGCGGTGTTGATGAGATGGGTTTAACTTACTAGCCTCATGAGAGCGTCTGAGCTCTGTCTGTCTGTCTGTCTGTCTGCCACCACTCACTCAGCACAGTTGCTTTGTTGATTGATAACTACTGAGCTTGTGTTCTTGAATCTTCCAACTTTGCATTTCAGTATCGCCTCATTCTAAGATAAGTTCAGTTAGGCAACGTCGTCCCAGCTGATCTGCCTGGCCTTGCGCTCCTAGAATGATGCCTCTAGAAGTAATCAAGTCACCTACCTCCTCTTCAGCCCCTCCATCAGTGCCTGAATGTCTGTTGATTAAGGTCAGCCAGCATGCATGAGTGCCTGCGTTTCCTGGCCTGCTGCCTCGTCTCATGTTACTTAACTAACTATAATTAGCTAAGGTTCGTCCGTAATCAATAATGCATGGAAATACATGATTTGTTTGTGCCGTCGATACATACCTTTCCAAAACAAAGTGTTTGGGAGAAGAAAATTAGAAGTCTATTGTGGAAACCCTAACTATATATATGTGTGTGTACTTGCGCTTGTTTTGGGAACCAAATTATGATTGTTACTAGGTTGTGGCATGTTGGGGTTGATTGAATTCCATCATCGTCCCATTCTTTTGAAGTATTGAAGGCTGGACCTTGACGTATCTTTTTGTGAGCAAGTCGCGGACTCACTTACCTCCTCTTCAATTTTTCTTAGTGGCTGAAACATTGGTTTGATTAAGGTCGGAATATATACCTTCCCTTCCACAACCACTGATTATAAATAAAAAATGTGAATGTACAAAGGGGTCTAACCGGTGATCACCTTGGGTATGCAAGTTGCAATCTTGGGGTGGCAACATGTGTATAAATTTAAGCAAGGGTCAGCGAAAAAAAAGAAGGTTTTGTCAAATTTTGATAAGTTTGTGCTAAAGCATGAAATTGTTACAATAAGAGCTAAAACGTGAATTGGTGTCATAAAACGCATGTTACTTTGGTACACAATATTTTTCTATGATTACATATATGCGAATAAGAAGTGTTGTATTGTATTTTAGATTGAGAAACTTAGATTGTAACCCTTGGAAACAAAATCCCAAAATGGTAAACTATTAGATTGAAAACACTAGGAGCATATAAAGCAAGAGATGTATGTTTCTTTTAAACAAATTAGAAAGGAATTTCAATACTTGGGGTGATGGCAAGCTGCCAATATTTTGGAGGTTTATATAAAAACGATCAACACCTTTTTGTATAAGAAAGGATTTAAATTGATAGGCAAGGGTTTTCATTTCTTTTTTGGGGAGGGGGTGCACATAGGAAGGGCCTCAGTTGGCAACAACCATACAATAAGTAAGGCTCATTGGCAAAATAAGGCTATGACATTTTTTAATAAGCTCATTTTAAGCATGAAAAGTGTTACAATAAGAGTACCCAATGTAAATGAAGGCATGATAATGCTTAATAAGACATATTCTTATTTGATAATATTTATGTAAACCATATTAGTAATTATATCCTAAGACCCATGCAGAATGAATATTTGTGTTCTTCTCTTATTATCCATTGCCCGTAGGAAGTATGGAGGTTACCATTGAATTCATCTTTTTGCGTTCTTTGCCCAAATAAATTAAAAAATCATTGAGAGAATATGAGTGAAAAACAAGAATAGACATTGATTGCTCAATATGAAATAGATGTTGTTGCCTCAAGGGGAAGTGATTCAATATATTGAGCAATATTTAAGTTTTAACTTCACTTCAGGTCTCGACCTTTTAAGAATAAATATTAGATTGAGATCCAATAGTTTCTTTCATTTCTTACGAGTATGATTACATTTTATCATGTGAAAGCACAACCTTTGGATCATTTTAATGACAATACCCCTATCTATAACATACGTGGCAATAAAAAGGCCATTCCTTTTGGGATGATGAACTTGCCATTTACAATCTTGATAGAGAATATTATAGAGCCTTACTTCAATCAAGTTACCTACCTCCTCTACAATCATCATTAGTGGAAATATCTTTCTCTGGTTGAAGTTATCATACATTCCTATCATGTAACAACAAGTCCGTATGCCATGCTTCAGATCATGTATATTAAACAACTAAAACCCTTTGACAACTGGTTATATGTTTTAAACATCTACAAGTGAGCCTAACTAGGAATCACTTTTGGAGTGATGGAACCAAATCAATACCTTTCAAGAGGGTCGATTGTGGATGGAAACACACATACATTCATCTAAAATTTTCTAAATAAATTAATAATCCATCTTCAATTTTTCCTTTAGGATAAATTTGGCATTCTCAATTATTCGATTAATAATTCAATATATATATATAATATCTTATTATATTTGAAGGTCAAATTATGATTTTTGTTTTTTTCCTATCATTGTCCACAACTCTTGATACAACAACTTCTCTCTCCTAATATCTTAGGAACCTTCGTAGCAAATCTCAATCAACCTTTTCTATGTTTCAAACCACCATTGCATGCTCTACGTGATAGTTTATAAGAGCCCCTGAGAAGAATTGCATCCAATGTTCACTTAGATTATGAAACTAGCCGAAACATTCACGATGCAACTTATCACAAGAAGAAGTGTATATATGATTCCATGCAACAAAGGTGATCGAATATACATGGTGCGTATTTACATCTAGGCCAAGCCCAAGCTTCGCTTCCATTTCATCCATATATTGGTCCAGTTGGAAGAATGTAGTTGTTAAGTTTGACCATTCTAGATGGGAATCCACTTCACTCTCATTTGCACACTAGAACACCAACGAACACATACGAAAACTAGATTCATAGTGTATCTTAACGGGTGAGAGCTTTATTGGAACTTGTGTAGCCACATTAAACTTCAAAATGTACTAGACTTCAAAGGCTAAGTTAGGCTTCAAATTATTACAATAAATGGTGTAGATTGTTAAGCAAGAAAAGTAACCTAGATGCTCAAATTTCACTAGGTTTGGAGGTGGAGATTTATCCGGGTAATTAAGCTAGGTGATAGGATAGAAGGATAAATGTCAGTCGTAACTTCAACTGGTGAGTACCAAAGGACTCCTCCATATCATATCTGATGCCATTCGATGCCCGACCTTGAGTTGCCTTGAGTCACTCCCGAGTCCCCATGAAGGCAACTCCCAATTTGATCTCGAATAGACTAGGAACCTACTCCATAGTGTGTCCGTATGCAGTTCAATTAAATCGAATCTTGGCCAAGAGTTTCAATAAGGAATGCAGTGGTTGGTCGGTCTCGGGGCCGGTTTACACCATGGACCATGAAGACGGACTGTGGAAGATGGCCTTTGTCCATGGTCCCACTTGATGATGGTCCGAATTTCATGGTCCGCTTTTTAAAGAAATGAAGTTATGAAGCCTTCGGGCCCCTCACTAGGTGTAAATCGAATGTGGACCAAGAGGAAGTATCATGCACTAAATAGTGAATGTGCTGATATTTTTAATATATGCCCAAAAAAGGCAGTTTCAAAAAAATAAAAATTAAGTTTGGTCATTCGCTTGTCTTCTCTTGTCTTCATCTTCTCTTCCCCCCCCCTCCCAAATTAAAATAAATAAATAAATCATTATAACAGTATTTCTCTACCGTGGGCTCTTGCCTTTTTTATACCAGATCACCTCTTTTACCTCTCCCACCGCTAAACCTGTTGAATCATGTCAGTGGATAATGTAGGCCTTCAAATTTTTCTTTTGGGGACCTTGAACGCCATGGTCACATTGACATTATCTCCTTGGCATAAACCAAAGTGGTCTCGGGACGAGTTCAACAACCAATCACAGATTCTATAGAGCCTTGGGACGACTTCATGGCCCATGGTGTGAACAACCCCTCAGTGTCCAGGGAGATTTTTGAACATAATCAGTCAAAATCTTAGTGTTTCCAACCCCAACTAGGTACATGCTATGATCTTTCCATGTTACTTTATTACCTTGAGTTATATTTCATAGATTCTTCTAAAATGATCATAATTATCCTAAAGACTTGAACTTCAACTGGTTGTTTCTCAAACTCGACCGGTTCATATGTACCTAGCAGTCGGTTCTCCCCATTCATTGGCCCATCTATTGAAAAATAGGCACTAAGTCGCCTTTGTGTCCCATGTGTCCACGAGGGCATGGGTAGAAGATGAACATACCTTGTACATCAATGTACCACATTGATGTTCTTAAGGCACGGGACCCTATTGTGGGCACTTCTAACTCCACGGAACAATCGCAATTGCTCGATCATATTGAAATTATCTTGTTTGCTTGGAGATTGCAAATCACAAAGATTATTTCTCAACTGAAGAATTGACATTGAGGTGAAAAAGTAATAAGACATTTAAAAAAAACATTTTGATTCTCATTGAATGATCACATACACCCTCCCAATTGTGTTACTTATTGATCCTAGAACGATGATTGTATTTTGATCACAAAGTCAAGTCTCATCACAACACATGTCTATCGGTGTATGTTATTAACTACAAGCCTTGCCATATACATCTCAAATATAGACCTCCAATATAGAAGTGACCATAAAAAAAAACACATATTAACATGCTCCACAAATTCAATCAACTTCAATGTGATAAACACCCACCGCTCAATCCATGAACTCTAAAAGCTTGAAATGTGAATCGAAGGGGATGGTGGTCAATTCTAGAATTTTAGAACAAGAAAATGGTAGAACCGTGAGGCTCTGTCTTTTACTATGAAAGACTACAACTGTAGTTGTCCATTTTGCTCATGCTAGTTCATGGTTATTTACTATACCTATACATTTTAGGTAGCAACTATAGTTAACATCCACAATAAATAAACTGGATCAAATATAGCAAGAAACAAGTAATGTCCAAGTGTGAACGCAAAGTGGTTAAGAAATTTGCTTGTGAAACAAAGAAGTCGATGCATAGTCTTTGTCCTATAGAAAAAAGCCAATAAAGACATTGTGCTTTTCCAATCTATTGCTCAAACAAAAACTGTAAGATGTTTACTTCCAATAGTATAATAATTTTTTATTCTCGCTTCTTCCACGTGTCATGTAGGCAGTTGATATGGCCGAGTTGGTCTAAGGCGCCAGATTAAGGTTCTGGTCCGAAAGGGCGTGGGTTCGAATCCCACTGTCAACATCTCACCCGTCACAGGGTTGAAGTGCCCAATACGCTTTTTTGCTTTCTCTACAAGTGGGAAATTGTAACACTAGATTCACACTTAATCTGAGGATTACACTAAATATTTTATTTAGTGTAACCAATTCTATTTGTCTTGCTCAATACTAATTGTAAACCGCTCGTGTAGTGTCACCAACATTGATGTAAACTTAACATTGTTTCGTACCTTGGACAACTGCCAAAATAACTATAGTTAACTAGATTTTTTTCAATACATTTTAGGGAACAACTAACGTTAACTAGAAATTTCTCAAACTGATTTGAAGAACAACTATAGTTAACTAGAAATTTTCAAGTATTATCATATACTCGAGGAAGTTCACATCTTGATTTGCTTCAATCGAGGGTCTTTAATATCCTTGGGCCACCGAGGATCATTAAGAAATGTCTTTATACGATCGCTCAGAGTGTGGGGTTCCAGAACAACCTCCATGTACACCACTAACACAAATAACACGCTGATGATACTACAACACTACAACACTACAACATAATTCCGTGAACAAGTTGCGTTGAACTTTAGTTAACTAGATATAACTATAGCTAACTAGATTTTTTGGCAGACCGAATTTAGAACAACTATACTTAACTACATTCTTGGGCAAGTCAAATCACGAACAACTATAGTTACGAAAGGCAACTAGTGAACTAATAATTGAATTAGTTGGTTAGTTGTCCAAGGTCTGCATTGTTTGTCATACTTTGTATATAAATTTGAACACCTAGTGTTGCAGAGGTCGCCACATCCTTGTGGGCCCATCATCCAATGCACCTTAATCCCTTGAATCCTAACTATGAGCTATATTCGTAGATTGGAGATGTTGGGGAAAGAAGGAACCATGGCACACTACAGTAGTGTACCTCACATTCATCCAACATAAAAGCCTTGAAATAGTATGCAACCTGAAGGTTGCTTTATTTAGTTGATCTGATACTAGAATTAACTTTAAAGATCCAAATTAGTCTACTTTAGATCATTTGAGATGGATCAACGACAAACCTATAGGGGGGTTAAGTTTTCATGTTGGGTGGATGAGAGGTACAATCATATGCGAAAATTCAGGGATAATTTGCTCCCTCTCTCAAAATATGTTGGCAACTAGGATGGTGCAAACTAAAAGCGGTTGCAAAGGTTTTGAGAGTGCCGGTTTTTTGGTGTGATAGTAAGTCCTATTGTAGAGGGGTGCCCTTTTGTTGGGTTTTTGAGAACAAATTCAAAAAATAGGGTACTAGGGTTCCATAGGTTCCTCATCTCATGCAAGACTTTGCCTTACTATGATTTGTGTGACGGGTTGCTAATCACCTCAATTGCTACTGCAAATCCAATGGTAGGTGAAACATTAGGTGAGTATGCTACTCAAGGGTTGTTTACTCCATGGACCATGAACTCGTCCCAAGGCCCTATAAAATCTACGACTGGCTATTGAACTCGTCCTCAGACCACTTCGGTTTACACCAAGGGAAAAAAAAATGTCAAAGTGACCATGGAGTTCGAGGTCCCCAAAAGACGTATTTTAAGGCCTACATTATCCACTGACATGGTCCAACGGGAGAAGCAAAAGAGGTGCTCAAGTAGAAAAAGGCAAGGGCCAATGGCAAAGAAATATTGTTAGAATAATTTTTTGGGGGGAAGAGAAGATGAAGACAAAGAGAAGCCAAAAGAATGATCAAACTTAATTTTTTTCAAAACTGCCTTTTTTTTGGATATATATTAAAAACATCAACACATTCACTTTTTGGTGCATGGTCATTCCTCTTGGTCCACATTTGGTTTACACCTAATGAGAGGCCTAAAGACTTTGTAAGTTGATTTTTTTAAGAAATCGAACCATGAAAGTTGGACCATGCAAAAAGGCCATCTCCCATGGTCCGACTTCATGGTCCATGGTGTAAACGGGCCCTCAAGTGCCCCTCCCAAATTCGACATGCCCATGGGCCTGGATGGGGAGGATGTAATAAACTTATCATAGCACAATTCCCAAGTTATTCTCGAGCCCACGGACCGAGGGAGATTTTAACCTTCATCTTACTTCCTAATAAATTCTCCGCTAAAGCTAAGCCAAATTTCAAATTTTGTAAACGGCAATGCCCTTTAGATTGTGTGATTTATACCCCATCAAAATTTTCTTCTCTGCATTGAATCCAAGAAAATCGGTGTAAGTACTTGTACTTTTGTGAGTTGGAAATGCGGATTCTTTAATCTCATGGGTGTTTGAGCATTCCAACCTTGAGTACTTACAAGAGTCCGTGCCATCCTTGCATGTTACCACTTGTACCTTGTTTGTAGGCCCCTAGCATGTTGTTTCTATGACCGTCATTTCCGGGAGGTAGAGTAGTCTAGGTGTGTACCCTACTCCTTTTTACTCAAGGGAAAAAAAAATACAAAACAAAAATAAACATCGGTTGCTTTCACCCGACGTAAAAGAGGGTTAAACCTCCTTTCAATTAGAGTGTGAGTCCTTTTTGAGGCGAGGTGGCTATGAATGGAGAAGAGTGATTGTCTTGTGAGGGGAGTGATTCATTCTTGGTTTTTAACCTCTATGGTCTCCTTGAAATGACCTTGAATGTCTTTCTATCACTAGTTAAATTTTGACTATCTTTATCTCCACATCTGATAAGCAATTGTCAAATCCAATTATATGGATGTTTTCGACATGTAGGTGACTTGTGCCTCAAAAACATGCGGCCATCCAAGTATTTTCATTCATTTGGGGTATCGGCACTGATTGAGCCAAGATTATATGATTGTGGACATTTTACCATAGTGAAGGCAATGAAATTTCAAAACACATGCAGGGACTTTCATATTACACAATGGCCACATGAGAATCTACTATATACAATCCACTCACTGCAATTTTTCAGCCTTCATCGCCAACCATTTCGAGTCACTCACGCGCCTTGCTATGCAAAATTGGACATTGTTGGAGAAAATCCCTTTATGTTCAAGGCACGTACTTCAGATGCGCATATTACAAATCCAACCAGTAGACGTGGCCCGCATTATACAACAAAGAAACAAAAACTTGGTGAATGACTTCAATGTATTGACCTGAAGATATAGCCTTGGCCCCTTGTCCAAGAAACATGCAGACATGAACGGGAGGGCAAAAGCCACTTGGTGTGCACTTCAGAAATATGGAGGCTTGAGAAACAATCCAATATATATATATATATATATATTTGGATCTTTTGACCACATGTTCCAAATGTTATAGCACCTAACATACTAGATTGTCATTGCCTTTTGATAAAATTCCACTTACTTTAACCATTGAGAAACCCAAGCTCTTTGGGTCTAGTTATTAGTATAAGGAGGGTTTGGTATTTAGTATTGATGTTTGCTATAGTGTTCAACCGATGGCATCATTGGATCTAGTATTGAATGGAAGTCGTTTATACATCACACTGAAGACATATGTTATGAGTTGATTACTCCTTGTGCTTATGGAACGATTGTAGGCTTTCTATTTGAGGTTGTTGCCAAAAGAGTTCTTTAGCTCACTAACCCAATAGCCAAATAAGTATGTGGTGTTGGAAGTACCCATACTAAGGCACATATGCCATAGACACGCATATGGTCAAAACGGACCTTGGCGTTCATGTTGCTGTTATAAGTCGTCCATTTCTTAGACAACGTTATTTATGTCCAGGGACATTTTTGGGCACAATCGATTGAAACCCTAGTGTTTCCAAGTCCAACCGGTTACATGTTGTGATATTTCGGGTCTTTCTTTGTTAATTTGAGGTAAATTTCATAGATTCCTCTAAAATGATGGGTTATTTTCTTGAAGTTTTGAACTTCAACCGGTTACTCCTCAAACTCAATTGGTTCTTTTGTAACTACATTATTTTGTCTAATTAGTGTGGGTTATTGGTTATATGTTGTTATAACACTTTACCGACACTAATCGTTTTTTACCAATTAGCTTATATCATATTCTTCATTGTTGCATACTAACTATTGATGCTAATTGGGTAAAAAATGATACCCTTAGAAGAAAAAAAAGCTATAGCAACACGTAACCCCAAATGGTAACCCACACTAAAAGTAGGGAAAATGTTGTATTGGTCAGTTCTACCTAGTCATTGGGTTGCCATTTGGAGTTGTGTGTTGCTATAACATTTTATGGAGAGTATCATTTCTTACCAACTCAGTTATATCCTATCCCTCATCATTGCATAGTAACTACCGTTGTTATTTGGGTAAAAAAATGGACGCCTTTGGTAAAGAAATATAGCAACACATAACTCCAAATGGTAACCCGCGGTAATTAGACCAAAAATAGCATAGCATGAGCCGGTGGCCCTTAGAAGGGGCCCACCTAATTATCTAAGTATTGAATGTAACTTTCATAGATTACATTAAAGGTGTAAGTTGTGAATTATGTGTTGCTACAACATTTTACTGAGAATATCATTTCTTACCAACTCAGTTGTATCATATCCCTTGTCATTGCATACTAACCCATGTTATTTGGTTTAAAAAATGACGCCCTTGGTAAAAAGTCATAGCAACACGTAACTCCAAATGGTAACCCACGGTAACTAGACAAAAAAATAGCGTAGCATAAGCCAATGCCCCTTACAAGGGGTCCACTTGATTGTCTACATAATGAATGAATGTAACTTTCATAAGTTACATTGAAGGCGTAAGTTGTGAGTTATGTGTTGCTACAACATTTTACTGAGAGTACCATTTCTTACCAACTAAGTTATATCATATCCCTAGTCGTTGCATACAAACTACCCATGTTATTCGGGGTCAAAAAATGACACCCTCGGCCAAAAAAAAAAAAGAGAAGTCATAATAACATGTCGTAACTCCAAATGCATGGTAACCCAAATCCAAAAGCGTAAGCATGAGCCGGTGCCTATGTTCGGGGAAAACCGACAGCTAGTTCATTATTAGCCGATGGATTTCCCCTCATGGCTGGTCCAAATTTCCAATCATCCGATGGCAATCTGACTGTAATTTCAATCCTCCGGCAATTAGCCGATGGACCAGAAAAATGTCCCGGAAATGTAGCCGATTCTTCTTGTGAGTTACTGGATTTCAGCCGGAAGCATCCAAAGCGCTATTTGTTTGGGGCATCTGATGATGCACTTGAGGAAGTACCCTAAACCTTAAACTTTTTGAATCATGCAACCTTTCCATGACCAAATCCAATTGCTTCTATGAAGAATTGGGGGACCCTTGGCCTTCAAGCGGTGAAGGCATTGCTAGGTTCAATTCCTGCCAAGGATATTAACTCTTCAAATTGAAAGTTTTGAACATGCCTTTCTTTTCACTTATTCAAGATTTTGTACTAATAACTTTTCATACATGTTTTAAACAATTAGTGCCGATATGAATTTCATTTAATCGGATATTGGCCAATGAAAATATGAAAATATAGGCAATTGGCCGATTGATTTTACAAAAGACCGGCTCTTGCCGATGTAAATTGGAAAAAATCCGACCCTTCGTAACAACTACCGGCAATTAGCCACTAAGGCTTCAAAAACTTCCCGAACTTTGGCCGGTGCCCGTTTACCTTCGAAGGCGCCCGCTCCACTTAATGGTCTACGTACCGGTCGAATGTAAGTTTCATAAGTTACATTGAAGGCGTAAGTTGGGAGGGTTGATGCGGTAGGTAACTTATGAGTGGGGTGTTCCCCATGCACCGCTCCGCTAACTTAAGTTAGTGGGGGTGGGAATGAATGGCTGTGTGGTTATGATTTTAGGTCACTATGACTGTCAGGCAGGGAGTTGAAGGAATTCAAATGACTGCGCCGGCGGCTCATTGAAGGAAGAGAGAGAAGGAGAGAGATAAGAGCAACAGCAGCATCAGTAGCAGTAGCAGCAGCAGAGGCATCAGAATTTATTGCTTTCCTTGATCTTACTTACTCTCCACTACAAGCTTCCCTCCCTCCCTCCCTCCCTCCCTCACTCACTCCCACACCAGGCTTTTCAATCACTCCAATGCCATTTTGAACATCCCCACTCTGAACATTTTGATTCTCTGTGTCACTCGCTCGCTCGCCCTAACTTGCATTGCAAAGCATCCATGATTGTTGCCAGTGCCCAGGCAGATTTTGGCGCATAACCGGCCAAGAGAGAGAGAGAGAGAGCCAAGTCCAACCGGTTCCATGTTGACTTCTTACAATAATAAGAAGTTTTAAAATTTATAATTAGAAAGATCGGTAATTGTTCTAAGTTTTGAACTTCGACCGGATTTACTTTTTATATATTTTTTTGTTTGAGACAGAAGGCCGACGGGCCAACGCCAAAGCACGCGAGGCAATTGAGCACCTGGCAAGTTTTTTCTGTCAAGTAGAGGAGAGATTTCGCCCTAACTTGCATTGCAAAGCATCCATGATTGTTGCCAGTGTCCAGGCAGATTTTGGCGCATAACCGGCCAAGAGAGAGAGAGCCAAGTCCAACCGGTTACGTGTTGACTTCTTACAATAATAAGAAATGAAAAAATTTAGAATTAGAAAGATCGGTGATTGTTCTGAAGTTTTGAACTTCGACCGGATTTACTTTTTATATTTTTTTGTTTGAGACAGAAGGCCGACGGGCTAGTGCCAAAGCACGGGAGGCAATTGACCACCTGACAAGTTTTTTTTATTCTGTCAAGTAGAGGAGAGATTTCGTAGCCGGGAATCGAACCGCTGAGCTCTTCCTTGAGATTTGGGTATTTCTCCACCATCATCTAGTAGTTTAGGGTCATCTCGGACCAAACCCAACTGGTTCATATGTAACTAGCGGTCGCTACGCCCAGTTCATCGATGTGTTGGATCTCGTACATACAACTTTCCATGGGGCGAGTGCTAGATGCCCACCTCTTTGAGCTGGGCCTCCTACCGCTATTATCTTGGTGAGAATTCTATTATAGTGTATGTATACACATGCATGCATGCATGCATATGATTTGATCCTACAAGTAGCATACGAGGTCTCGATTTAGTTTAGAAGGACCCACTTGAGATGAAGCGACCATAAACCTGCAGGGGGTCATGTTTTTATTAGACCTCCTTTACCTTGGTAACAGTGATGGGGTCTGCTTCGAAGAGGTGGGTGTCTACCCTTGGCCCTTCTATGGTAGGAGCACCTATTCATTGTACTTTACAGGGGGGGTTTTCCATGTTCATTGCTGACCCACTAGATTCTAAGATCATAGTGGGTTGGATGTGTTTTCATGAAGGTAACAACAACAAGCAAGCATCCAATGACAATGTGGTTGCCTACTAGAGTGTGGTGGGGTGTGATCATGGGCCACTTTACTTTCATGCACTCGGTAACACACTTAAAAAGAGCAATAGTTGGTTGGCACATGCCCCCCTCCATAATGCATCTAGATATGTCTTTAATCCTACTAGAGTATGGTGGACGAGCAACATACGTGGAAGCTCACCCTAAGCAAATTGAGCATGTCATATGCAAATTTTGAATCATCCTGGATGTATCTCTAAGGTAATGGGTCTCAATGGTTACATTTCCCAACTAGGTCACTTCAACTAGGATCTATATACAATGGAGCTTTGTGGTGGTAGTGGGAGTCTACAACAGTGATCGGGGAGACTTTTGGGCATAATCGGTTGAGATCCTAGTGTTTGCAAGTCCAACCGGTTACATGTTTTCCTTTGTTAAATTGGGGTATATTCTATAAATTCCTCTAAACTGATCGGTAATTTTCCTGTAGTCTTGAACTTCAACCGGTTATTTCTCAAATTCAACTGGTTCATCTGTAACTAATTGCCGGTTCTCCCCGATCATTGGTCTACAAAGGATGGACACGTGTCAACTAGCTTTCCATAGAAAAAGGGCCACATGCCAAAAATTTCTTCCACAAAACAAACATGTGACAAAGAAAGAGGAAACGAATGTGAAAAGGTGGCGGACTACAAAGTGCAAAAGGTGGGCATGGTGGGGGAAACTAGGGGAGGTAGTTGGCATGGAGCTAAAGGTGGCGACATGGTATAGGCAACAAGACAAAGAAGCTTGACAAAAAAAACCATTCAAAGTTATGTATTTATTTATATGAGTATTATTGTTAAAGTTCTTCATGGAGGCAAGGTGGAAGTTCATGGGGGGCTTGTGGGCATGGGCATACATGTACATGGCAAGTATGCAGAGGCATGGGCACATGGTTCCATGGGTGTATGGGTGTATAAGATTGGGCTCATGTGAGATATTAATTCATATGCATGGGTGCACTGGCATGGGACGGCACAGGTTCAAACTAGTTTGATACATGCGATCAATATGACATGGTTAGCAAACCTAAATCAAGATTGCAATCGCTTTCCCTATAATTTTTAGAGCTCATGTGAATATTTTATTTATCATCAAAGTGAAGATTCTTGTGCTCATTAATTGGTCACATAGCCCCCCAATTATGTTGACTATTGAGTCTCAAATGGCTATCATATTTTTAGCACGTGATCTTCTTTTTTAGAATACACATCGTTTTGGTATTCCTTCTTGAAGTCACACCAAAACACATACCACTCAAATATAGGTGATCTTACTTACTCTCCACTACAAGCTTCATTTAAACTTTAAATTCTAGTGGGTTAGGTGATTGCAAAGAAGACTTTAAACATTTATAACCTAAAATATAGAAAGATATATGCTAGTGATAACATGTCTACTAGTTCTTTATAATATACCTTAGTTGGGAGGTGACACCCCTTTACGTGGTAATTTTATTTTACTGGAATAATGATTTGGTAGATTTTTTTTATTTACTTTTACATTGAGTGCTCCAGTCAACAGCTAGTAGCAGTCGACTCTAGAAGAAGAAAAAAATGTGAACTATGAAATTTTGCTAGAAGTTGAATGTAAGGTCTAACAGTCCACAAAAAATTTGATTTTCTTTTTTAATTTTTAAAAATTTCTAGAAGTTGACTACTAAAATGAAACCTAAAAATTATTTTCAAAAATATGAACCATTGGATCTTACAATGAACAAGATTTTACAATTAAAAACAATTACATTTAGATTTTTTTTTTCTTTTGAAGCCGATTGTTATTTGTAGTCAACCACCATGTCAACTACGAAATAAAAATTGACCAAAGGGTTGACTTTACTAATTTACCACTGGACTTACCCTCCTTGCCGATGCAACCTTTTGGATTTGGCTTCATGTCATTGTCACAAGACGTGATGTGCTAGACACTGATGTCTATATTTATATTTTTTCTTATTCATCCACATATACAACTCTCAAGTTCACTGAAGTTAACCTTACTGCTAGAATAATGTGAAGGCCATTGACTCAAATTTAATATGTAGAGAATGTAGTTTAGGTTTTAGTTACAAACCGACCTAGGAAACACTCAGGGAAGATTGAAGAGGTGATTTGTGTATCATCTAGGTGTCTCGTATAAGTTTGTTTAGGGAAAACACAAGGTTAATTCTCGTTATTTCAAGTTTGAATTGACAATTAGGTGGTGATTTAGAGATTGAAAACTTATAAATATCTCCATGTCAATACACGCCATTGTGATAGTCACTCAATCTCACTGTAATGTGCATTTACTTATTTACTTATTTATTTACTATTTACAACCTCTAGTTCAATTAAACTCCTTTACTAGAAGACTAGAGGTGCCACCCTAGGTGCTTTAGCAGTTCTAAAGGTAAAGGGAGTCACTACTAGTTGAGACTATGGTCTTACCCTAGGTTATCACCTCGTAAGTAACGATCATGAGTTAACTATACTTAGAGTTATCCTAAAGGTATGGAGGGAGAGCTAGTTAAGATATCTGGAACTACTACTTGAAGGGAGCCTCAACTCGTAGTATCTAGTATATAAGCTCTAAGGTTGGGTGGAACATGCCTCTTGAATCTCATTATTGTGAGATATGTTACACTCACATTATTTACCCTAGTAATAGTCTAGCAGTGAGTTCATTATAGTTGGACCAAGTGTGGTGCTCAAGCATAGACACAACCATAGTCAATTGTCTTGCAGATACTAACCCATTTTAGTCTCTTTACCAAAGCCAAAGGCAGATTGGTGTAGTCAATAATCTTGAGTTATTTAGCCATTTTTATGTAACTTGAAAATGGCAATGCAATTACCCTTACATGAATTTCTATTTTTCTTAAATAATTATTGTTTAATCATATTGTTAGGCAATGGTCTTTTACTTGGTCTTGGTAAAAGTAACCATTGTGTTCATCAATCAGGACTCAAACTTCAAAACCGTTCATCTTCTTAGTCTCTTCTTTGTTTTTTTGCAGCCAATGGTCTTGTTTAATTGGTCCTTTCCTTCCCTATATGGGGTAGAATGACTAAATACGAATGGTTTGAAATTGTTGAACAACGACCATTGCCTCTTCATTTTCTAAGTCTCATCGTTCCTTACCTCTTAGCACTTCCCCACATCATATTACAATGCCACTAGACAATTGCTCAGAGGGAAGTGGATATGCCAATTGTTAGGCCAATAATCTCTTCAATTTCCTCTCAATTTAGACCATGACACAAATTGTAATGGTAATCTACTTGAGTCTCACCATCGAAGTTAATCGATCTTGTAATTTGGTCATGGTAGTTTCATTCCCTATGTGAGAAATATAGATTGTTGCTCAGGGCTTTGTTCAATTCTTACAACCTCGGACTAATTCGCAAAGTTTCTTGTCTCCCCAAGTGTATTTTCCACTCCTATAAATCACTCCCACTGGAGACACTTGATTACCAGTCCAACATCAACACTCCAACTTGCTTCTCTGAGTCATGAATCTTTCAATTTCTTTTAGCTTAGACAATAGTGTGGTCATACAATGAGAACTCAATTGAGCAAACTCGCAATGACTATTGATTATGTGATTTAGTACTTATTACAAAGGATTTACTCTTTGTGGACTTGAGAAATTCAATCATAATTGACTATAAATCAAAGAATGAGATACACACCTTGCAATCTAGTACAAAAACCCTGGATTCACTTAAGTTACTATGAGCATTAGACAATTGCCTTGCAATTATGCATCCCACATAAATACATTAAGTCACAAACTTTACTTGGTAAATCACTTCAAATTGGCTCAACGGCCAGACAATTCAACATATGTCTGATATCTAAAAAATAAAGCCTTGGACTCTCTTCTCCTTTTAGACTACTCGTCTTATATACCTTCTCTAGCACCAATGTAGGAATGAAAGATCGTGCCTACTTTTATTATACTATGGCCTAAAATATCACATGTTAATTGAATGGCTAGCTCAATTTATGTATTTTCAGAATGTTTTTCTAATTGAACCATAAATTCAAAAAAAATTGACTCCATAGGAGAACATAACATTCATTTTTTTATATTATCTAAAACCATGCAAAAGCCATACAACAACCATTGTTGTCACAAAACTAATAGCCATGCACATATTACAAGAAAGACATGATATTCATCCTAACATTGAAAATCACAACTTCAAAATGAAAGTTGAGGCCATTGTTCACTTTAAAAACCTGGAATTGAATGAAACATTATGGGTGCACCCAGGACACAACAAAAATTATGTGATTTGCAAAACTGCAGACTATCACCTATGGTACATGCTATCTCTCCTCTACAAAATTGAATTTCTACACAACACGGAAGGTCTCCAATTTCATAATATGAGTAACTAGTCTACACAAAAATGAAGAGTGCCCATCCTACAAAGAGCACACTTGAAACTGAATAACTTGCACTATCAATATGGATGCATAATGTGTGTATCAACCAACCAACAACATCATTCAAGATGTTCATCATTGATATGGTCCTGTGTGGCACAGGGTATGGCAGATCACACTTCAATTTTCACACATGCACGATTTTTACCACCTAGGGATTTCACATCAGTGTCTAGCACATCACGTCTTGTGACAACGACATGAAGCCAAATCCAAAAGGTTGCATCGGCAAGGAGGGTAAGTCCAGTGGTAAATTAGTAAAGTCAACCCTTTGGTCAATTTTTATTTCGTAGTTGACATGGTGGTTGACTGCAAATAACAATCGGCTTCAAAAGAAAAATTCTAAATGTAATTTTTTTTGAATTGTAAAATCTTGTTCATTGCAAGATCTAATGGTTCATATTTTTGAAATAATTTTTAGATTACATTTTAGTAGTCAACTCCTAGAAAAAATCAAAAATTCAAAAAAAAAATCAATTTTTTTGTGGACTATTAGATCTTACATTCAACTTCTAGCAAAATTTCATAGTTCACATTTTTCTTCTTCTTCTAGAGTCGACTGCTACTAGCTCTTGGCTAGAGCACTCAACGTAAAAGTAAATAAAAAATCTACCAAATCATTATTCCAGTAAAATAAAATTACCACGTAAAGGGGTGTCACCTCCCAACTAAGGTATATTATAAAGAACTAGTAGACATGTTATCACTAGCATATGTCTTTCTATATTTTAGGTTCTAAATATTTAAAGTCTTCTTTGCAATCACCTAACCCACTAGAATTCAAAGTGTAAATGAAGCGCCATGCAAATGGTTACCAAATACATCAATTTTTGTTAATTTAAATTGATCATGTTTCTTACATAAGTCTTGAGTTTAGCTCTAAATACATTTTGACTTCTACAATTATGTTTTCCAAGCATAACTTGCCTTTTGTGGGTATAACTCTTTTTTAACCTTAGCTTTTTAACCATGAACTTCAAATATTCTTCCTCCACCTCCACATCAAATTTTTGAATTTTCATTTTCATGGCACTAAATTATAATCAATTAAAGCTTAACATTAGGAAGTCCTCTTATAAAATATGATTATATTATATAAAAATTTCTATATTTAAAATAAGAAAAAAAATGCAATTTACAACCTTCTAAATTAATAACAAAACAATGTGGAACCACTTATAACTACTTTTGAGAAATATTTATATGTAGTTCCAAAAATGAGGCCTAAATACCCATAGATTTTTACTTTAATCAATGAGCTTAGAAAGACATATACCAATCTATCATAACATCAATTTATATATATATATATATTGCAGATACCTCATCAAGTGTTAAATATGTCAAATCATATCAAATCTCTAGCAATCGTCCTAGGGACTGGGATTGTAACTAACTCAATCGGTGTGCAATTTAACAAAAATGTGGTTGCCTACTTTTGCACCTAGTACATATGACGGAGGGCCTAGCATGATCCAAGATGGGTGGGTGGGTATAAAGAAAATAATTATCATTATGGCTAATAATTGGAGAGAACTCGTAGAGACTTAGGGCCAATTCACACACGGGCCAAGAGCCATGACCATCAAATTATGAGAGCCCACAAGAAAGTGTCCAAAGGCCATCCCAAGACACCTTCAAAATCATGGAGTGTGGTCACGGATCCTCAAGTGTATTGTGAAGTCATATGTGACCAGGCCCTTAATCAAATGTTATTTCAATGAATCTCTATTCATGCGGGCCCTCACACATGATAAAATAAAAATAAATCAAGGGATGGTCTTCCAATGGTTTTGTGTTAGGCCTACCTCCAAGAGGTGGTTTTTGAAAATAATCCAAGTGACCATGAAACATGATCCATTTGATGCCATGTAGGAATCCATGTAGACTTTACATCCATCTTGCATTCATATACATTGTTGGTTCCTCAAGCGGAGTGTGAAGCGAGCTTGGACCAACTCTGCCTTTTTCCACCAATGAGAGTGCTTGAAGTACAAATGACACAGGCTCTCAATCGCATGTGTGAGTGACTCTTAATGCTATTGGTGCTATAACATCTGGGTGTTTATCTATTGTGACACCTTTAGTAAGAATGTGTAAACGAATGGGACGCGGTCCTTGGCCATCACCTTACATCACGTCTCAAATGACATGATGTCGTCACGTCCCAGAATGCAAGACATGACGTCCTTTGATGTTGTAAGTTTTTTTTAAAGAGATGTTTAGTACATTTAGTACATTTTTTTATCAACTGTCATAGTCGACTTTTAATAGTAGTTGAACTCCTAAATAAAATTTAAAAGTAAAAAAACACGGACCGTTAACACTTATTGGATGCAGAATCTAACGGTCCAAAATGTTTTTGAATTTTTTTGGGGATTTGGATTTTTCTAATTTGGATTTTTTATTTTCTTAGAAGATAACTTCTCTTGGTCGATTGCAACAATCAATTTGAAGTAATCAACTAGTTGGTTGACTACTCTTGATCAACTGCAATAGTCGACCTAGAGCAACTAGTTGACTACTAAATAAAATTAGGATTTTATTATTATTAAAAGGACCCTTAGATCTTATAGCCAAAAAGATTTAATGGTTAGAATTATTTTTGGAATTTTGGAGGGGATTAAACTGTTGATCAGGGGTTCATTGGGTCAATTTACTCGAGGATAAACTATCGGACTATTCCCACATCATGTTTTTGGGTTTGGCATCATGTTGCCATGACAAGCTACGACGCAATATGACGGACGCTGACATGAAATCCCTTCCTTTATTTCATTAGTCGGAATAAAGATTAACGTGAATAGCCTTCCCAATACAAATTTTTTTTGAGTGAATTTGGCTTTTGTTTCCTTATCAATTAAGCCTCCATATTGAGCCTTAAGCAACTTAAGGTGGCCGTAGTTGATTAGCAACAAAGATTTTGGCATTTTTTTTTGCGATTTTGTAATTCCCAAGAAACTTGTGCACAAGACATGCATGCATCCACCTCCTTGCCTCAAAAAAGGAATTATGTCTATAAGGGTTGGCCGAATTCCTTGGTTTTGGCGAGGAATTTGGAACACTATTTAAAACATTTTGAGACTTTTGGGAGTCCCAAAATAAGGGAATTCAGTGGAAAGAGAATGCCATTGGGAATGTGTGTACACTTCCGAGGGGACGGTCCATGAAGAACATGAGAACATGTCATTGGGAACTCGGAAATGTGCTATTGGGAACTTGTGAACATGACATTGAGGAATTATGATATTCATCATTGGGAACACAACTGCAAAGTTTTCCATGACAAAATGAAACAAACATGTCAAATTTCAACAAAATATGTTGTAATGAAAATTCCGCATGAAGAATGTAGACAATGACAACATTTGTCAAGGGTTATGAACTGCCGTGTGAACATACAACCAGTCTTAATTATCATCAAATCACTTGTATTGCGCAACATTTCTAGTCTACCCAAGAACATACAATACTTAAGTCGGTGGAGACTACATGCGATCAAACTATTGAATAATTACATTGTTTGGAATTCAATACATGGAGATGCAACATTATGCAATGTTTTGGTTGATTGAATGGAAATGATTAGTTCAGTGCCCATTAGTGTCAAAGATTGCGAGTAAGGCCATGATTTGTTATGGGAGGGCAATTGACGTACTGCCCATTCATTCTTTTGCCAACTCACAGCACCGGAGGTTGACTTTGGCAAAGTTTACTTGGTTGGTGGGGATTGTAATTTTTGGAGACTTCTTGTGATCATGTCAGCCTAGAGGCCACGCGGCCAATATGCAATCAAGAGGTTGCCAATCATTTACCTTTAGTTCATCCCAATGCCAATTGTTGAAACGAAGTTTGGGAAGTTTTTCTAGGGGGTGCACCTTTCATTAAAAACCAAGAACCACGTGTGATTGCAACAAACTCTAAAACTCCCTATATACAAGTTTTTTTTTTTGGTAAAGTCAAGCAATACATGTATGATTTCAATGATAAAAATACTAGTGACCATATGTTTACGTTAAAACATTTACATTCATTTATAGTCATTAACATATGTATATAGATATATTATTGAATAATAATGAACCAAGATTTAACATAGTATCATGTTTGTGACAATAAGAAGTATAGGCTTCATGTATAATATCCCAACCTTTATCCAAGATAATCAAACTTTAGATAAAGTTGGATTGCCATGCAATCGATTGACAAGTGTACTTTAAAAAAATCTAGACTCCTCTACCTCTATATAAGGTAGATGAGGCTAATGTGGACACCTCCAATTCTATGGAATCATCCAACTGATGGATTCAAGCATTAGAAGCTTCAGAAGGTTAGTAATTGCGAATTAGGACCGGAGAACTTGAAATCACTGACATCCGAATTCAGGAAGGTATTGATCTAGGGTTTAGAGTCAAAGATTTTATGCTTCCCAATATGGTGTTATAGGGGGGGGGGGACTCTTTAATTGGTCAATATTGGTGTAGGTGGATGACATCATTAGAAGATTTTACGTTCGTCATTTGCCAGTGAGAACCAAGTTCAATGCCAATATTGGTTGTGTCATGTCTCTAAAGTGGTTACGGGTAAGATAAAACGTTGTCGAATTGGCTTTTAATATAGAATACCCACAATACAAGTTGGCCATCACCTCACATTCACATGCCGCCTCCTAATTTGCCCACCTTGCCCGCAAAATCAAGAGTGTCATAGCTCAGTGGATAGCACTCCTAATTATGCAGGATGGTGGTTGTAGTTTGACTTTTGCGAAGGTGACTAACCCAAATATCATCAAGGTGGTGGATAAATGACCATGTATTACTCACCCACCGAATTAGAGAGACTATATTGTCGATTAGAAGCCAAAAATAAGTGTCTAATTAAGGAAATTAACCGAATTAGTCTCATCTACCTTAAGCCACAATGGACTTTACATTGAATTGAGAGGGCATTTCAACACTTTCATGCCGTCAATTAGAACATCCAAGGCATTTTCAACAAGCAACTGCATCAATTCCATCTCTATGATAACATCCTTGACATGTTTGAATTGTCTTCTCCAACATTATATTTTTCCTAGTCACCACCTTGTGCACTATAATCATCAATCAACGTGTGATCATAATCAACCTTTTTTTAAGGGTTAAAAGGGGCCAAATATCGAAATAAATTTTAGAACCACAAAAATCATGTGTTAAAATACATGGGTTCACACAGTAGCAAGAGCCATCATTACTCCAGCCACCACCTGTCTAGAGCTCCATGAGTGCCACCCTCCACTAACCTAGAGGCCCTACCCATCTTCTCTCAATTGTCGTCCTCCTCTACATCTAGCTAGCAGTGCGACACCTTTGCTAACGGATTTAAATCCCATCTCCACCTGTGGGATCTCCTGTGTCCATTTTCACCCTCCCTCAGCATTTCATCGCCACTTCATTCATTGTCTTTGAGCTCTTCATCACCATAGCAATTAAGCTGCTAATCCACCATTGCCTTTAGTAATGCCTTTGTGTTTGGTTTCATTGCCCATGATGAATTTGCATTGGCTACCAATGCTTAGTGGTCGTAATTGCAGTGACTAGTGACTAGTCTCTTTGTTGATAACTTCCCTAGATCCAACTCGCCAAGTTGACGTTCCTTGATGGGGAGTTTGTATCTATGCACTTCATGCTATTGTGGAGTTGGGGGAGTGGTGAGCAACTATCTTGTAGGTGGCTGCAATCAAAGTTGTTGGAACCTGTGTGATCATGGAAGATGGATTCAAGGGCCGACACCTTGATTGCGCACAGCTGCCTCAGCCAAACATGGAAGCTCAAACCTCCTTCATGTATATTTTATCTTGTGTTTGTTTTGATGTGATTTGTGGGTTTTTTTACAAAATTAAAAAATTAAAAAAATTAATGAATTTTATTGGTATAGCGTGGGATGTGGTTGAATGCGAGGTAAATCTCGCTTTTTGGTATGAACGCAAGCAAGGTGAGTCTCGTTTTCTTGGTAATCGCTCATCTCTTGGTAATTTGCTCCTCTTGATGATCCGGTCCTCTTGGTAATTGTGTGGCTGACCCTCCCTTCGTGATCGACCTTGAATTTGAATCTTGAATCCGTCTCAATCACAATCATGTCAAAGGGGGGTAAGTTGAAGCACAACATTATCCTGGAAGTATACTTCATAAGCTCAAGAAATGCGTGTGATTCAAGGCCTTTGGATGTGCCCTTTGCTCGCAAGCATGCTTGCTTTGCTCGTGAGTCAGAGGCATCCTCCTTTGGGAGCAAGATTTTTGACCTTGAGTGCTCCACCCCTCCCCAAGAAAACGCCGTTGTAAAGTTGATATGCCCAAGAGGTTTGCCCCTCATGCCCAAGCTGACTATGAGAGAAAATCCATGTTTTTAGACAATTTGAGCTTTGGCTTTAGGCCAATTTTTAGACTAAAACAATTTATGTATCACCTTTGGCTCCTACTTTTATTATTATGATTATTATAGATATCACCATGTATTTCAATCGTGTTTTTACTATGTATAGCCAATGTGTGTAAATTATTAATTAATTGTTTTCCCCAAGGGCTAGACTCTTCATACTATGTAAGAATTAACGTGAGTGTAAGAAAGGATACTATTTGAGGCATTAGCGTACATAATGTACATACAAGAGAGGTGTACATTTAAAAAGGTTGTTAAGGATTTTGAAGCAAAGGTAGATGTACAAAAGGGAGCCTTGAGGTGTAGAGAAAAAAAATTTGATATTAGATGTGGTAGTGTCATCCAATACACGATTTCATTGATTGTATTCATATTTCTTATAGTCTTCAATGACTGTCATGTTCATTATTTTCAGGGTTTGCATTTGGGTTCTAGTTATTTTACCAATGAGGCTCTTGAAGCACTCATGGGCTCCCTTGAGTTTTGCTTTACAAATTGAGGCTAAGTTATTATGATCTTACCTTTGTTTGTTTGATGCAGTCATTGAGTTACATGCTATGGATGAAAACAATGTTCAATGACTTTCTCATTAAAAAGCGAAAGTAAAATTTACATGTAATAAAGACCTCATTAATTCACAATTTTCTAAGATTTTATATACTTAGGAAAGGCATTTATTAGATTAAATTTAAAAAATAATATAAATATATGAGTCCATTTTCTAGCATGTTGTTAGTACGTATACATTTGTTTTCCTTTACAAACTTCTTGTATATAAGGAATTTAATTTAATATTGACCCATGCACATCATTAAGGTTTTCAATGAAGAGTCCACCCTTGGTTTTTTTTTTTCAATATATACTGAATAAACATGTTTGTCATAGCCATATATGCAACAACCTACAATTGCCTAAAGCCAACAAATCAATATTTAAACTACTCCTAAAAAGAACCTTGATCATAAACATACTCCTTGCCCTCCTCCATACTTCCAAATAAATGAGCCTCAATAAGTGACCCTACTATACAACTGCAAATGTTGCATATTTTCTAGAGGTCCTCCACATATGTACATAATTACAAGTTATAATCTGTGTAGCATATGTATATGTAGTACGGAAAAGTTCAAATCAATACCCCTCTTGTGCACTCATGTATGCTCATATCTGTCCTACTTAAAGATTGCAGATTTTGCTCCATCCAGTGATTCAATTGATCCTTTTGTTTTGTTTTGTTTTGTTTTTTTGTTTTGTTTGTCTTCCTTTTGAGCCCTCTACTGCGGAAATTGGTACTGTATGGGATTACCTTGTGTGTACCGGTTCTTTTTGTTCTTAATTGGTGACGATTCTCTCAAGGTTTTGGAGGCGCCATGAGAATAATTGCGGAGATGCTGTTGCTGCCCTTCATGTCGAAAACAACGTATGTAATTTCTCCACTCTCTACGGTTTCTCCACTTTCTGTGATTTTGGGCATAATCGGGGAAGAGCCTAGTATTTCCAAGTCCAACTGGTTACATGTTGTGGAGTTTCGGTTTCTGTTTATCAATTTGAGGTATCCTTCATAGATTCCTCTAAACTGATAGGTATTATTTCCGAGATCTAGAACTCTAACTGGCTGTTGCTTAAATTCAACCGGTTCATCTGGAACTAGTGGTCAGTTCTCCCGGTTCATTGATCTAGAAGAGCCTCATACACAAAACCAACTGATGGTTGTCTATTCAAAGGATGAAGTCAGGCAAGAGCCTTGTGTTTGCAGAGATTGTAGGTTCTCTTCATAATAACCTTGCAATGTTTCCAATGTTGAGAAGAGGGAACATTGATTGATGTCAACTTTTTGCATTGGCACCCATAAGTGCTCTAGAATTATAGGTAATTTCTCTGAGATCTTGAACTCCAACCGGTTATTTCTCAAGCTCACCCGGTAATTGTCCTTGAAGTGGATACTGTACTGGACATCCTTGAAGGAATGCTTGTAGCTAGAGAATATTACGACTCTGATCTCTTTGATTTCATCAAATACTACAGATAAATAGGACCTGAAAAATCCCATCTCAGAGCATGGGGATACCTACACCAAAGGGGTGTTCTCGGTAGAGATAAGGCTAGGACGCTCAAGGTTTCAGTTGCAAGACTTTTGCAATAGATGGATGGTGACATGCATCGGTAGAATTCTACAAGTGAAGCTCTAAAACGGCGAGAAAACCTCGCTGCGATATGTATGACCACCAAGGCTACTCCATTGCCTCTGATGCATTTATGACGAAGAGAATTGCACTCGGCAATATGAAAATACATGAGGAAATGCATGCGTCACCCCATTTATTTCCATGTGCACAGTGCATCATCTCTCTTACCTGGTTGATACTGCGACTTCTTGATATGAAAGCTTGGGCTTGGACATTGATTGTAAGGGAGTAAGAACTTTGTCACAGAAGTCCTAAAAGGTCCACATGAGCGGTATGAACATTGCCTCCAACAAAAGATGCATTTCGGGAATCTCGTCAAATTCATCTTGTGTTCTTAAGAGAAATTGTTGACTTGCAAGAAGGTCATGTTCTTTCATGAGAAACAACGATGTTGGATAGATTTCTCATTGGTGGATAACTTGGCAAAATAAAACATTGTTAAAAAACAAGGCACTTTGCTGATAACTTGGCATCTGTGTTTCTAAGTCCAACAGGCTACATGTTGTAATCTTTTGGCTTCGATTTCTTGATGTGAGGCATGTTCCATAGATTTGTCAAAAATGAATGGTCATTCTACTGAAGTCTTGAATTTCAACCAGGTAGTTCCCAAACTCAACCTGACAACGCATGAGCAACAATGAACAATTTCTTGTATTCTGGGGTGGTCATTCCCTTGTATTTAGCGGAACATGTGAGAACACAAGGTGTTTTTAGGGGGGTTATTATATTGGAGAAGGTGAATATTGTGGACCATGTTGTTATGTAATTCTCTTCCACATGGGCATATAGAAGTTACAAATTGTAAATTTTGCTAATGTCATGTAAATCTAACACTTCAACGTGCAAGATCATAATTCACACATCAAGATATCAACACAACATGCACACAATTTAGCTTTTTAGTATGCACTCCATTCATTAAAAATATACATACATGGAATTGGTGATAAAATGCTTGTGTTCAAAAAAACATGCAAATGCTTCCAAAAGTTGTGTTAAAAAACACAATTAACAAACACCAATCATAGAGTTTTTTTAAGGGTCTACACATTTAGATATGAAGCAATTTTTGTCATTATTCAAGTTCAAGTGGTTAAAACCACTCAATACACCAAATCCAGCTTTCGGTGCTCAAGACAAAAGTCCAAACCCTAACTCTAACCCCAATGCAACAAACTATGGAATCTATCAAAAACATTGCCACAATCTTTGCCTAAAATCCCACCCAAAACATTTCAATAAGCACCTGGGGGTTTGTACTTCTCACACAAAATAAATTTGCAATTCACCTGCACATCATCGTAAGAATCACATAGGGCATCCATGAGAACCTTCAACTCAATGACACCCTACATAGTTAATAGGTAGATTGAATTCTAGGTTCCTCTTTGGAGGTCAAAGCTAATAATAATCCCCACAGTAAGTACAATGAACCTTATACCAAAAAAGACATGACTTCCTTCAATTTAATATCCCAACTAGAAAAATTGGTTTTTTCTCATCAGACCAAGTTAGTATATGAATGCCTTCGTCCCCTAGTGATTGATGATGAAGTGAAGACAATAACTTCCCTTAAAAAGCTTGTGATTGGGGACAACTGCTAAACAAGACTCACTTTCTTTAGCCCCAATTTCAAATATGTATGTTAGGCATGAGCCTAAGACATTTTTAGAAATTGGCAAAGAGGTTGTGGATTATTCTTGGAATGATCTCCAATGGTGGATCCAAACTTTGTACAACACTCCACACAATACACCTTTACTACACCTGCAAAATTTTGGTCCAAAGACCTCCAAATTATTAGTTTAGATCTTTCTTAAGTTTCTCTTTAGCCAACAAGCATCTAATCATAACCTTGGCACTCACCAATGTGGACTTCATGTCAGATGTCACATGGTAAGTGCTCTCACCTCTAACTCTAGAACGACCAAGTGAAGGCAATGGCTACTCAAAGTCATCAAGGGGGGTAAGATCTTGGATTTTTAAATCTGAAACATTATAGATTCACCAAACAATTGAATCCTTCAAAAGGCAATAACAAGGATGCATGTGTATGATTGGTGTATAACCAATAAAACGATTGCATAAGTTTTCATAATATTAGATTTTATTTCTACAACTCTGTGGTTCCTTACAACATTTTAATGTCAATAGAACATAATAGTCAAATTACTATGAAATGGAGTTCACATCTGCTATGCATTCTGAAACTTTGACACAATTGCCGTTGTAAATTTTCAAAACAATCAGCAACAACCTTGGCAGGTTGAGTGGACAGTGCAGGGATGGCCTGAGGCATTATTGCATATGCATGATTACAACAGGCATAAGCCCAAACTAGTATGTCTCCAAAGGACATAATAGAGCAACCATAAACTTTAAGGACAATTGAAATAAAATTCAAAGAACATTATGAAGCTTGATGCTTGGAACTAAGCAGCTTCACCTAAATGTGAAATTTACTTTCTAACCTTGCAACCTTGAGCAACGCATGTTTGCAAGTGTATACTACACTAGATTTTCCACAATTTTCCAAAACATATCACCTGTATTTCTTGGAAATACCAGATGTTCAGTGAGATACTTTTCAAGTAAGCCACACACCAGATTTTTGCTCTAGGGGAAGAATACTTCCAAGACACAATTTAGGTGGAAGGTGGTCGCTGTAGACACAACACAGTAAGGCCCTTCATGCTCCAGGCCCAATGTACAATTGACTGGTACTATTTCCATCTACCACAAACTACCATAATTCTGCACATTCAGTGCGCAACTTTGTTTATCCCAGGCAATATTAGCGAGTTTAATTGCAGAGACTACCAGGATTTGTAAAAAGAATGGTGCATCACATTAAGAAAAGAAAAACAGGTTCTACAAGAACTCTCTGAAGACAATTTCTATGAAAGTAATTCATCAACACTGCACCAAGGACTGAACCAAGTACATCAGAAGAAAAAGGAAGATGTTGATGAGGAGTTTGCAGCACAAGCAAGTAGTGCATCTCAACACTGTTCATGCCGCTGCATCTAGAATGATTACTTGGGTTATTTCACGACTTCTTAACAACCCACTAATATTGTCTATTATCCTACCTTGAAACCTTTTGAGTTAAGAACCAAAAAAACAACACTAAGACAAGGGACAATTGCTGCAGAGGGAACTTCATCCCTCTCCCTCCCTCTTACCTTGGGTTGCCACCCTCATGTAACCATCTAATCTCCCTACTTCCCTAATGCTCACCTTCCCCCCTGCTCAATTTTACTATTAAAAACCCAAACAGGCAGTATCAACCCTTAAGATTCCCTGCAAGAACCTTAAAACAAGACAGCCTTGCACTGCTCCAAAGAATTTGCATGATATGAGCCATCTACCCCAAGATACTAAAGGCAGAGAGCAATAAGTGCCCCTCTGCAGCTCTCTACCTAAGAGAAGAGAGCATCCACAAATGTTCAGGTTCCCACTATTGCTAATAAACAAAGAAACCAAAGCCATTTGTAGAGATGCTGTGCATACCATATCCCTAAAACCAAAGTAAACACACTTCCAAACTCCCTCCACTCTTAAATGCATGGTAAACGTTTTTTGGTGGAACATAAGCTTATATAGGGTTTGAACTTTCATGGAAAACCTGGAAACACAGAATGACAAGTTTGAGTGAAGTCATGGTGGAAAAATTAGTAAACTCAGACAGCCTTTGAGCACCCAATTGCCCTGCCATTGCAACAGGTATTAAACAATACAGATTAGAATCAGCTGCTAAGGAAAACCTAAACAGTTCCAGCTCTAATGGAGTTGATATTGACATGCAAGGACAATAATGTAGGAGTCATCCACAGGACGCATGGTGACAACATGTCACCTGAATCTTGCTGTATTCTCCACCTTGGTAGACACAGCCAAAAGAACAAGGAACTTCAACTCCCTGTAAATAGAGAGAAGAAGAACCCGGTTGCAGTTTTGAGGCGTGTTCAGAGTTCTCTGCTTCAAGCACTTTGGGCTAATCAAGGAACAGCTTTCTCTACCTGACATGTATAAGAACACATCGGAACTGATAAGAGTGCATATTGTGAAGCTCTGTAAGATATTTGCAATTCATGTCTTCAAAAAGGAAAAAACCTAACCCTTCTTAATTTGAATATATCACAATGTGCTGTACGATCCCCACACCCAATAATATGGGACTCAACTACTTCGTTGTTTCAGATGCTCCTTAATCACTCACCCTCCACCAAAATACTTTGCTACAGTCTTGTGTCTTGTATACTTACAAGGAAACTTAACAACCCCACTCGTTGGGCTGCACCTAAATGTATGCAGGTTAACCAACACACTTTTGTTGCTCAGGGTGCTGGTGCAAAGGGGCAAAAATCACCTGTATAAGAGATTCATTTGCCAGCTAAACCTAAAATAAACACAATTCAGGTATGAATCTTGCACCCGGTTGAATATCTCCAACACCAGCATGGAATCATGTGTCATAGTCAGAGTTGATGCCAAATATGCGCACTTTGTGCATGTTAGGGAACTTGGCTATCACCAACCAGCACACTGCAATAGTATTGAGGAATAAGACAGGATTCTTGTAGTCAGTTGTATGTGATGCTATTAGATACCTGTCACAAACAAACCACCTGAATTATTAGTACCAGATAACTCAGATTTAAACATTGTCCATTCACATACTCAATTCAATTCCTCTCTACCTATGGACTGGCGTCCAGCAATCTGCACAGGCAACCGTGTCTCAGGTATATGTTATAGGAGCATGATAAATCCTAAGATTTGCCCAGTATTGTTTAGAAATCGACAGAACAATGCGGACATACCTCTGTTAATTGGCTTGCACTTGCATTAATTGATAGATTAAAGAGTTCACAGTTCAATCTAAGGAACTATAATGATGAGAGAATCGAATTTTCAGGGTAGACCTCTAATCATATATTTTGCAATACCCTGGATCACTGTGAAACCAGCATTTGAAGATGGTGGAATTCACAGCTTAGGAGCTAAGACCTAGTCAAGTCAACGGAGTTTGAGAAAATGAGAGGGCAGACCACTGAATCTGAGACTGCCAAATTGGTAAAATATGAACCCACCCCGCCTCTAGTATTGACAGGTCACTAGCATATTCCCTACACCTGATGCAATGAAAGATTTCAAGCACTTCCCCATTCAATTTATCAGCTCCCAGCTGCCATCACCTGCTGGGATTCATGATTCATGTTCTTTGACTTGTGAGTCATACAGTTGCAGCAGCACAACATTCTATGACTTCACAGCCTATCAATTTCAGTAATAAAATGTGGGTGGTATTAGGTTGACAATGCATGACAGCAGAGAGGCAGTCAAAGGAAGAATGAGATAACTCCCTCCATATCCAACATTATTATCTTATATACAGTGGCCTTGGTATTAATGCCAACAAGATCACACCCTGTTCCGTGATCTTCTCATTGAAGGTTTTAAGTGGAGCATGTGCGCAATCACCACCCTCACATGCAAGTGATTGCACCGCGCATCACTAGGATATTAATGCAATGAAAGTTTTCAAATACTCCCCCTTCAAATCATCAGGAGCTAGGATTCTGCTTCATGGTATGCTTCGACTTTGTGAGGCATACAGTTGCAGCAGCACATCCTATGACCTTACAGACTTGACAATGTCAACAATAAAAAGTGGGCGGTATTAGGGCGATAATGTGTGACAGCAGTGAGACGCATAGAGAAGGAAGAATGACATAACCCCCTCCGTGTGCAACATTATAATCCTATATACAGCGGCCTCGATATTCATGCCAACTAGATAAAACTCTGCTCAGTGGCCTCCTTCTCATTGAAAGGCCCGACATGCATGCGAGTGACTGCACCGCAAGTCACTTGAAGTCTTCGTTGCATCCAGGGCATGAAACACCATAGGGCAATAAACAAAGAGGGGGGAGGGAGGGGGTTGTTGACAGCGTGCAAAAGTAAGAATGAGATAACCCCTGCATGTCCAACATTATTGTCCTGTTTACAGCGGCCTCGATATTAACACCAACTAGATAAAACCCTGCTCGGTGACCTTCTCATGGAAGGTTTTAAGTGGAGCATGTGCGCAATCGCCGCCCCTACATGCAAGTGACTGCACCGCAAATAACTTAGAAGCTTTCGTTGCATCCAAATTTATGATAAGGAGGAGGAGGAAGGGGGGGGGGGGGGGGGGGATAAGGAGAAGAAATGCGCACAGTATGACGGGCACCACGGTGAGGAATTTGCGATTCCGGGTAAGCTGGCGGCCATCATCGACCTGCTCCCACCACGTCAGCTTCCCGTAATCTCCTTGATCTTCAGCGAAGGGCGTTCCTTTTTTCCAATGGAAGAACCTGTACGTAATCTGCTCCATCCCATCCCACCTCAAGTCTTAAAGAAAAAACCAAACACACCAGCCAAATTAAAGTGCACATCCACTGCGGGTTGCTAGCTAAAGTTTTCATCTTCTCCGCCAGATTTATTCTGCTGCTCCAAACCAGAGGATGAAATATAAATGGCAAATGAGAGAGGGGAGGGGAAGTAATTACGGCGAAGTGGACGAGATTGACGACGGTCCAGGCGGTGCCAGCTTCGCAACGGAAAACGGAGACGATGGCTAGCCAGGAGAAGAGGAGGATGAGGATATAAGTGGTCCAGATGCCCGGGTACTGGAACCAGGAGGTGTTCTTGTTGGTGTCGGGCGGCGGAATGACTTTCACGTATAAGCCCGTCTCCACCACCCCCTCCGCGCTCTTGCCTAAACGGTGCAGCAGACCCTCCGCCATACTCTCACTCATCACTAGCAATCGCAATCAATCCAGCACCAAACCCTAACTAATTTGCAAAATGGCAGGAGCCACAGCAGCACAGCACGGCAGCCACGAACAAAAACAACAACAAAAGTCAAAAGCACTCCGAACTCGCACACCTAATCTCACCCGAAACAGAGCTACGCTTCTCCCTCTCTCTCTCTCTCCCTATCTCTCTCTCTCTCAAACCCTAACTAATTGGAAGGAGCCTGCGGAGCAACAGCCGAGAACAAAACCAGAGGCAAAACGCGAAGTTGAAGAAAAAAACAGAGACAAAATACTCCCACTCGCTCGCACAGAAACAGAGTTACGCTTTGGAGTCTCTCTGTCTCTCCTTGCCAGTCGCTCGCTCTCTCTCTATCTCTCTCTCTCTCTCTTCTGTCTGTCTCTGTGCTGT
Source organism: Polytrichum commune (assembly GCA_950295325.1). Lineage (NCBI taxonomy): Eukaryota > Viridiplantae > Streptophyta > Polytrichopsida > Polytrichales > Polytrichaceae > Polytrichum > Polytrichum commune. The sequence goes on from OX485805.1 coordinate 28,519,236, forward strand.
CTGTGTTTGCTTGCTAAGCGTGTGCGTTTGGCGTTCTCTCCGGTGCCACCGCAAGAACTTTAAGATTGTGTGTGTTTGGTTTACCTTCGCTTTTCTCTCTCTCTCTTCGGCTTCTGACTCCTCGTCTAAGTTATGCTTATTATTGTTCGAATGCCCTTCCCTTTCCTTTTGTATGATGGGTGACTTGAGCCTTGTTGCTATTTAAGTGGGCTTAAGAAGAGAGAGAGAGACATCCACTTATTTAAGTCGTTTATGGGGCATAACCGGTTTGTTGGTGAACGGAAATTGAAGGTTGATAAAATGTTTAATACATGAATGTATTAGGATTCAATTTTATATGAATCTCGTTTTTTGTTTTCTCTCGTTTAAGTTGTGTTTGTTGTTTATTTGCTATATTGTCTTATGAAACGCCCCTCCCTTTTGTATGGTGGGTGGATTTTGATGTCATTCGAAGATGATGTAAATGGCGAGAGGGGAAATACATCATCTAGTCGAGTGGAATATGGGTGGAATTAATCTACTTGTGGACGGAATCTATAGGTTATGGATGAAATGTATACATGAATGTAAATTCACCTCTTTCTTCTAGTCCTCCGCCCCACATCTAAATTATGTTTGTTGTTCTTTGTGGTTGGTGGGGTGCCATTCCTTTCCGTATGGTAGGTGACCTCAATGTCATTTATTGGCAAGGACCAAGAGGTTACAAATGAGATGTATTATGCATGAATAGAAAAGCATACATCACAACTTCCAAGGGGTGGTATATAATGCTCATTATTACACCTAGTAGTTTATAATCCAATATTGAAGTTTAATTGAAGTTTATGTTGTAATTTTAACATCTTATTGTTCTTATGTAATATTGTAATTAGCGTCTAGCAATTTGTGATGTAGGTTCCGAACCTCGTTCAACTTATCTTAATTGTTATTTATGTCCCTTAGGAATAACATTCCCAATTGTATGTGGTAAATGAACCTCAATGCCATTATGAATGACATGACCAACAAGAGCAGGTGGATGACAAGCTAGCAAGACACCCACAATGGACATAACACGTATGCTCATGGACGGAAATTGGACGTTATGATTGAGATGTTCCATGCATAGATATAAAAGCAATGCTCTCTTTGGCTCCTCAATCCTCACTTCATTTACGCTTTAAATTATTGTTGTTTGCATCCTTTTATAACACTTTTCCCTTGGTATACGGCAGAGCCCTACATTGGGTGCCCATGCCCATGCCCACCCATGCCCATGGGTTTTGGGTGGGCATGGGTGCAATATTATTGTTCATGGGTGGGCATGGGTTTGATATTATAATGGGTGGGCATGGGTGGGGCACATTTACACAATCATACAAGACACATTACACAATTACACAATACACATTACACAATTTTTGAATACATGGGCGCAATTTGAATAGCATGGGTGGGCACATGTCATGCTATGTGTAGGCATGGGTGGGCATGGGTGCGCACATGTCATGCTATGGGTGGGCATGGGTGGGCATAGGTCACTGCTGATGGGCATGGTCTGGGTATGGGTGCAATTAAAAAGGAAAATGTTGGGCTCTGGTATACGGTAGGTGAATCTCAATGGGAAGGGCATTCCAAAGGACACACAATAAGCATAAGTTAGATGAAGAGAGCACATAGAAGCCATGAGTCTAAGGTATCACATTATTTTAATTATTTTAATGTGATTTGTTATTTTTATCTCAAACTACTAGAATGTAGAGTATGTACTAACCTTTCAAATGACTAGGTTGCAGTTAAACTTTGATAGTGTTCATGACAACGATAGTTTATGAAGGATCATGACAATTTGTGAAAGGTCGTGATGGTTCAAGTGAAGGTGCACAAGACAATTATGAGGGCTAGTAATGTTACTAAACCATTTTCAAATATAATTTATCATTGGATTTTTCATGCTTTGATATAATAATGCAAGCACTATACTTTAGCATTCCATCTTAAAGCCATTCAATGAGAAACTAAAGGATCAAAATATAATCCAAAGAGGTAGATATTTAAGATTAAGATAGATATCATTTATAAACGCCAACTTTCAGAGGAGCAAGCATCACAGGCAAGCATGAATGAAGAGTGTCTTTGTCCGTATGCTATAATTGCCCCATTTGGATGAGTACATGTTCACAACACCTACCATTGGGGAGGGTAAACACGATGATTCCTATGTGGAGCTTGGATATAGTTTTTTTTTTTTTTTTAAAAAAAAAACATCTAAGACGAGATCAAAGACCCCAAACTAATCTACATAGGTTGATTTAGTATGAATGAACAATAAACCTACATGGACAAGTTTGTACTGCACACCCGATGGTAGATGTCAGGAAACGGAATCCCTTTTGGATGTGGATATAAATATGACCCATAATATAAGGGTCTTGAAAAAGAGTGGACAAGTGTCAATATTTTCACTTTTCATCCATTATCATTTTCAATGGCCACTGCGTTTATTTCTACTACCTAAAATAATGTGGCCCACTATATTTCTATCCACACTATTCTTCCATTCCCAATTAACCACAAATCATAATGTACATAGTGTGGTTTGACGGTAACTTGTAAGGAGCATACAAGGGTTGTAAACATTCCATGTGAGATTCATGGGAACCACTCTAAGATCCACACCATTTACACCAAGGAAGTCATGTCTACATGGGCATGTCATAACTTTGACTTCCTCCCGGATTATGTTACTTGGCTTGCTCAATGTTCTAAGTTGTCATTGATCAAATAAAGTAGATGGGTCTCAAATGGTTACTTATCCAAGTTACCCACATATCCTAGTATATTTAGTAAAGATGCGAATAATACAAGATGATTCACACATCCACACTAAAGCCACCACCATTTTGCTCTTTCTTTTGTGGAGTCGTACAAATATTATATTCATTATTAAAGTGAGGAGTCTCGTTCTTCTTGAAGGACCATCTAAGTTCGCCCCCCTACTATGTTGACTAATGAGCCCGAATCAAATTAGACCCGAGGCTTGCATACCGAATTGTGGGATTCCTTGTGGGCCCTACATGCATCGGAAAATGTCTAAAACATTGCACATGTTCCCATGAGTTGTGAAAGATGCCATGGACATAGTAACATACATCATGAAGGATAAACCTACCTTGGAAAAAGGAAGGTCTAGAACATTCCACATGTTCCCATGAGTTGTGAATGATGCCATGGACATAGTAACTTACGTCATGAAGGATAAACCTACCTTGAAAAAAGGCCCAACTTGGGGTGGGTTTATTTGGGTCCAAGACTAAAGAAAGTACCAACATCATTGAAGTACCCTAAACCCTAAACCCTAAACCCTAAACCCTAAACCCTAAAAACCTTTGGTGTTGAATGTCATGAAAGTTGAGGAGGTGCTTTACCCATGTCATCACCCACATTTACATTGTCTTGACCCACCTTTATATCTTAACATGCCTTTAACATTAAAATACGAGGAAAATCCTCTCAACTGTCAACATGAATCTCGTCAAAGAGAAGTGATCCTACTAATGAAGCTTCTCTTTGATCTTCATTCACGTGCAACTATTAGATTGGGGCGGTGGGGCATTGGCCATGTGGTACAATTATTTACAAAGGCATCAACAATGATTATCTAATTATTATTACGTTTGAACTCAACCTTATAAGATAATATAAAGATGATGTTTATGGGGGCAAGAGCAAAAACCGACAAAGAGAGAGGAGGAGACATAGGGAGGGAGAGAGAGGGTGAGAAGTTGGTTGCTTACATTAGGGTTTGGGTCCAAGAAACTTTGAGGGTCCAAAATACCCCTTAAATGGACCTTACTTTTGACTCAAGATTGAAGACAAGGGGAATTTTACTTGAATAAATAGACTAACTTAAATGAATCATTTTTCAAATGACTCGGTATCCATATAGAATTTTCTCACTCTAAAATTTTTAATGGGATAATGTAAGGGGGGAAAGGGTTCAATATTGGAAGTAGAGGTGAAATAATATGTAGAGGTTCACTCTTTGTGAGAGACATTTCTATCCACCATTTGGTGGTCTTTTTTGTTAGATCAACGAGATTGTGGTTGGTCTCAATTTGACAGAATATCTAAATTGAAGCAAGAAATGGTTTCCAATGCTCAAATGATGTTTCTTCATCAAGAGAAGTTGTGTCTGAACATCTTTGGCTCACATTCATGTAGATGTGGTGTGTAAAGTACATCACATGCCTCAAAATTTACCTACGACCATACGGACGCCGAGTGAGCCTTTGCCAAAGAAAAATCAACCCAAAATCTCCTTGCACAAACACAGGGCATATTATGGTGTACTTTAAAATCTTCGCTGCAAACTTTGTGTATACAAATAGCAATGACATCAACATGTACACCAACCACTCAGGTGGAATTTGTAGCAAAATCACAATCGGTTCACTTCAAGGAGATTTCACATTCTAATGATTTTGAGGTTGAAATTTGGATAATGCTTGGCTCCCCTTCTACCAAGACCTTGTTACATTAAATGTTCTCTGCTAAAAATCGCAATGGGATTTTAACACCAACTGCAGGGCAAGCAAAGGACAACCATGTGAGGATATATTTTTCCATCCAACCACCCTTTTGCCCTCCTGCAGTCTCAACACCTTCATTTTCTTCTGAAAAAGCACCTTTCTTACATAAGGTTGATTGGTCCTGAGAAAGCCTGCTATTGGATGTCACATGCGTCTTATGCAAATCTTCTGCGGAAGAACTGCCAACCTCGCACTTTGGAAGGCATTGGTCTGAATAGACTAAGCTCATAATACTGCTTGTTCCACAGGGATGCAATGTAAACCATGGTCGATGCAGGAAAGGGTGATCCTGCCATGCTCAACCTTTTAATTAGAACCAATCCAACCCTCTATAATCGACCCTCAACTCTGTCAATGAAAAAGCATTAGCTGGATGTCCTCTTAACCTTGCCCCTTATGTGTCTGATATTCTGATATTGTTCGATTTCAACTCCCCCGAACTTAGATCAAGTACTTGGAAGACCTCCATTTGTTCAACACAAAAGTGCTAATCTCCTGTCTATATTTGATAAAAGTGACCGCTATGCAGATGATGCACCTAGCATAAATTCCATCAAGATTCATCCTCATCTTGTGTTCATTATTTAGCTGAATGAGTGAATTCAATATTCCTGATAATTGAGCTTGTAAAGAGAATTGAAGGTCTTGACATACTTAAGGAAAGAAAGAACACTCGTGGAAAAACCCAAGGGGAATGAATACCTCCTGTGTCAAGAAAGTCCATCGGCTTTCCCCTGTGAGATGCTGAGACCCCAAAGGTAAGTCCTGCAGCACATCCTGCCATTGCAGTAGCCTTCCATCTGCACCAAGCACGAAAATTTCAATCAGCTCTGTGCTTATTTGAAGCCAAACGCGTGTGAAGGATCGAATTGTTCATTTCATACCTAGTCATGCAAAATCAACTAAACTCAATTTTGTGCATATTCACAGAGCTCTCTGGATATACAAAAATCAACATGGAATATGGACACTTTAAGCAATTACAAATAATAAAATTAAGAAGAAGCTCAAGAATCGGAATACTTCACAATTGCACAAGTTATACCACAATTCACAATGCTGTCAGAATGTGATGATGTGTGCGAAGCCTCTAGCTGTGATTTACAAGCTGACAAAGCTGTGACATTGGAAACTGACCTCGTAGACAACCATGAAGAAAGAGCATGGGTACTCTATATGATTCATTGTATATCACATGGTATGTGTAACAATGTTCCTCTTCTCCCGCTATGTCTGCATGCTGAAAAAAGAAGCAATGTCACTTCGATTTTTTGTTTTCAATGCAACCAAAGCACAAAGAAAAGATAAAGAGATGACTCAAAAGCAATGATCCATGGCATGTTGTCAAGTGCACAGAGAGTTGGAGCTTTGAAACTTATCACTCGAAAGTCCACATTCAGAGCTCTTGAATTGAGCTTAGTGAGCGTGACAACTCAACGCCAAAAACATGTAAGAGGTCAGATATCCCAAAGCAAGAAGCACAAGCGATGCCTAAGATAAAAAGGTTGAATTGCTATTTACGTTATATATGACCTCCACAAATACATGTTGTAGACTGTTACCATGATTGCTGGATCCTCATCTTCATCAACGTCCTGCGAATTGTCAAGAATTTCAGTGTCCTGCACGACCGATTGATCTGCTGAGTATCACAGATTTCATGGAATTGCACAAGGAATTGGATCCATTTAAATTCTTCCCACAAAAGCACAAAACTTACTAATTGAAGAGGAGCTCCCTATACCTTGTCTTTTGGATTCAAGTGAACATCTTGAAGCTCCAAGTATCCCACAACCTGCACCCAACCTGCACTACCTTCATCATCATTGTCTAGTCTTTGAAGTCCTTGGCTGTAAGGTCACAGTTCCACAATTGCAGCAACAGGGCTGCCAAGACCGTATCACAAATTGTTCATCTCACCTAACCAGAGAAAGCTGAATGAAACAACATTATATCGAAGAAAATTGTATGTGGCATTAAAGAGTTCATTCCTCGGGCATTCCCATCTCGTTACTCACGTGTGCAAGTGGGGAAATCACAGGGTTCTGCTGCCTCCGCTGCCAGGTCCAAGGTGGAGAATTAGGGCACTGCCGCTCCCATACCTTCACAAGATGCACTGCCGCCTTCTCAAATTCCGCAGCTGAGAGAGTTCCATCCCAGGCACGCATCATATTCCCTGGTACCCATATCACCAAATAGTATGAAATATCAGAATCTTACCAAACCCTATGAACTCGAGGCTGTATAAGGTTATTCAACAAACTGGAGCGATAACTGTGACCGGAATGCTAAGGTACATATTGTTTTGTCTAAATTGTAATATGGGGAATAAAAGTAAAGTAGCGAAGTGAGTGGAGCCGACACACGTCCCTCTTCTTCAATCGTACAATAGGCAATACATTTTAGTCAATCTTACTGGCCAGTTTTCAAGTCGTCAAGAATAGAGTGCACAAAAGTTTCTACCAATCTAGCATCTTCCAGAAACTCATTGGAACATGATGAGTGCTGATTTATGCTTCACTATGTAGAATCCGATCGCCCTTTTCACTCTGCCAGCGTTCTGTGTCTCAAACCCTACCAGCTAGCTATCTTCGCGGATAATATCCGTATTCCGAATTCCATAACTCTGGACAAGTATGTCATTTCCCTGACAAGTATGAAATATCAGAATCCTACCGCGTGAACTCGAGAATGTATATTTTATTAAGCGAACCGGAGCGACAATTGTAACCACGAGTGCAAGGGTACATATTGTCTCTTTCTGGACTGTAACTTAGTGTAGGCAGAAAAATGTGACAACCTCCGGTTTTCAATTCCAGTTCCTGAAAGCCGTAGCGAAGTCAGTAGAGCGTACACACTCACGATGACACTAGGGAATACGGTTCGTCAAACTTACTGGCTAGGTTTTATGCCATCGGGAACAGAGTGTGCACAAAATTCTCTACCAATCTAACATCAAACAGAAACGCCTTGGAACATGATGAGTGCTGATTTATACTTCGCTATGTAGCACCCGATCGCCGTTTAACCCTGTCAACGGTATCTGTCCCAAACCCTACCAGCCATTGATATCCGAATTCCATAATCTTCGACAAGCATATTATATCACTGACAAGTACAAGTATGTAATATCAGAATCTTACCAAGCCGTATGAACTCTCGAGGCTGTATGTTTGTTGAGCAAACTGGAGCGACAACTGTAACCACGAGTACATAAGTACAAGCATATCGTATCTGTCTGGATTGTCGTTTAGGCAGAAAATTTAGACATCCTCCAGTATGCAATACCGATTTCCTCCTCCTCTCCAATCTTACAGTAAGGAGTATATCTCGTCAAACCTTCTGACTACGTTTTATGTCATCAAGAACAGAGTGTGCACAAAATTCTCTACAAATCTGAAATCGTCGAGAAGCTCCTCTGAGCGTGACGAGTGCAGAATTATTTTGTGCGTCGCTATATGTAGCATCCGATCGTCCGCTTAACCCTACCAGACTATACTTGCCGATAACTTCTGAATTCGCAATTCCATCAATTTTTCACTCTCAATCACCGAGCGCTCCAAGACAATGCAGATTTCCTTCACAGTTAGACACAACTCTGCTCACAATTACAATACAACGTATGTATTGGCATTGTGAGCAAATTTTCCATGCTGCGTATTTGACCTCAAATTTTCAATGACATCAAGGTATTCAACCGATGTGAAAAATGCACTTGAAGAACAAGTGTTAATTTTAGATAAGGTCAATTTTGACACAATAAACTAAAATTGAAAGTATGTAGCTCAAATACGCTATTTTTCTTACGGAAAGGTTTAGTCTAGGCCTCACGGACATTTGAGGGTTAACTTGAATCCCATGATAACAAGGCCGGTATGAATGCTAGGTCGGAGATCTTCCTAGCTGTTGGTTTATGGTGCACTCTACTACAATATATTATGCTCCGTTAATGGGTGAATCATAACTTTGGTGGACCTAACAATCAACGTACGTTATAATTATTTGCATCTTCAATTCTTTGATGCCACCTCATATTTCATAACTTTAGATGTTTTCTAGTTGCTTCAACATTATATGATTTATATATCTAGAACCTTTGTAACCTTGTTGCTCTCTTAACAACTTCAACATATTACACATGTAATATGGGCCGCGACCTTGAACACAAGCCCTCACTATTAGTAAATGAACAACCACCGGGGATTGGTGAAATCAACTTGGCACAATTATAGTTGAAGGTTGGGCCTTGTGGAGGGGCAAAGGCCATGTTGTGTGTCTATCTTGTAGGTTATTTATAGGCCATAGATGCAAGCTTAATGTAGAGACCATTTTGCTTCATTGAGAGGCACATCATAGTTGGTGACTACCATAAAGTTGCCAACCCAAATTTAATAAAAAAAAGCCTCCATTGGAATCACATGACTTATACATGGATACCCTTAAAAGGATTATGTGCAAGGTTGATATATTTGTACATTAAAGTCGGATTGGGCATGTGTTTAACCTAGACTTTCATTTCTTGAGACATGGGTGATTTTGAACCCTTGTTTGAAATATCTAAAACTTGGACTATTTTTTGGGTACTTTCAAGTTGGTAATATCATGTTATACTTTACATGTACTTAGGGTCAAGTTCTACGGAGCAACCCAGGCACCATTATCCACAATACTCTTTTGGCATCATGGGTGAGGACATCTTTATTAAGGTTTATTGAAGGCTTGGAGCATTCCAAACCATCCTTGAGGCACCCTAGTGACCCCCCCCTTCCTAGCCCTTTGGATATGAATGTCCCAACAATGAGGTTCATTGGCCATTCCACCGCATGGTCAAAGTTACGCATGAAATCAAGAGTTTTGGTCAGAGGATAGCTTAGAGGTTATTATGAAAAGGTGATGGACTAGGTATAGGAGTACCTTAAACCAAGAAGTTGCAATATTCAACATACATGTGGCAACGATATGAACTGAAAAAAATGATTACCAAGTAGAAAAAAAAGACCATGTGTATTGCAAGTCCACCCCACCACCAATATTGAAATGAATGCAAAGTTTTGAAGTGAAAATTATGCTAGCATCCAAAACTGCTGGGGGGCTTGATGTTCATATCATGAACATTCTCAAAATCAACATGTACTTATTATGGAAGATTTCGAAGGTGTTGATTTGGGGGTTGTCATGGTTAAAAGTGCTTCTATCTTACCACATAAGTTTAATCTTTTTATGAGGAAGTGCACACATTCTCAACCCCACTCGTGGAAGCACATGAAGAGCTTGTGAGGGCATGTATGGGGAAGTTCACAGTGACAGAAAAAACATTTGGAATCATACAAAAATGCTTGCCACCCCTTCCCATAGAAACTTGACGTCTAGATGTCATGAACTATTTAATACATGCCATATTTTACACATTTTATAAAAAATAAATTGTAGGCAAGCTTATTGTATAATTATTTCAAAATTTTAAATAAAAGATTCTCAAAATCTCAACTTACAGAATATTGAATATTCTAATATTCTAATATTGAATATTGAATATTCAACTTACAGAATAATGAATCAATGTGTGTGTAGGGCATCTTTTAAAGATTCGAGCTAGCCCGTGATCCCTAGGCATTATTTAGGGGTTCAAAATTAACTAAAAAAAAAACAGAAAATCAACATAAAAGGTTTGGCAAGAGAGATCAATCAAATAAAGAGATGACACGTGGAGGACGACACTGGGAGTCGCCCGCGGCCGCGGGTTCCTTTGGTGCACCTTCGACGTCGTCGACCGACCACACCAGACCCTGCTTCCTCCGATCACTTCAAAACTTACAAAACTTGTTCTTCATTTGTTTCCGCTACCGAGTGTGAGCATTTCTGATGAGGAAGTTGTGATGAAGTTGTGATGATGGGGTAGAACGCCGCGTCGTTCCTTTTCGCAATTCCTTCCCCAATTCTTCCTCTCTATCACCAACCTGCTTTCCCGCACCTCACATCGTGCTCTGAAACCTCCTGTTGCATCGTTTAGGGTTTTGTCCCATTCTTCTCTCCGCGCTTAGGGTTTCGAGTTCAATTGTGTGTTTGGAATTCCTCGTGGGCCTTTTCTTTTGGTTCTCTCCCTTGTCGCTTCCTGAAGTTCGATTAGTTTGGTCTTTATCAAAATTGTGGGTGGATAGGGTTTGGTTCTTTACCTCTTTGTGGTGTGGCCTCTCTTCTGTTAAGACTGTAGGAGGAAAGTTGGAAAGCGGATCCTTCATAGTAAGAAGTTTGATTGCCCCTCTATTCAAAAAGTTGCAACGTCGGTGAAAACGAAAGAAGAAGCTTGTTAAAAAAATTTTAATCGGGAAAGATGTTCGCATCACCAGGGTAGTCCCGGCGTCGAAATTGTAGCTGATTAGGGTTTGATTGTTTACCTCTTTTGTGCTTTGGCGTTCTCTCTGTTAGATTGTAGGAAGAAAGTTGGAAGTCGGAGCCTCGAGAGCAGGAGTTCGGTTGCCCCTGTATTCAAGGAAGTTAGGAAGTTGTAACGTCGGTGAGAGCGAAAGCACGAAAGAAGCTTGTTGATTCTTAAACCGGGAAAGATGTTGGCATCACCAGGGCAGTCTCCACGTCACATTATACCTCCATCACCGTCACCAAGTGCAGACAGCAGGCAAGGCTACGGCCCTCTAGCCTTGGCAAGCACATCAGAACGGAGTTTAGATGGGTCGTCCTTCGGAAAGAAGCGCAAGAAAAGCTCGCAGGTCCCATTGGACGAGGACACGTATGTAGCTGCAATCGAAAAGATAATCGAGCGTGACTTCTTCCCGGACATTCCCAAGCTTCAGAACCGATTAGAGTGGTTGGAGGCTGTTCGAAGTGGCGATCCTATAGTTATCCGTGACGCGCAGTTGAATATAATTCAGAGGAGGAGGGACAAAGCACGAGAGCAAGGGGAGAGAGATGGGACTCCTGCTACTGTTATAGCTGACACTCCCAATTCGATGATATCAGGGTTGGCCAGTCCCGCAGTGTCACTGCGTTCAGCTGCTTCACCTTCCATGTCAATGCTGTTTCCCCCATCAACATCATCTCTACTTGCAAGCGAGAATGGGACCCCAGTTGAGACCAATTTGAAGCTGGACGAGTTTCTGAAGAAGTACACAAGTGAAGATAATGCAAGTTTTTCTAAGATTATAGAGAAAGTGAACAAGCAGAGGAAGCAGAAGTACGAGTATCTGAGTGAGAAAGAGTTTGTGGATTCGAATTTGCGTATTGAAGATCAACAACCCGGTGAGTTTCTACCCAGGAAAATGTGGTTGCATGTTCAGCCTTTTTGGTTATTTGTAATCAGGAGTTTTATATTGTCAATGTTAAAATCATGTGGCTTGAACAGCATGTCTCATATCGCCTCTCCTATTTTCATCTCTTCTTATTGCCTGAAGAAAGGTTTTTTCTATTTCTTATTAAGGTGGTTGTGGTCGTGGTTGTGGTCAACCGCAAGAGTTAAGCACATCTACAGTTTTGTTTATTCACACTTGTCTTGTGTAAATTCTTGTGGTTGTCGTTGATAGTGGCCCGTCTTCCTAATCGCAATCTATCCTTGGTTTAGGTCTTGGACGTCGATAAGAAGTTAAAGCTGTTATTATCCTTACTGGCCTTGGATTGTAGTGTTAAAGTGGCTGCCTCCTCAATTTTCTCCCTGGACGTTGGCCTTGAAGCTCTCTACTGGTGCCACATGTGTATGAACACCCTCGTTAAGGGCGGCTAACCACGCCGAGTAGTGGGGTTGATGGGGATAGAGGATAGTTGTGGTTGTGGTTAACATTTATTATGCCTTTTCCGTGGAAATAGAACCAAAGAAAGTGAATCACAACCACCCCTAACGACCCTTAAGTGACCCTCAAGTCTACCGTTGCTTGTTCAGTAACCAGTTGCAGCCCATGCTAGTCTAACGCACAATAGACTCTCCAAAAATGTGACTCAAACGTAGTGCAGCAGTAAATGGTGTTGGGATTAGTCCTTGCCAAGCAACCCTGTCCTGTGGATGTGACCTCCAGTTGCAGGGTGGCCTGGACTCATTTGCAATTTTCAAGGGTGAGGCTAAAAGTTCTCCGTCTAGGGTGATGGTCTCTTGTTTAGTGAGGATAGGGCTGTGTGATCTATATGTCATCTTCATCTTCAAAGGTTTGGAGAGAACTTTTTGGTCTTGCTATCTTTTATTGTCTCTGGTGTTCTGGAGTTGTTGGAAAGACTAGGACCTGGTCTTTAGAAGGGTTGTCTGATACTATTCTGGGCAACGGCATTGTGAGACCCTTTGGTTTTAATGTAGAGAATCCAACCAAGTAACATATAAACTGGTCTCAACTTTTGTCTGCACTTTTGTGATAAGCGGTGGGGTCTATAGTTCTGAAAGCAAGTCTGTTGCAGCTCAGTAACAGGTGACACTGAGTTTTTAAAATTTTAGTGAGTGATGCATTCTCTACAGAAGTCTCATATTTCAATTGCCTTCCTGGTACACACTGTATTTGTCATTATCGAAATTCTCAATCTACTGGTGCTAAGTTTCTTACTTGACAGTTGTTTACATGTTTTGTTGTCCAAGCAGAGGATCGTGTTACAGATGGATTTGGGACGTCGAATCAACCACTTGCAACATTGGAGAACTGGAAGTACAGAGCCAAGAATCTGCTCATGTACGATTCTGCGGAGAGGGAAGATGCACCTTTCACTCAAGCAGAGAGAGAGGAGCTTGTAGAAGGTCCGCCAAAGGCCATCACTCTAAGGAACACTCGATTTCATGGGAAAATGTTCGACTCAAAGTTGCGAGCTGAAGACACTGTGGCCATTCTCTATACTCCAGTTGCAGGAGGAACTCCTCAAGCGTGGCCATTTTCTGAACGCAATGCAGAGAGGGCAAGGAAAAGGTACGACCTTGAAGACTTGCGGAGGACCCCGCAAGCCTTGGAAAACCAGCCAAAGGGATTGACAGGTCCTCTTGGTGGGTATAGCTTTGTGGCAACCCCCTCACCTGCTCCAGGAGTTGATGAATCCCCATTTATGACATGGGGAGAGATTGAAGGTACACCCCTGAGGTTAGAAACTGAAGACACCCCAGTTGGTATTGGTGGGAATGGAGATGGACCACATTTTAAAATACCTGCTCCACCTACCAGGGATGCAAGAGCACATACTCTATCAAGGGATGCGGCAAGGAGCTTAAGAGAGAAATCCAAAATTCACAATCCCAAGTATTCCCCATCTCCAGCAAGGGGCTCTGGGTCAGCCAGCCCTGGAGGCTGCGGTCTATCTGTGGCGGCACAAAAGTTTGTGAACAAAGCGATGGCAAAATCGTGTTCTTCAGTAGATGCTAGATTGAGAGCCAGCTATGGTGCAGGGACTACTCCAGGCACCCCTCGCCTAGCACGGAATGCTGTACGCACAAGAGAAGGAAGTGTCTCCAGCCGGGATGGTAGTGTTCCCTTACGATCACCATCAGTTCTGCCCTCATGAAGTTTTGCTAAGTTTCAAGTCAAATGGTCCGAGTACTGATTACTTGCACAACTTCCCACATTTTGACAAATTCAAGCTGCTGGGAGAGGTAGCACCATTAGTCACCTCAAAAGAGCTTGTTTTCAATCTCCTATGCTTTACAGTGTTAATTCCTGAAAGGATAGTAACATGGAAGTTCACTAGGTGTGTTCAAACAATGGACAGGTCCTTAAGCTCTGCCACCACATGAGCACACTAGCGGAGTTGTAGGCAATTTTTAGAGGTAGGTATGTATGCGAGTGCTTGTATATAATTTGAGTTCAATCAATCCAAGTAATCAGTGTTGATGGTCCCTGGGCTGGGGACAGAGTTATGAATATGTTAAACTCTTTTCTGAATGTTTGGCCTTATATCTGTTAATTATTTCCTATATTATGTAGGTATAGGACATTGGAAGCAAATGTATGTCACTCGTGGTCCTACATTCTCTGAGCATGAGTTGTTAGGCAAGATCATATAAGTTACTCAAGAAGCATTATTTCCCATGCAAAAGGTGGGGCATCACCGGCATGGGTTGCACAAATGGATGCCTATGTGACAAAAATGGGTTGTGGAGTGTTTTGACTTAGGATGAATTGATATATAAGTTGATTATCTTGTTGGATTAGCTTTTCAAACTGGATTTGGAACTTTGAAGCTGTGGACCTCAAAAGATTCGAATCTATAAATCTCAACCTCCTACAAAACTTCTAAGTACTCAAGTTTGCCAACGTGTTTGGAATAGGGTACCTTAGCAGCAAGTGTCCAATGCCACCTTCTTTAGTTGTCACCCAGTGATTGCAAGATCATTTATGTGGGTTGATAATGAATAGTGGGGGCTACTCTAAATTAGATGTGTACTATGCTTGTTGATGTCCTACTTTGTGACACTCACTAGCTCTTCAAACCCTAGATACTTTTAGATCATTTTTTGGGGAAATCTCTATACTACTAACACTCTTTACCAGTCAAACTCTTGATCCATCTCAAAGTTTTGTCTAGATTAAGTGTGATGGTAAATTTTGAATGTCATAACATTGTTAAGTCTCATGATTTCTCCCCCTCTCTAAATAGAAGAGATTGAAGACTTCCACGGGGACTTTATTGTGGCACTAAGTCTTTGGTTTTTGGAGAATCACATGTTTATTCCCAACCGACCCTATTATTTTAGGGGAAAAAATGCTAGATTGCGAAACGAAAAATTGAAATGGAACATTATGTTGTCTTTTCATGAATGAGATCGCCAGAAACATCTCCAAAAAATCATAATATCTGGATGCAATATGGTGATTTAGGACGATATGCATCTCCCATCACATATCCTTAAGTCACGATGGTATTACATTGACTCATCACTATGTGGCAGATCCATCATCCTCAGTTTTATGTGCTTCCCTAGACGAAACATCCATGTAATGGAGTTGCTACATGGTTAATTATAAGGAGGTTTCTATTGTTACAAGGCGCTCTAGGCAATAATGATGATCACAAGTAAGAATGGTTCAAGGATCAAGTGTGTAGGCGGGACTAATAATGTCCAACATATTACATGTTGAGGATGTATGTGAATTTAAGGTCACAAACTTTGTTGTTAGTGACTCATGTTAGTTTGGGGATGATGGAAGGAGAAACTATAAAATTTTGAAGTTGACTTTGGGATGCTAAATCTCAAGCCCTGATTAACCAATTTGGAACCAAGCCATGAAAGCCGTACCAAAGCTGTAGCATGCAACCGTCACACATGTCAAATAAACATTCAACACATGTTACATGCCCATGCCATGTCAGATAACAATTACAATCATGTAACCATGCCACAATTACACAACATATGTGACATATGTGACTTATGTAACATAAAGCATGTAACCGGCACACATGTAACATAAACATGCAACACATGTCACATGTTGTGCCCCAAATTAGAGTGATGTGATACGCTGCTTACGGGAGTGGACCTTTGGATGATCCCCACGTCCCACAAGGCCACAAGAAGATGGCCACCCACATAATGTGTGGCTAAACACACATGTGGTATTAAAGAGGTGTTAAAGGATCATATTAAGCCTCAAGAAGGCTTGAGTGTGAAGCTTATCTTAAAGGGAGCTCTACTCTACCTCCTAGGGATCACAACACTCATTTAATTACCTAAATTTGAGATCTTATTTGATTTGTAGGATTGAACTATTGTTAGAGAGTTTTTTTCAAAAGCTTCTTTGCGGTGTAAATTATGTCTAGGGCAGACAAGAAACATGGGTTACAAAGCATGCCAAAGTATGTGGGAGCATCACCCCAAAAGTAGGGCCCCCACCTCACCATCAAAATGGCATGTCTAACATTCATTGCATATTTATGTTACATGTGTGTCATTTACATGCAATATGTTACATGATGTTAAATCTAGCGTGTACCATGCTGTAACGGTGGCATGATTACATGATTATAGTTGTTTATTTGATGTAACTACTGTGTTACATGGCATGGTCATGTGACATGTGTTGCATGGTAATGTAACATATGTAATGATTGCATGCCATGGTCCATATGTTATGTAACTTCACATAGTTGTGTTGTGTAATATCATGTTCAATACATTTGTGTAACATCAATGCATGGGTTACTTAATGGACATCAATTACATGTAACATGGTAGAGTAGTTATTCCAAATCCACCACAAGCTTCATCAACCTCTTGCTCTTCTTCCGTCTTGAAGTGACACTACACATTTCCAAACCTTGAATGCAACCATTCATTTTTCTTGGCATCAACATGCATGATACTTTCCACTGACGATGCATGAACAACACACAATTCAACAAATTAAGAAAGGCAACTCTTGGCGCCTAGATTGAAAAACTCATATCCATTTTCAAACTCATACAACCTTTTGGCGGGAACAAACATGTATGTAACTGAGATCATAGCATCATTGTTCGGACGTTGCTTGCTCAATGTACCAAAAGGTGATTGTGTTGGGTTACATGTTTGATGTACTAGAAACTTGTCATATATGTGTGTGTGTGTGAGTCATTAGTTGCATTCCTTCTTAGTAGGTTAGATCAACATGAAATTGATCCGAGTCCAAGTCGAGTTTTATGATGTGACTACGGAAAACTATCAAAGTTTATTGTTCCTGCACAAGAATTAGGGTGGAGGGCCCATTTGTTGGCAACCGTTTTACCCCACCTCTCTTATCTCCTTTGGCACGTATAAGGTGAGGGAGGCCTAGCAATGTCAACTTATGCTACATACAAAACTTTGTGTACGAAGGAGGATGGTTCTCCTTGCTATGTTTTTGGTAGGTAAATTACTATATTGGATATATTATTAAGGGATTGCATGAACTTGTGGAATAAAGGTATTATTCAAGTTAAAAAGCGACGCTTCAAGGTCCATAAAATGTGCATATGTTTCAAGCGGACTCTCAGGGAAGACTGCTGTTTCCTCAACAATGAGCAACTAATTACATGAGCATAAAAATGTTCACCTACTCATATGTGCTGATAGGTGTCCACACATAATGAAACAGTAGAATTTCAGCAAGGAAGAAGGTTAACAGTTTCCTGAGGGCGTTAAGAGGCCTCATAGTGTCACAGACCTATTTAGGTTACTTAAAAGGGGGCCGGATTAGGTTATCTAGGTTTACTGGGTGTGTACCCAAAGAAATACACTGGACGATTAATGTTGTGCGTCCAGTGATGCTCTTTAGAGTGAAAGGCTTAAAGAGGTACCATCTCCCTTAAGAGTTCAGTGGTGTGGCAAGGGAATCTCCAACAATCACTCTAAACTCATTCTCTCATTATTCAGGTTTTTGGGGAACAAAGCTGCCTGTTATATTTCCAGCTGATTGTGTCCATAGTGACCTTATCTTAAATTAGCTTTATTCATCAAGTCCATTTCTATAAACGGTTTAGTACCTTACTCATTGAATATTCAATATTTGAGCTCAAATACACCACTGGGGTGCCCTTGGATGCAGACATACTTAGCATAGTGATCTTCATTGTCACATATGACTTTGTTTTCTTTTTTCCTCGACATAAGATAGGTTTTTCCCTAAACAATGTTTATATATGTATTCTGATTACGTTCTCTAAGACTTAGCAAGGACTTAAAGTAATTGTGTACAAAGGGTGTACAATGAGCCTTAGACCTTTAAGCCTTGAACAACCTTTTAAAACATCCCACAACAGTTAGGAAAGGCCTTCTAATACCCAAGATCTGACATATAGGACAAACTGACTCAAAGAGAAGGCAATGGATGCTCCCAGTGCATAATATCATAATAATCGTGAACATTGCTTGAAGTAACATTTTGCAAGATTTGCAATGCATCAGCATGTGATGCTATGAATATATGTAACATGTACTTCATATACTGGGATTCATCTCTGATTTCAGCCTAAAAGATCGATCCTACTGTACATAAGCTTAATAGAACCACCAGACCTTCTACATGTTGTGGCATGGCCATGCTTCTTACAATTTGACCTATTTTGACATGTACAACTGATGCCGGTCTAAAGAAAAGCTAACATTTAAAAATTTGGAGCAAATATCAAGCCTCAACAGTAGTTTATCTAAAAATGATTACAAGCTGGGAAGTAGCATACATTCTATTTCTTCCAGCGTGCGCCCCTTGGTCTCAACAACATTTTGTTTTACAAAGAGTGTAGCACTTAAACAGATCAATGTGAAAAAGGAGTAGAGGAGGCCGGTTCCAAGAGTATTGAGTAAGTGCAGGAATGTCAAGCCCACCAGAAAATTTGCAACCTGTAGCAACAAAACGTTTCCAGGAACAATTTAAGTAGGAAACCACTGTGGACAGTGTTTTTGGATACCAAGTCCTAGTAATTTCTAAAAATGAGTGTCTGGCAATGAGAATTTACATTTGGAAACACCAACTAGAGTTTTACATTTTCTCAAGCCTTCATTGCCAGGTAAAGTAAATGGATGCGTCAAACTAACTGCTGACACAGGTATTCCATGCAGTAAGTCAAAAAATTACAAATAGCCATATAGAAAAGAAATATGTGGAACACTTACCCAATGAACACACATTGCAACTGCCATGCCTTTAGCACGGATGCGATCAGGAAAGATCTCAGGTAGAAGCAAAGCGGGTACAGGCCCTGCCCCAAGTGCAAACATGAAGACATACCTGCACACCAAGTGAAATTAGAAAAACAACACAGAACCTTACTACAAATGGGCCAATTTAAAGGAAACCTATAATGATACTCATGTTAGTAGTATCAGCTGGCTGCTGGCAAGACAACCTCTTAACATTTCATATTCAGAATTTGATGTTATCTTAATACTATGGCAGATGTTCATGTACCTACTTCACATTTCTCAAACGGTAGCAATATCTAATGGTGCCTGTTATCTAAGATGTTAGAGCAACTCATATGGTATTTGTAAAATAATTATCTCAATAATCGGCCTTCAAAGTTTTTTAAGCCAATGCTGCATGCTCATCTTACACTTGAAGTCCATATATATCATAAATCTTCATTGCTCACTGAGCATCGAGAGACAACCCACTATTATTCCTTTGACCCTAACTTATTGAACTTGGGAAGGGGTTTACAGGATTGCCTCTCTCTCAATAATTGGTGACCATTAAGGACTTGGAACACATATGGGCTTTATGGGTGGAATAGGGATGCAGCCTTGGCCCCAAAAAGCCTTAGAATGCCAATTTTTGAGAAAATCGTTGTCCAGTGACCATAGGAGTTTCTCTTGCCCTGATAATCAGCACCTTTGCCTATCATTACAGCAAAGTTCCCCGAAAAGCCATGGATCCACGGATTTTCATAGGGGATGTTGTGACCAGGCAAAAGACTTCAACTTACAGTAAAGTTCCCAGCAAAGCCATGGATCCACGAATTGAGGCAAACACAGGTACCACCGAAGCAATGACTTGCAGTCCCATTGCCAGTCCCTACATCAGAAACAGTTGTAATGTCAGGAAGTCTCAACAAACTACATGGGTTTAGGGTTGAAAGTTTAGGGTTGAAAGTTAAGTTTAGGGTTTAGGATTCTTGCTTAAACTTGGCACCCATGGATAGCTAAACTTTCCAAGGTCAGCAATACACGGGTGCTTTGGATTCTTAAAAATTGACCCTTGCGTTGACAATACTCACCATGCCAGAGAAGCTTATCATCATCAAACTCCTCCGGCCCAATCTATCCATTAAGCAAGCCGCCATGCATGATGCTGTCAAGATACACAAAACAAGAAAGTTTGGTAATTAGATAACGACAAAGTAACTCATGCTTCTCCCAATTAGCTCAACAACGAAGATGACAATGAATTGAAGGAATCGGTTTAGCGTGACGTACCAAACAAATTAACTGCCCCAACTAATACACTGGCGAACACGTCTGAAGTCACACCGGCCTTCCGGAACACAGTAGTGGAGAAATAGAAAACAGCATTGATTCCTGCAAACTGTTGGAAAGCAAATAGAGCAGCACCAATTGTCACCACTGCCTCACCAATTCCAACCCACCCAACAATAAAATCAGAATCTAAATCTGATTATACTTGCTGAAAGGCCTTCTTCCTGATACATGAGTGGGTAAAGAGAATATATCCACTCCTTCAACTAAAATCGAAACTGGGGCACTTTACACCAGAGCTTGAGGGCCCATGACCATTGAAATCTAAAATCTCTCATTGGTGGAAAATGCCAAGACCGCCCCACTTCACAATACACTAGAGCTTGCGGGCCTAAGGGACCGAGGAAGTTTGAATGATTAAAAACCTACATGGAGAATGGACAATGTTCCATGTATACTGGATTTTGAATCAAACCCACCTGAAAGAGGTGGGTCTAACACAGACCCAGGAGACCATGACACTTCAAAATCACAACCCTTGATTTGTTATAACTTATGCTGTAGAAGGGCTAACATGAGTAGGAAGGTTATGAAAAAATAATTAGTTGAGAGCCGGGTCAAATGTGTCTTCACACAGTATTCGGGTTCGGTTTTCCTGATACAGCCTTTGGATAAGTTTCAAGGACCCTCAAACTCATGGTCATGTCCCTAAGCCATAGGGTAGAATGGACCTGAAACTGACCTTCAAAAATTTGATGAAATGCAGTTACATATGCAAAATAATACCTTTGATGTATCGTGGATCCACTAAAGCACGCCAGGATGCTGTGCCATTGTCCTGTGTTTGTTCATTACGAACGAGGTCTGCCATAGCTGCCTTCACATGTGCAGAACCCCAGAGCCTCTCCAATTCGTGCTCTGCCTCACTCCATTGTGATCTCTGTCCAATCCAATGGATTCCATATTATGCTCCAATTCAACACTTGCGTCCACCAGAAGTGAGAATCCCACCTGCCTTATAACTATGTGTCTTTAAAAGATCTGAAACATTTCATAGTGCCATAACATCCTCAACCCAAGAGCATAAATAGGACCAAGCACTGAGGATGTGCTTCACCTTAAACAGCCAGCGTGGGCTTTCTGCGCAGAATTCCATGCCTAATGCAAGTGCTGAAGCAGGCATGACTGATATCCAGAAACATATTCTCCACCTGAATCAAAACCAAGGTGTCAATCAGTTGCTCCTAATCCACATGATATACATGAATGTTCCAGAATGACTTCATTGTGTCATCATGTGTTGAGGCAGTCAATGTATAAAAATGCATAAGATGCTCAAAATACGATTCATCAAGAGCTCTCAATCAGCACAAGTCCCGAGTCTAAGGCATACAGAGGTATGATCACTTGCACTTCAACTTTGAAGATTTCAATAAGACTCAAAAAGAAAAGAAAAAAAGAGAGAGCAAAAGGATAACGCCTATGTTTGCCAACACTCCCATGATTTATAGATTCTCTTCACATGCATGCTCCTGCCTCAATTAAGAGGTGGACTCTTTCTAACAGCCGTAATTGTCGCAACTTGATGGCCCATTGTTCCTCCCCTACTAGGCTCGCCAGGCCCCTCAGTACCCACTAATTTTTACGATGGCAGGTGAACCCGGTGAGCCCCACAAAGATTGGGTGGACCATCGCAGGTAACACTAGGATGGCTCAGTGGAGTATGGAACCACACCACTTGCAAGGTGAAGACGAGTCCCAACCAGTAAAGCCATTGGGTTAACGGAATAGAGTGTACAGTATGAAGTACACAGCAAAAAATTCTCAACATAAGCATATTAATGTACGAATGTCTGGAAATTATTTGAGAAAATTCGTACCACCCAGGGACGCTGTGAGCAGGGAGGCCAGCAAGTAAAGCTGCCAGAATACCAATGCATGTGGCAATTTGGATTAAACTGCCATATGTACCACGTACTGACGGAGGAGATATCTGCCACACACCACAATGTTAGTGAACAAAACGCTACCATTTCATTTACTCTGCAGCAAGTTGAAAGCTGGCCTGCAATACAATTAGGAGAAAGCTTTACCTCTGACACGTACATAGCTGTTACTGGGCCAGCCAAGCCCAAACCTAATCCAACAACGAATCGGCCAAGAATCATAGCTCCTACATGTGTTGACATTGCACTGCAACCACCCATGTCAGTAATTTTCATCTCATTACTCATTCTAATTTAATCGAAGTGAAAACTTAAGGGATGTGACGAACTGTTGTAAGAACACTAAACATCTAATTTAGTGTGGTCCACACTATTCATCATCTACCCACGTATATTGTCTTGCAATAATTGGGTGGCAACTAGAGAGGATCTGACATGACACTTGCTGTTTCATGACAAGTCATGTAGACCACTCTAATGAACATGGCACACCATTTTCAATGCACAGGAAATCAGATATTTAGAGTAATTATCTTAGGCAATCTATTTGGAAATACCTAATGATAGCACCCAAAATCATAGGCAAAGAGCTGATCTGAAAGGCGCGCCGCCTTCCAACTGCATCAGCAATCGTACCGCTGAGTGCACAGCCCAGGAATGCACTCGCCAAACTTACACTAACCACAAAACCTGTAAATTCCAGACACGAGAAAGACCTTGTTAGTAGCGGAACCCCAGCAAAGGTTCAAGCGGCATATGATTGAAGATGACTTCTTTACTCCAGTCCAGAAAGTTGAAGGAAGACCTTGGATTATGGTGCGCCCTGCAAATAAGAGATCCCGCTCTATGTATTGGAGAGGTACATTCACTACTCTGCATCCAAAACAAATCGACCCATCAAGGTCATGTCAATTTATATTCTCCAGAAAGATCGTGCCAGTACATGTGACCTAATGAATGTAATATCCATAAAAGTGCTCTATCCAATAGATTGTCTTCTTCCTGGTCACATTCGGCAAGAAACAAACAGTTCATTGATACTCCCACCCCAGACACTTCACTATGTATGATGGGGCCCATATTGACACGTCAATTGCTTCAGCAGCCTTAATGTCCTTGGTTCTGCTTAATCGACCCGTCAATGCCATACGAAGTTACAAACTCCGTGAAGAATAGATACAAGTGGCAGTACAGGTAAACAAATGAATGTAATATCCCTAGCACTTAAGCTCTATCGAATAGATGTCTTCTATCCTGGTCACATGCAGCAAGAAAACAATTCACTCATACTCCTGCCCCAAATACTTCAATACACATTACAATAGCTCACACTGGTACTTCAATTGCTTCAGCAGCCTTATCGTGTGTGTAATTCGTTCTACCTGATCGACCCATCAATGCCATGTGAAGTTACACACTCCAAAAAGAATAGATGCAAGTGCCAGTACAGGTGAACAGAACGAAATTGATACCCCTGACACTTAAGCTCTATCCAGTAGGAGGTCTTCTTTCTTGGTCACCTATGGGAAGAAAGAGTTCATTGATACTCCCATCCCAAACCCTTCACTGTGTGTGACATGGCTCAAATTGGCACACAATTGCTTCAAGCAGGCTTCAGATTTGAGTCCTTGGTTCTTAGCGACCCGTCGATATCATATTGGATTTACAATCTCCAAAAGGGAGAAAGACAGGTGAACAAATGAAAGTACCATCTCTGACACTTCACCTCTATCCAGTTCTTTCCTGTCCACATGCGGTGAGAAACAGTTATTGACATCCCACCCAAATGCTTCCATATGTATTACAGGGCTGACATTGGTAAGTACACCAATTGCTTCGGCAGCATTAAAGTGTGTGCCCATCAATGCCATATGAAGTAGCATTCTCCAGAAAGGATAAGTACAGGTGCCAGTACAGGTGAACATGTAGATGTAACATCCATGACACTTAAGCTCTATCCAGAAGAATGTCTTCTTTCCTGGCCACGTTCCGCAAGAGACAGTTCATTGATACTCCCATCCCGAATCCTTCACTATGTCCGACATGGATCACTTTCATACACCAGTTTCTCCAGCAGCTTTCAGGTGTATGTGCTTGGTTGTAAAGAGAAGACAAAAAATTAGTAGCACTTACCCCATGTGATAGCCGAAGAGAACAGCACCAAGAGTGGCAGTAGCCACATGTGGTAGTGAAGGTCGCCATCCTGGCTTCACTGCTGCTGAAGTCAACAACGGTGTTTCCAGATATGCTGATACACGGAAGGCGGTGGTCAGAAAGAGAGAGGCATGCAATCCTTCACATCAACATTAAATCCATATGTGTAATGCTATTCCAGAAAGAAAGGAAAAGAAAAGTGAGGCACCTGCGGCAGAACCGACTCGCTCAATTTTAATGTCCGGGTGACGCTCTCGTGAAGGAAGACGTTTATAAGCATTCGCGGCGCCGTTGGTTGTCAATAACGAGTTGGTCGAATCCCCTAACATTCTCTTCATAACCCGCCGACCAAACCGATCCAGCAATTCAAAGTGGCTGAAATTTCTTCCCCCTGATGTAGTGCAATATCGGCGACTTAAGAGTCAGCCAAGAACCGTTCTCCTGCAAAGCTATGTCAATATGCCATTTCAGTTCCATGTCGGGGTTTGACGATCATCATGTGCAATTTACATGCCCAACATACGCACACCATCTCTAATTTCACGTCGGTCTGAAACCCATTCGGATTATTCCAATTTCCAACCCTGCCTTACCTTCAACCCACATCACATCCTAAAAACAACAGATCGCCTATCGAAAGAGGTTTCGTATCCTCTCTTCCGCAACAGGGTGTATTACTTTCAAGTACGGATTTCCAAACCCAGAAACTTGGCTACTGGGTTTTGGCTACCGAAAGGACTCCTGACAAAGGACTTCACTCGGAACCCCAGGAAATTTGTTATACCTTATTTCTTGCCCAAACGAAAAACCTCTGTCAGGCTCCAAATGGGTGCGGCAAGTAGTGGGCACTCATGGCACCCGAAAGAGGCAAGAAGATCGAAGTCCGGGTGGTTTTTGTTCCGAGTCCGTGCAATTTCAATTGGCGGTGGTGCCAGAGGAAGCTTGAAATGTAAGAAAATGCTCAGAAGAGAGCGAAATGAAGAATGGGAGAAAACAGAGTCCGGGTCATCGATGCTAATGACTGCGTGCAAAAAAATCCCCGGTGACGAAGGAAGCTCGAAAGCTCGAAACGCAAGAAAATGCTAAAATAGAGTGAACGAAAAATGGGAGAAATACGAGGAAGAATTATTTTCTCTAAGTGCGTGGAAATTTGATTGGCGGTGGCGTCAGAGGAAGCTTGGAATGCAAGACAATGCTAAAGAACTGTGACATAAAGAATAGGAGAGTGAAGAAACAGGACGCCGGATTCAAGATGTTGCGGTGAGTGCGTGCAAATTCGATTGACGGTGACAAAATAATCTTGGAATCCCACAAGAAAGTGAATGAAGAAAGAAAGACAAGAGTCGGAAAGAGAAAGGGAAGGGAAGGGAGGGAGGGATTGATGATTGACCAGCAATAAGGAGGAGGAGGACTGAAAAAAGGAAAAAAAAAAGGAAGAAGAGGAAGGAGTTGGGGAACTTTAAGAAAGAGAAGTAAGTACAAGTGCGAAAGGAAAGAAATGAAAGGGAAGAAGAAGAAATAGAAAGGCTGAGATCGGACAATAATAAGGAGAGGGGGGCTATATGATAGGGGACCGGAGGAGAAGCCCGATGATGACAGAAGGCGAGAGCATTCATGAGGTCTGTTGCTCGATCTTAGCCTCCTGGCCAAATGTCCTGCGGCCGTGACAGCACAGTACGTCCACGTGGCTGCCTCCTGGCCCCCGCCACGGTGGCCCCTCCACCTAACTTAGGGCCACTGTACACACGAGACTGGGAGCCCGTGACCATTACATTTCAAGAATTCTCATTCGTGGAAAAGGCGGAGCCGGTCCAAGTTCGCTTCAGAGTACGCTTGAGGGACCAACGGAGTATGTGAATGCAAGATGGATGTAAAGTCTACATGGATTCCGACATGGCATCAAATGGATCTTGTTTCATAGTCACTTGGATTATTTTCAAAAACCATCTTTTGGAGGTAGGCCTGACACAAAACCATTGGGAGACCATGGCACTCCGAATGTTCACAATCATTGATTTATTCTATTTTATCATGTGTGAGGACCCGCATGAATAGACATTCATTGAAATAGCATTTGGTTGAGGGCCCAATCACATATGATTTCACACTACACTTGAGGCTCCGTGACCACGCTACAAGGTTTTGGAGGTGTCTTGGGACGGCCTTTGGACACTTTCTTTTGGGCTCTCACAATTTCATGGTCAGGGCTCTTGGCTCGTGTGTAAAGTGGCCATTACCATCCCTTCTCCCCTCCCATAAGTTACTAGGCCAAGGCTAAAGCCTTATTAGGGCCACTTCACACACGAGCCTGAAGGCCCATGACCGTTGCATTCTAAGATCTCATTGGTTGCAAAGGCTGAGACTATCCAAGTCCACTTCAAACTAGAAGGTGAAGGCCTAAGGGTCCAAAGAATTTATCATGGATGAAAAGTCTACATGGATTTCTATATAGCATATCATAGTAGTTTCACAACTGGTAGAACCATTGGGTGAGAGTCATGGGCCCTCGCAATTACGTGGTCCTTGTCTTGTGTGTGAACTGGGCCTTAGGCCCACTTTATATATAGCTTGAGGTTGGTCCGAGCACCAGCTTGATTCATATGCATCAAGCTCTCAACCTGGCCCAACTTTTTTCAGGCCCACCCTTGTCACATGTAATGTGATGAGGCTCAATTTTAGGTCCCGATGTTCTTGAGGGGAAAGTACAATGAAAAGAATGAACCTTCCATGGACCAACAATATAGATGTTCATTCCCGGGTAGGGCACTCGCGAAATTTTATTAAACCATGTGAGAAAGAATGTAGGGTATTTTTTATTCATTTGTGAGAAAATTTATACAATTCTTCGATATAATGAAGCATCTCTTCAATTACAAAGTTGTGTGTATAAAAAAATAAGGGTACCATATAATGCATCAATTTATCTAATTCTTTCAATCTAAAATAGGGTTGGGAATAGTAGGTAGAGAAAAAAATATTGAGGTAGAGGTATACAATGCATTTTATGGTGGTCAATGGATGAAAAACTATCCATATTCAATCCAATTTCCCGAATGAAAAATTTGGATGACGAGGGTTTTGGTGTTCTTTGCTTTGTGCGTTGTATCTTTGATTTTTGCCTAGGGTTGCTTGCGCCAATGCAGCGCTGCTTTTGGTACATTGTTTGATGTCTTCAATCTAGACATGGTTTATTGAATTTTCACTACAAACTTTCAAGAGTCCTATGATTCGTCATTCATGGGGTCAAATATAAAAATTATAAGAAACATAGGGTACTAGAAACTAGTTCACTTGCGACTTTATAAATACAAATAGGGTCATCTAAAATGACAAAAATTAGATTTATATGTACTGATAGGGTGTAAAGAATTCCAATTTCTTAGATAAATAGCCCCATGATAAATACCCTTCCGTCGCAGATGGGTTATTAAATACATGTATGAGTGCCCTACCCGGGTGTTCATTATCCAATGGATGAGCCCAATCCGGCTCATGTTGAGAGTCCGGGCGAAGGAAAAGCTCATCCCGATTTCTTCAAGGTGGCCCAAAGGTTTGGAGCCAAAATTATGCCACCTAGGATGCCACATGGGATGAGTGAGTGTTTGGGCCCAACCCTAGCATAAAGCCATTGGGCCGGATTTGATGAAACCAAGAGATCCTATTGGGTCAAATTCTTAGAGTTCAAACCGGCCCTCAATCTAGCCCCAAGCATAAAGTGGCCCTTAGACTCTGGGTCTCAATGGTTACTTTTCACAATTAGCCTCTCTTCTCCTAAGATATTTCATAACATGTTACATTGTTTACGATAGAATGGTATCTAGGTTCACGTACATCCTACTAATTTGGACCCATGCCATTTCAGCTAGTTGCATCCATGTATATGAATTGAGAATCACTCTTACATAAGCCCCTGGTTATCAAACCTCCACCTTGTTGTTTCCATCCACCGCTCTTGGACCAGTTCGGAATGGTGGTATAACCACCTCACAACCACCACACTATGCATTGTATATCAGATTTGCAAGGGGTTACTAAATTTCCTAAAGGTCTATGAAAAATGTCAAGTCTACTAATTGCCAACATGACCACTAAAAGTGAATAACTTTTGAATGGATACTTTTTGCGATAAGTTCCTCCTCCTCTTCTTAGGATGCTTTTTAACACGTTACACTTTTTATCATAGTATGGTATAGCGTCTTTGGTATACTATTTGCAAAGGGTTACATAAACTGCATGGAGGTATAGAATGTCACGTCACGTCCGCTAATATTGTCAAAATAACACTATTTGTCTGAAGTAGATGGGTCTCGGATGGATGAATTTACAATTGGCCCCCCTTCATCCTAGGAAACATTGGAATCTTACACCGTTTCATAGTATGATATCTAGTGTTATGTATACGGTTTGCGAAGGGTTGCATTAAAATGCCTAGAGGCTTAAGATTGTCACGTCAACGCAATGTATGAGTGGTGGTAGGAACGGAGGAGATCAGAGGAGGAGGGTTACATCGGTCAAATCCGGCGGTCGAGAAAGCACATGCAACGTGGCCTCACCAGAAGCCAGAAGTTGCTTTCATTGCCTATAGACTTCTTCTCGACTACTTGTAAAAATGATATTATTTTCCTAAGTAGATGGGTATGAGATGGATGTGTTTTGCAATTAACCTCCCATGTCTTAGGATTTTTTTGGCACATTACATTGTTACAGTTTATGCTATCCGGTCTCACATATACCATTATTTTGTGACGGGTTACATTGAATTGACTAGAGGTCTAGAAATGTCATGTTTGATAATCATCAACATGAGACTATTTGTCTAAAGCAAATGTGTATTTTGGATGGAGTTTTTTTGACTAACACCCTTTTTCTCGGATATTTCTATAAAGCTTATTACACTTGTTACCATCGTAGCATGGTAACTATTCTCACACATACTATTTGCAAAGGGTTGCATTAAATTGCTTGAAGGACTAGAAATGTTCCATTCGCAATTTGTCAACATGACACATAAAGTAGACAACTCTCAGATAAAATTTTCTAGTGATTTGTCCCCCTTTTCTAGGGATATTTTTTAACACGTTACACCATTACCATCTTAGTACAGGCCTACCTCTTTAATATGACAAGTTTGGGAACCAAGAAAACCATCATAATATCAAGGTGTCATAAATTCAATAATATGACAACTTGGACCTCTTTTTTCATGATTATGAGGTACTTCATACCCCCAGCCGGGGGAGGGGGGGTTGACTTAGAGAATTTTAGTTGGAATGGTGTGACCAAAGATATGGTGTACTTCATTATTTGTATCTAAAATTTTGAATTTTCTAAAGAGGTAATATATGATGGATAAGATATGCCATATTGGGTTATAACTAATATAAGCTCTTATATAATATATCCAATGTAGTTTCTTAGATATAATATATGATGTAGTACAAATTATCCTCATGTTGATAATGGAGTATTTGTGTGTTGTTTGTGCCATTGAGTGTGTAATGCCGACGATTCTAAAACCTAAGTTATTGAAGTTAGAATTTATGGTTGTCATTGCAAAAGCAATACCATTTGGAACTCGATGTCCCTTGGTGCCATTCCTTGATAGCTTAGCCTTAGTTTTGGCAGTCATATTGTTAGAAAAATCTTTGTTTTTAATCTCCGGATTTCATTTTTCTATTTTACTTCAATTCATTATTATAAATTAAGGGGTTGAAAACAATACCCCTTCACAATTTGTAAGTAATTATATGAACCCTTCAAACACCATGAATTCGATAATTAGGTAGTTGAATGGTTTATTTAATTAGTTTGGGCCATCAAAATACCCTCTACATTAGCACCCCTTCGTTGCATGAGATATGCAATCCTCCCTAAGGAATCATCTCCTTGTTCATGAATGTGTCATGAACAAGAAAGCTAAAAAGGTAGTCTCACCATAGGAGCGTTTAATGAAACATTTATGAGACTCAAAAAGGCCCTTGGCATGGGGACCTAACTCACGACCTACTCCTTACGAAGGAAATACGGGACCACTATGCTGCAAAGGCAAGGGCTTCAAAAGTATAACTATCAATGCTTTGAGATGGTTTTAGATTTATTTGTTGCTTTCCCCTTAGCTTACCATTGTTATTCAACCCAAATTTTCAACATGTATTCCAAGTTCAGGAATGATGCTGGCAAATGCTCTGGAAGTACTAGGGCCCACATAACTACACTGAATATGATACTTAGTGTCACCAATTCTAATTGTCTTGCTCAATACTAATTGTAAACTGCGGTGTATCGTCACCGACACTAAATGTTAACCCAACATTATTTGTCATTCCTTGTAAATTTCTTGGGGGATTATAGATTTATAGTGCTGCAATTACTGTCACTTACCAAGTGACTTTCCATCCAAATTTCAGTCATCCATGACAGTATTTCATCACAAGTTGCTGACAAGAGAAGGTAGAGTTTTTGCCAATGGATGAACTCATCCATTGTCCATGACAACATTTGTTCACTTACTCATAAGAAGTGTCATCCAAAAAATTATCATAGTGACATAAAATACCATATGACACTAAAAATAAAATTTATTTTAGCCATTATATTACCATTAGCAAGCAGTTAATCGTCCTTGCTATATCAAATTTAACCTACTGTGACAAATTTAGACCATGCTTAACAGTCACCAGCATCGGCACTCAGCCTAACCCGACATATTGGTCACACATGATAGTCTAGGCTCTTTCTCAAACAAAGAATAAACACAAACTGTGTAAGGTTGTGGATTTCTCACAGCTTTAGCAATGTGGAGATAAAGATGATCTTTGTTCTTGAAAGATCGTATCGACACTTTTGTGAATAATGCGTGGCAGATCTTTATGGGGCTTGGGGAACTGTGAATTGAAAGCCAATTACAAACAACCCGCTTTGAGAAGTACCAACAATAACCACTTGGACAACGTGCCCAAATGTCATCATTGCCACTATTGATTCCCAAATTTTTTGATATAAGGAGAGGTTGCAAACTGGTGCCCTCAACTAAATCACAGGAAAATGGATTAGAATGTGATGAAATATGGATTGTGGTGATTTAATTACATTAAATTGCATGTTGCATTCTCTGCATGAACACCTTAGCTAACCTGTCTGCTTCAAATCAAATGATGACAATTAATTGGTGGTGAAAACATGTAATCAGTAAATCATGAAAAGCGTACATGGTATTCAAAATATCCAAT
Source organism: Polytrichum commune (assembly GCA_950295325.1). Lineage (NCBI taxonomy): Eukaryota > Viridiplantae > Streptophyta > Polytrichopsida > Polytrichales > Polytrichaceae > Polytrichum > Polytrichum commune. The sequence continues at coordinate 28,550,977 of OX485805.1, forward strand.
GACACATTTGATAAATTTGTCTAAATCTAATGCATGCAAGTCAAGTATCTAAGTTTCTATTTATGTAGGTGGAGAGGACATTGAACTTTGAATAATGCCAAAGACAACTGCACATGCTTGTCATGTACCTTCTCCATTTTGGGACTGCACATGAAGTATGATGTGTACAAACAGCAACACCAGTGAACTCAAAGTGTGACGGTAGACAGCTTGACAAGGATGTTTCATCTCTACAGCTCTAGGCAACAAAACTTTAACCAACCGACAATGCATGTGAAATTCACCAAGAAATTTCAAATTTCATCTCACTTTTGCACAGTATGTTAGGACAGATATCATCATTATTGCATACATGTGCAGCTACACCAATTATTTTGAATTAGTGCAGATTACAATCTGCAATCATAGTGCTATAACTTCGTCAAGAGAGTGTCACAGTAATGTTTTACCATTGACACCTTTTTCATGTTCTATAAAGTACATACTATCAATTTGCATCCTCAGCTAAACTATAAAGCACTACATAGCTCCATATGATTCAGATACAAATAATCTCACCCACAACTTTAATCAACTTTTATTGTTCAAAAGAGTCCAAGTAAATTCCTACACCGTACAAACTACCAGTTTAACAGGGCATTTCACTAAACTACTTACAACATTCAAAGCAGATGCACTAAATGTTAACCCCGTATAGAAAGTACTCCCTTCCGAAATTGCTTCCTTTTACTGTTACCAGTGTGAGCTTGTTGATACTTCTACAGATGCTGGTCTGCCACCCTCAAGTATGCCAAGATATACTTCACCTAGGACATAGTACTATCTGTTCCCAGCCAATTTCCATGGTTGTGAGGAGTGCTAGCCAAAGGCCTACAGAACTTCTGCTCTGCAACTGATAACCAAAGGAGACAAACTGCCAAACCAAAAAGCCCACTGATTATTAGACACAGAACACCCCCTTCCCTCAATTCAATGCAAAGTACTAGCAGGCATCTCAAAATACAATAGACAAAGCCGATCTCCTTGACAGCAGAACAGTCTGTAATTCATGGTTTATTACCCCATAGTGTCACTAGCCAACCCATATTGACCAATTTGCAAAAACTCTTCCCTTCTGGCTATGGTCAAGCAATTCACCTGCTTGATGTACAGAAACTGCTCGACATAATACATCTCTGCAAACAGAAGACAACCAGGAACAAAAGAAGACGCATCCTTGATGCCACCAAGGGTTGCACTTGTACCCACAAAGGACTCCAATGTGCTCCTCAGCTTCTGTATTGCATGTAAATCACTCAGATGCCTGTCTGCACACCAAAAAAAGAAAAGAAAATGCAGGGCTAGTTGTAACTTGCTGATTTAAACACAAGTTTGTTTGAGATCATTACTATATGCTTGCTAACAAACTGTTTCCTATTCATCTTTTACATCAAACGCAGGGAAAGTACATATTGAAGGATGGGATGACATATGTAAGACAAGTATAGAGCAAGAAATACCTGACTCCCATAAGTCTGCATTGCCTGATAATGTCATAAAGAGAACAGTATGCCTTTCCTGATGATCTTGGAAGTACCTCTGCTGTTCAATCATTGAATGGGTCATTCACAAGTAAATACTCCAAAACCTCCACGTGCTCTTGACAGCACACGAAGTGCAGTACCCTTGACAAGCCATGGTGTGCGCTCTGGAGCATTCTCTCTGTAACTCAGAGGTGCAAGGGTACCATTCTTTTCGACATTGTGATAAACAAATGGCAGCCGCAGTACGAGGAAGCTATCAGGTGGTAGCACTACTTCTGGTGCACTGCAAACGTCCATATGCTCTTGCTTACCTCCCTCCTGTGTGTAAAGAGTGGGTTTGTCAGTATCTTGATTGACAACCTGCCACTTTGCTAAGAATAACATTGTTTAGTGGAACATGAAGCTGAAAGACCCGACTGTATCCACCTTGTCAATTCAGTCCACCAGTTATTTCTTCCCTCACAACAAAATGATCACACCAGTAATGGGGAATACAAAAGGAGCAATTAAACAGCAACAAGGTAAAGGAGCACTTGCACAAGTAAACGGCAGCAGATGCAGAAATATACACTGTGCAGACACTTAAGACTACTACTGCCAGACCATGTCCACAATGCATAAAGCCTAAACCCGGCATAAAGAATGGTCCTAGTATTTACCTCAAATCCAACAACTGCTCGGGTTGCAAGTATCAGGGGGGCCTGAGGCGTGACCTGCACAGTTTTAACCCAGTTTTTTGCAACCCATGCGTTACTTGACTGAAACCTACAACTTCTAATGTACTTTGCAACTTAATAACAGACAATCACAGGCCTCTTCACGTCTTAAAATGCCAGAGAGGAATTTAAAAAAAAAATTTAAAAAAAACACAAAGTGTTAAATCCAGGTAATTTTAGAACTGTACCAGAAAGATGCGTTGAAGCTGGGATATACAACCTGCATACACCATTCCCTCCGGCATTTCCTTGCCACTCTCTGAACCCTCACAGTGAGGACATTGCATAAAAATGGGAATATTCATTCCCAAAAGCGAAAGACCCTCCCCAGATGACTTTAATATTCTCATAACATCTGTGCCTTCTTTGGTCTTCTTTTCCGTGAAGGTAGCTCCTGATGCTGTAGGCATTACCAGATATTGTTCATTCATAACACCTTCTTTTGAATCAGCCCTCATTACTGCATCCAGATCTGAATCCACAGGTATAGGAAGAGGTTGAGGTATCCCTAGATTCTGAACATGGTCAGCTGACAGTAAAAAACGGTGTCCACGAGGACATTCATGTTCAAACCCAATATACACTTGAAAATGATGCGTTCTCAATAGTTTGTTGTGGTCAACTAGGGATGAATCCTGAAGAACATCCTTGTGTTCTTTTGATGCATCAGGTGTCATGAAAACCAGAGTATTCTCCACCACTGTGTTTTTCAGCATATTGATCCGTGATCCTGGACGAGGCTCCTCCTGCATGTTGTCAACTAATGCCCCATTTGATATTTCTCCTGTGGACTTTAGAGGCTTTGATGGAGTTGTTGGCTGCAGCTTCTTGATCTTCTGTGGTAAAGGAGGGAAGGCAGAGTCCCCGCCATAATTCATATTTGATGAGGAGCTTGTTGTTGCTTTTATATTCTCCAATCTAGAAATGGAGGTTCTTGAAGCCACTTTGTAATTATCCATAGATGGACCCTTTTCTGCAACTTTACTGTTAAAATTCTGCTCTATCTGCGGCCCTTGCTTATGGGGTACTGAGCCATTTTGGGGCCTAGGGAGAAAGCCTGTAGGTGTCTGTATAGAATAGTGAGGCCCTACTGCTGGTTCATATGTATCAGGGGTGATATCTGTTTTACTCGCTGGGCCCACTGCAGCTGCACTGCTTTCATACGACACCAATATTTCCCAAAGAGATAGTTTGTTCTGTTCTGGGATGAACCCAACTTGCATTAGGCCACTGCCAGGTTGATAATATTGTGCACTTCCTAGACGCACAAGGCTCCATGATGTACCCCCTAATAGCTTATCACTACTGCTAGCAGGTAAGGATAGTGAAGGTAACATGTTCTCACAATTAGGGAACTGAAAGAAGGTCACATTTGCACTTTCATAGGTGAAGGGGTCCTTCCTCAACTTCCTGGATCGGCCACATGCACAGGCATGGAGGAACACCACTCTACTTGAATGCTCCTTGATTACTCCGTCTGTTGCCACATTAGACAGTTGCACTTGTCATCAACATATAACAAAATATTTTTTATATATGAAAATAATAGAAATTATAAGAAAAAGATCAACATAAAGGACAGGAAAGTGAACGCAAGATAATACACATAAAGGTCAGCACCTATCAGTGCCATGGTCAATTGAGAAAGCAGTGCATGATACCCTAACTACTAGAAACTAAGTGCTCATGGAAGGCAGAATCCATGATGCAGAATAAACTTTCAAGAAGAGAAACTCCATCAGTAGTCAGGTTTAGGGTTTTACCTTTCGTATCTCCCTTCTGTCCCCTGATTTCTGCCTGTCCACCTGTCCTACAAACGTCTGTCATAGGATGTGATATTGGTTCCACACCATTATGTACAAGGTGCCTACAAGGTTTTCCAGTCAGGCTCACAGCATCACAGAGCTGTCGCCCAGCATGCCAAATGGCTTCACAACTTGCAGTGAGCTTCTCCACAAACAAAGGGACTGCTGGTCCTCTAACCATATTATGGAAAACGACAAGCGCTCTCTCAAGGTGTGCAATATGCACAACGGTAGGATACGTGGATGGCAGGTCTTTCAGATAAACCTCAAGCGCCAATGGAATTGACCTCTTGCACCAGGCCATGGAGAATTTGTGGTCAATGTCAACAGTACTGTCTAGAATGGAGACCACTCCATGAAGAGAAGCTACTCGTTGTTGGGATACCATTGACAGGTTAGATGTCCCTCCTGTGGGATTCACATTTGGCACACCTAGTGAAATTTGTGAATACCTCCTCACTCCTTTGCGTGGAGAACTATTTTGTACTTTCAGGTTGTCATTTTTGTCACTTATTGCAGAATCAGCTTTTGCATTATCTCGGTTTTCCCAAGCTGAGGTTAGAGCTTCCACAAGAATCTGAGAGGCAGAAAACCATGCAGTTACTGTCGGAAGATCAGGTGGGTTATGCAGGGGCTTTGTTGCTCCACTTGCCCCTCCAGAAGCACTGGCAGCAGCTGCAGCAGCAGCAGCAGCCACCATTCCAGCTCCACCTGAACTCCCTGTTGTGGATATCAGCACATGAAAACATTTAAGTTCTCAATACATTTAAGAGTACAGGTCAGAAAGGTTCCATACACCAGTACCTTGTCATGAAAGAATGCAAAAATACTGTTCCCATTTCTTTGTTCATACCTATTTATGATTATATATAAATATTATCAATTCAGCATTGAAACCTGTGTATAATTAAAAGTATTTCAAAATGTAGTCTAATGAGGTGTATAGACCTCAATGTTTCAAGAATGTAATGCAAACATGCATGACTACATGTGGGCACACCTGTAGTGGTACTGGCAGTGGGTCCTTTTCCTCTCAGAATGTCTGTATGCCTCAACAGAAAATCCTTGATGGCTTGTATGTCGTCTGCCACTGGCTCAGTAAGTCCTGCAATACAATGTCATGGATTTGATAGATATTTCTAGCACCTCCGACAAGTTTTTACAAGTGCCAACACCATACAGTATCCACACATTATATAACCTCAGGATCTAAGGATTGCTAACATCATGATTCAGATTAGGTTTTGTTTTCTTGTGTGACAGACTTTGCTATCAGAAGAAACATCTACTTAATCAGAAGAACGCACAGACAACACTTGGTTGAGGAGTAGATCTTAATATCAACAGGCGAAAGAAAAAAGTCTTTCGCAATTAACCATGAAGGAGAAGGTCACTATAAAGGTATACCTGCCAGATTAAATGCGCGAGTAGAGGATCCCTCCACGTTCCTTGTGTACCTGGCCAGTCCATCAGATATTTCTTCCAGACCAGCTCCTGGTCGATTAGAAGCTCTATCTACAAAAACAACTGCCCTGCTCTGATCCAGTGCAAAGAGTGCACCTCCAGTGCCAGCTCCACCAAAAGTGTTCACGCTACCACCAAGGCCTCGAAGACCAATACCACCAGCTGCTACAGAGCCAGTAGAGCCCCCCTCCCCTGCCACACTTGCAAGTGTCCGACATTTCTTTAGCAGGATCCGAATCTGAGTTTCAGTTGATACCTGCATCTTTTTTCGAAGACCTGCTTCCGTTTTGCTCCCAGGCCTATTTGACCCCACAGTTGACTGTGAAGACCTTGACTGCCTGCTCTGAGTACTTCCAGGAGAATTAGTGCCTGTCCAGATTTGCAAATTGCTAGAAGTTCCTGAACTTTCTGTTGTATCTTCAGCAGATCCAGGTGGGCTACACCCAGACCCAGAATCTGTAGACTCTTCCAGGCACACAAAGAGAGTGACAGGTGTGCACTGACCAGGATACAAAATGGGAACTGAACTGGACATTGAGGAGCTCTGCGGGCCAGTAAAACCCACCCCACTTCTTCCTGTTGCGTCCCTTGATACTGTCCCTGACCGGAGGGATTGAGAGGGTCTACTGATGGGTTGGGGAAGAACAACCGGGAGCACTTCAGTCTTCACGAAAGGTGCAAGGGCATGTTTTGCAGTTTGCAATGTTCGGAACATTCGAAGATACCGTGGATCAAATCGAGATCCCTCTTGAACTATCAAGAGTATGTGACACACCTGAAAGAAATTACTATGAAAATGTTGTTTGTATAGATGTCTAAGCCAAATATACGACACTCATGACAAAGCACGTTGAAGATTAAACAAACTATCTTCACATGGCAATCTGAAAAACCCATTCCCATCAGATTCTATGTACCATCCATAGCTTAGAGAGAATACAGGGTAAATGTCCTCCAGGATTGTTCTCACCAAAACATCTATTAAGCTACAAAAGAACTACCAATACAGGCGTTTAAAGCTAAAACCCCAAGATTTGCATAAGCTCAAACAAAACCTAGCCCAAGGTGACATCTTGATTTAGTGACGGTACAATCCTAGGTGAGAACATATTCATGTGATTGAAAATTCTGACCAGCATCTGAAGTACATCTGCTTCAAGGATTCCAGATGTCCAGGAATTAATTCTTCCAAAGCTATTGGGTCGTTCAGATATAGACAAAGGAAACATACTCTACACTAGAATGATACCTATATTGACAAGGGTTTGCCTTAATAATTGAAAGTATCAAACAGGGAGAGCCAGATTCTGTTTCCGTCCCATCTGACTCTCCCATATTTATGACTTGATCAATGAATTCATAATGCGCCTCTAAGGTTGGCATGTCATATGCACAACCTGTAAACTCCAGTTTCCCGTTACATAAAACCCATTGTGAATTTGAATAAGCATTAAAAGTGTGACCCGGATTACAGAAAGCAGGTCATTAGCCCTTGTTGATCCAGACAGGTTGATGGCTATCGTGCTCTAGATCTTACAGTCAGTGAATTAAATTAGTTATCCACTCAAATTAAACTCACTCTTACAGAATTCGAAATACTCCCACTTCACTCCAAAAGTTAGGCAAGCTCTTTGAGTGTGAGTCCAGAAGAGAGAAAATTAGAGGGAAAACCTTACAGAAAACATGAACAGCAAACCGCGTAAACTGTCGGCTTCGTGTCGCTCCATTCCCTCAGCAAGTCTTTCCCCGGGGATCTTCTTCTCTTCCCTCATGCAATCGTGGGGCAGAGAACCCCAAACATATTGCACATATAAAACACCTTTCTCTCTATCGTAATAATTTTTAATCTTGCCATCAATCCAAGACCTGTCTCGCCCATTTCCACTCCCATTCCCAACAACCTTGTTCCCAGTTTTCTCCTTTGGCACATGTACAGAATCCGATGGAGTACTCACTCCACCACCTTTGTAACCCAACTTGTGATGATCCCTCTGGATACTTGCATCTCTATTCCGAGCACTTTCATCTGATTTCCCCTTGCCTTTGCTCTGATGACTTCTCCCACCCTTACCAATGCCATTATCATGATGTGGATGTGGTCTCTCTGTTCCAACTCCTTGCTGATTATGATTCCTTAAAATTGCATTATCTCCTTCATCCCCTGCAGTATTGAGCTTTGAAGCACATCTGCTGACCGAGAACACTTGCGCAAGAAGAATGCGATCTAGGAGCTGTGAAGCCTCACATTCTAACCGGCTCACCACGCCTACAACAACAACCTGCTTATTAAGAGGGTCTGTGAGGTTAAGGTCTCCCCCTTCTTGGTAGTAGGGGGACGGCAGCATAATCCTTGAGGCGTCAGTTGAAGCAACAGCAGGAGTAGCATCATCGAACAGGAGAGAAGGAGAAGGAGTCAAACGAGCGGAAGGCGATGCAGCTGCTGGCGTAGAAGAAGAGCCCGGAGAGAGCGGGATTGTTGATGATGAGGAGGGATTAGGTAATTGTGGAGGCGACGTGGGAGAAGAAAGTGCTGCGGAGGAGGACTCTTGCAATGGTTGTTGCGTAGAGGTTGTTGCTGATGACGACGGACGGCTGAGCATCCTCACACTCATCATGATGCTGTTGTGTCTTCATGCAAAAACCCTAGTCCACCCCGCGATGGTGACAACAATACCGCCAAAGCCTCTCTCTCTCTCTCTCTCTCTCTCTCGGTTTGGAAGCCAACAACAATCAGTTGAGAACCAATTTACACTTCAATAATCAGAGGAGGAGAAACCGATAAAAAGAAGTGCACAGAATCTCTCTCGCTCGCTCGCTCGCTTTGAGACTTTGAGTCTGGAAGCCAACAACAACCAGTTGAGGATCAATTTGCACTTGAATAATCAGGAGGAGAAATCTTATGTGTGCACAGACTCTCTCTCTCTCTCTCTCTCTCTCTCTCTCTCTAGTTGTATGTGAAACTGAGCATCGACAACGACGCTCGAGCATCAAATCAAACACTACAGCATTCCAATCCAAAGCGAGCGGAAGGCAATGGAGCTGGAGAGGAAGAACTTGGAGAAAATTAAATTCTGCAGGAAGGGTTGAAGCAACAATGGAGGCGACGTGGGAGAAGAAATGGCGTTCTCTCTCTCTCGCTCGCACACAGGCTGTTCGTGAAAGTGTGTTTGAAAGTGAGCATCGACGACAACGTTGCAGGATCAAATCAAGTACCTTAAAACTTCTTCCAAAGGAGAAAGGAAGGCGATGGAGCTGGAGCAGAAGAACCTGGAATCAGCGGGATTGCGGAGGAAGAATTATTAGGCAACAATTAAATTAGGAGACGTCGGAGAAGATAGTGAAATGCAATAACCCTAGCCATCCCCACGATGACAACAAACAACAACGATGACGTCAAAATCCTCACTATGTCGCTCTGTGCGGAAAAATGACAATCGACAAGCATCACAAAACTTATCACCAATCAATTTCACGTGGATTCAATCACATCAAACTACAACATTAATCCATATGGGCTGCATTTCTATGATCTTAATTTTTATACAATTTAATACTTGCAAGACCTAAAAGGTTGACTTATGAGTTCAAGCAATCAAGTGAAAAAACACTCAATGGCCAAACTTTGTTGAGAGTCCAAAGAAATGGGCTGAAAATAGCCAATAAAATATAGGAATTGAAGCTTTTGGCGAGGCATGGTGTGAAGCCTCCAAAGGCCAAGCCCAAAGTCCAAAGGAAGTAGAAGCATCTCACTTTATTCCCTGTCCAAAACAACCCCTCCGATCTAATGGCCAAGATCTTGTCAATTTTTTATTTATTTATGAAAAAAAATCAACAACCTCTCGATCATACAGTTTGGGTTTCCATTCCTGTCCGACCCAAATTTCCTTCGAGAATTTGTCGCCTTGGTCAAAAAGTATTGCCATGTAGGCATTTTAAATTGCGACGGACTTTGGCCTCTAGTGACCATATGCCGAATTCTTGGTTTCTTGCAATATGATTGGTGGAAATTGACCGCCGACTAATACCAACTCGTCAAACCCCTCTCCATGGTGTGAAGTATTTACTTTGATCATGTTTTGGAGGGGCTCCAGGTGAGATTTGTTTTCTTTTCTTTTCTTTGGGGGGGGGGGGAGGGAGGGAGGGTTCAAGGAGGTGGAAGGTGCCTTTGAGATTACATGCATAGGATGGTTATTGTTTAGAGTTAATGTGTTGAGAGGGTGGTATAATAGTTTGGAAAGCTATATGCATTTTTATTGGCTTTGTCTGTAGGACAGAGGCTATGCATCAACTTCTTCGTTTCAAGAGCAAATTTCCTAACCACTTTGCGTTCACACTTGGACATTACTTGTTCTTGTTAATTTTGGTCCACTTTATTTAATGTGGATGTTAACTGTAATTATATATGTATATGTATATGTATATGTGTGTATGTGTATATGTATATAGAACTATAATTGTTCCCTAAAATGCATTGAAAGAAATCTAGTTAACTATAGTTATTTCGGCAGTTCTAGTTTAATTTATTCTAAAAAGTTCAGGTGATATCAAAATCCTTGACCTGCATTTGAGAAGAAGGTGCACAAAATCCAAGAAAGGTTTGGTATAGTAAATAGCCATGAATTGGCATGAGCAAAGTGGACAACTATAATTGTAGTCTTTCATAGTAAAGGACCGAGCCTCATGGTTCTACCGTTTTCTTTTTTTCTTTTTCTTTTTTGGGGGGGGGAATGTATATTTGAGTGTGAGGGGATCAAGATGGGACATGTTCACACTTCAATACCCATGTCAAAGGAAGGGGTGACATTTGATGTGTCAACCTTCGTGGATTGTAATGGTGTTGGGGTATCTACGTGCAACCATGCAGGTTCAATATAGGGTTGCTAGTGTACCTTGGACATTAAGGATGGTATTGGGAAAGAAGGTGTGTAGATGCTTGTGTCAAGTTGCATCCCAAGGTGACGAGGTGTTTTTATATGAATCACATGTTGCGACTTTGGGGTTGAGAAAGATGTTTGAGATGCATTGTTTTGAGGCCCCTTTCAAGTGGGTTTGTGTTGTAGGTAGTGTTTGCATAGTAGGATTTTATTATGGACATGGTCATAATCATCATGGTGTCCAAATTGGGTTTCTTCAAGTTCCCATGTGTCTTCAAAATCAAGATAAGTGTGCCGATTACATAATATATATGAATAAATGTTGATGATTTTTTGGTTACGCTTATTATTAATTTTGTATGAGTGTTATGTGGGAAAATCCATGCATTTGATATAGCGTTTCTTTATTTATTTTATTAGTAATATTGACTATCTTCCATCACCATGAAATTGTGAGGGCCCTTGAAAGTCATCCAAAGGACGTACCAAGGATAATTGAAATTGATTTATGTATGGTCACATGCTTTCAAGTGTGACCAATAGTGTGAAGATGTATGTGACAAGACTCTCAATCAATGCTACATAATTAACATCTTATCCATGTGGAGCCTTCCACACATTAACATGCAATAGATCAAAGATGATGAGAATTTGAGGTGCCATGATTTTTTCAATTTTGTGTTTGACCCACCTATTTGAAGTGGGTTTGACACAAAATCTAGTAAATCATAAACCATCAGTTATCCATTTCACATGCATATAAATTATGTGTAGATATTCACATCATATCTCATTAGGGCATGGAGCTTTATTAGGAAGCAGTCTCGACCTTTCCCACCGATGAAAATTATTATATTTCAATGGTCTTTCTAGTGTCTATCCATAACTCCTAGCCTTGCCATATACCACTCAACACCTCATTGTTCAATTAAGAAAAGTGATCACATATGGGCCACATTGTACCTCATATCATATGTCAATGGTCGCATACCCTTAAGTTCTAAGATTTATATTGTAAAGTGCCTCTAACCTCCTTGCCTGGGGTGTGCTCCCCAAATAGGATCCAAACAGCCTCTTAATGAAACCTTGTTTTCAAACTCAAGATTGGACCCAAACTTGAAGATCGGATTCTCAACAAAGAAGGAGAAATTTCTTGAGTAAAGGGCCCATGAGAGCCCCCCCCCCCTCAATCCCCGAGACTTGGCACAATTGGAATGCCACATCAACGCCATGTCATGTTCTCATACCTTGGATCCAAACCCTTGTGGAAACCCCTTGAACTCGACTTATGGGATCACTCGATTTGGAGTTTATTTCGTTCTAAACCCTTGTGCAAACACATTAGGATATGGGTCAAAGAATCATGGGGTCCAAAACCCTTAAAAAATGGACCTTGTTTTTGCACTCAAGATTGAACCCAAGCTTGAAGACTGGTTTCTCAAACTAGGAAAAATATTTTTGTTGAGTGGGCACCAATGAGATTTGGTGAGCAAGTGATGCCACATGAGCACCACATCATTTATGCATACCTCAGACCCATATCGTAATGTGAACTCTTAAGTCTAGATGTCTACTCTTGATCAACATGATCGCTCAAATTTGAATTTCTTTGGTCGTAGACCCTAGTGCAAACCCTATTGGTCCAAGAAACTTGGGATCCAAAGCACCCCTTAAGTAGACTTTGTTTTCTAACTCAAAATTGAACCCAAGGTTGAAGATTGGTTTCTCAAGCTCTGAAAAAAGAACATTTTCTTGTAAATTGATGAGATTTGACAAAAATATGATGCCACATCAACACCACTTCATCTTTGCATTCATCAGGCCCACAATGTAAGTGTAAGGTAGACGTGCCTTGGATGAATACCTTTTCTATCTACACCCACTTCTCGCAAGATACGAAACACACGATCACTGCAAAATGATTAGCAAATCCATACGTAAGATTCGATGTGCCTCATAAGATTCGAAGCTCACATGAACATCTTATTCATTGTCAAAGTGAAGATTCTCATGCTCATTAACTAGTCAAATTAATCCCCCTCCCCAATTATGTTGATTATAAAAACCTAAAAAAATTAGCATATTTTGAACATATAATCCAATTTCTTTTATTACATGTCTTTTTTACACGAATCTTGAATCCAAACCTAACCAATACCAATCAAACATAGGTGTCCCTATTGCCGTGTCCGATTTAGGCACGTCTACCTTAACCCTTAAAAGAGGTTGGCCCGTGAGACAGGAGGCTGTAGAATCTCGGTATTTTGGGTCAGTGGTGCCAAAGTTGCCTATAAACGTCCCTACAATCTCACTTATGCAGTGCCGAAAATTTTGGGTGGGTGGGCCCATAAGTGTGGCATAGAGGGGAGATGTTCTTTCTTGAATTGTGTATGGTGGGATTTACTGATATTTGTCGTAGTGCGAGGGTGTGCAATGGGTTCTGAAATGGGATTACGTATGCGCTCCGCTCTTATACGGTGTAGGGCCGTGGGGGTGGATGTACGCGGTACTGGGTAGGTAGAACGTCCTCTGTCGCCGATGTGACGCGCGAGAGGGAGTCTACCGGTGACTATGGTAACCGGGGCAGGGGGTTACCGCACATCGTCCTGCAACTCTGTGACCTCATTCACAAGGACTGTTGGCGCGTGGACAAATGGGGAGCCAACAGTGAGGATTGGGGTGACGTTGGGCTCATGTCCCATGACAGGGGCCACCCCAACCGGATTCTTGTCCATGGAGTGCGGCATTTGGTGTGTCGGTTACAGGTAATTCGTGACCACAGTTCAATGCATTCAAATCGCGATGCAGAACGCGACAGTTGTGCGGTTCGGCAAGCAGCCTACTCTCGCAAATGAGGTTACATATCCAAATTCGATATTCCAAACAGAAATCATACACATATTGCCGGTGCTCTCCGAAATTGGAGCACACAAAATCCACTAATCGTCCCTGCGTACCTGTGTAAAAATTTGTAAAACAATCTGTTTAGGATATCTACACGAAATCGGAGGTCTCCAGTGTTCAAAACATAAACAACTCCACGCTTGCGCAGAACTATGTACAACGACATTTTGCCATATGTTCGGGAGATCAAACCGGTTTAGCAAACCCCCCCCCTCCTACGCCGGAGCTATGAGTGACGCCGCGAGTTGTTGGATCACACAGTCGATGTCTCACTGCACGGCGGAAGCTTGTCGGAATCCCCTACCACCTCCGAAAGTCACACCTTCTTCACCTCAAATTCCAGTATGCCAACCAATGTGAATTGCAATGTGTCGCCGAGCTTGAGTTCGTTGGCGGCACAGAAGCCCACAAAACCCTTTGTGAATGAACAAAATCTTTGTTTCTGGCTCGCATGCGTGGCTGTCTTCACGGTCCACGTCGACAGCGGGCCGTTCAGAGTGTAGCTTTTGCCATCGAACGCCTCCGCTCCATGAGTGCACCAGTACAGAGTCGGCACATCCTGCTCCCACCACAAGAATTGCCACAAGACGTCATTTCGGGTGCCGACCGCCACAAAAACGACAGTGCAGGGCCTCCATCCAACAATGAGCCTATAATACCAAAATGGGTGTCGACATTCCTAAGAGAATTGGGGACGGTACTCACCAGTCTGCCACCGTCGTTCTTCTTCAAATGCGTCTTGCGTAAGGTCTTCTGGAATTGAATCTGGCGGGGGTCGCTGGCTACTTCGGTCAGCACGTGGCGAAGCGATTGAGGGGCCTCGCACCTGTCTCCAATGGGATGCCAGTGGGCGCTACACAGTTGCCAATAAGATGCCTCTGGGATTCGCTCCTGCTCTGGACTTTCATAGCTACCAAGCGCGCCTACGGCGTGGATTGCAACCACCAGTGTACGTTCGTCCACCATCTCGAAAGTGAGGAATGCGCCGTCGCCAAGCTCATGATCGGTGACGAACTGCGCCCACCCTCCTCCAACCGAAACAACTGACATTCCCGTGTGGACGTCGGCAGAACGTCGGAATTGTAGCGGTCACTCCTTCGCGAAGTCGATCGAGGTCACCAAGCAGCACTCATCGGCATACGGCCACCCTGTCTCCGCAGTGAAGGTCGCCGGGATCTCTTGCGACTTCGCAACCACATGCCACATGTCAGAACAACCCCAGATAAACAATGACATCCACCTTCAAGCCACTACCATGCACACAAAACCAACAGCTGAACCACTACGGTGCGCACAGAGGACACACGGATTCCAAAAAGTCGTTGCATACCAGGTACGAGCTCCCAGGTGGCGAGCGCAGTGTCAGTGCGAAGTAGGGTGCCCCCGCCAAGTCCAGCTCGCGCAGCACCTCGTGCGCCAACCATGGATCCGCCATGGTCACCTCAGCTCGGAATGTAAGGGTGTGGTCGGTGCTGAAACACACCGTAGCGTGAGCGTCCCCACGTTGGCGTCACCTCCACGTCCACCTGCACCAGACTGAATGCCAACCTAATGCTGCAGACTCTGCTCACAGACTACCGGAATGCCGGAGCAATTTCACACTAGCAGAAATATAACCGAGCTAGCGCAGAGGAAGGGTGTGCGTACCTGGTGCTAATTACGGTGCTTACGGGTTTAGCATTATTACCATATCGGATCGGTTTCGGCACATCATTGCCTTTGGGTCACTTTAGCCATCATCGCACTCCACATGATAACATGGAGCATTGATGGCGCTGCAATGGTGATTACGCCACAAGTACAGACTGGGGGTACTAGGAGCATCGCATACCTGAACCCCGGCCCGAATTTAGCTACCCACCAGCCGAATAGCTGTATACACCAACAGGTTTGAGCTATACACCAACCGAATTGAGCTACATACCAGCCGAATTGAGGGCCATATCCCCAACCGAATTGAGCGCAACACCAACGCATATAAAGACGTCCTCCAGGCGTCGTCCACAAGCCGGATGTCACACCACATGCAACCTGTAAAACATGCTCCACTCTACTGACCTAAACTTGTGGCCATTTGCTAACAACTACCCTTGTATGATTCCCAAACGCGGCATATGACAACGCTAGGGCAGTCTCTTGGACACCAAAAGACGCCCCATACGACAGAATGCAAGAAATGGGTTTATAGTCGCTCACCCAACTAGCTTGCTCTGCCAGACATTGCGTTGGTTGGATGTCCCCTTCACCTACTGCCCTTGAAGCGTACTGTGGGAACAGGGGGTGTAGTCTTAGTGGAAACATGGGTTTGGTCTCCAGTACTGCACACATGATGAAGATCCTCTTCATGCTTATTTCAGACGATGATGAAGTACTCACATGTTTATTTGCTCACATGATGAGGTCCTCACATCATCAAACACTCACATTATGTATTACCCACATGGATGCAGATCCTCAAGCACTCGTGTGTCTTCATTTGCCTCCAACGTATTTGGAAGGAAATAAAACAACCTAATTGGGTGAGGATCAAATCATAAGTACCTCCTGTATTGGCGCCCTTTGACCACACCAAATGTAGTGGGAAGGTACTCGCATGCAACAATTCTGGCATATTGTCCTGCTGCACCTAGACATCATCAACATTTGAATACACAGCAGTCAGAAGCACGACCAGGAATAAATCGTGACCTGCTACTCACCACTTATATGGCCTGTTGATAGCCTGGCACATGGCCATAGTCACACCGGTGTCGAACATAACGAACGCCACGCCAATTGCCAAAACAACATAATCCCAAACACAATTGCCAACATTTACAACCGTTCAGCCTTTACAGTGTTCAACATTTACATTCAGGGAAGTCCTCTGTCAGTGTCTTGACGCAAGAAGGGTTCTGACGGTTAGTGCAGAAAAAAATTCCGGTCTGCTTGAGGGCCCGATTTTGGTGGAAATTGTACTTTCAGTACGACGAACAAAATCCATCACCAAGTCCAAAAAGGTGCTTGAGGGAGTCCATAAACATGCGCTGCACATCTGGAATGTGCAGCAACCGCTCACAGGGGCATTTCCTTCTACCCCTAAGCCTGTAGGAACCACACATGACCATACTGCCTCCTCCGGACACTGACTGTTGGCGAGCTGCGAATCTCTCGCGAATTCTTGCAGCCAAAACTTTGCAATGGTGACTATTCAAAGCGACCGACGGCGGAATCGGGGTGGAGAGCATTGACCGCACTGGCTCTTCGCAGACTCCACGTGTGCGCCCAGGTCCACAGATGCCTCCTCCGACGTCCGTTCCGTTGCTCCCTCCTGCGATGCCATCCCACGTTTTCCAAGTGTTAGACTTATCACAAGCATCCCAACTGCTAAAACCGCTCGTGTTGTGCCTGGTACCAATTGATTCTGGGCACATCCACTGGTTTCCACAGGGTGTGCAGAACCACTTCTGCACACGGCCACATATCACGCAACTTCGCTTTAACCTGCTCCGAAACAACGTGTGGACAACGCGGGGGTGTCGCGGGCGAGGGTCAGGAGTGTCATGGCCTCTTCTTCGGACCAAGATTGCCTCCGCTGCTAGGTACTTGCCCACGGCGATCTTGAATGCCAGATGTGAGGAAACAGGCAATCCAAGGTCCTCCATTTGCTTCACCCAAGTAACATATGAGTTCACCATAGTCTGATCCACGATGAGGTGAAAATTTTTCACCCACCACTTGTGGCACCTCAATTGTGATGAATAGTTGCCACGTAGCTGGTTAGTTACATCAACTCCTCGCATGTACTCAACGTACTGCCGGTGCATGGGAGAGGAGGGCACCACCAATTGGCCTTGAAGCCCCGGAATTCTGCGGAGGACCTTACTGTTCGGCTCCCATGGGGTGGCTGCAGTGGAGAGCAGGGTCACCAGCTTCTTGTCCTGCCAAGAGACAACGCCCATCTGTCGATGGACGTGATTCCAGATCACCATTGACCCCCTCACAGTTGTATCCGGCTCCCGATAGAGGCCACCCGGCAGATTCTTGCTCGTGCGCCGCACGGTACCCGTGGCCCATATCCCCTTGCACATGAGGTCATGGAAGAGGTTCACACTCCCAAAAAAATTATCGATCACTAAACAGTGGCCCCGGTGTTCTAGTCCCTTGACCATCCGTTCGACCACGTGGTAGCCCAACCCATGCGGGCCTGCCCCTATGCCCTCTCCGAAGTACACCTCCATCTGCCATACAAACCTGCTCTTGGAGCTCGCCAGTAGCCACACCTTAATCCCAAACCTTACTGGCTTGTCCGGCATGAATTGCCTAATGAAACAGTAACGCCCTTTGTAGGGGATGACACACTCATCCACAGTTATCTCTCTCTCAAGGTTATAAATTTCCTTCGAAACTTTGACAAAGTTTTCTATGAGCCATCTTGTCTTGGCAATCCTGTCAAACCTGGGGTCATTCACATCCCTCACTACACTACTGTTATCCACTAGATGCAAACAACGCATGATCTCCTCCCACCGCCTTAAAGACATGATGGACGATATAAGTGAACAGTATAGGAAGGGTTGGCTTCGCATCCAGTACTGCCTGACGCTTGGGAGACGTTTGCAGCCCATGAGGATACAAATT
This sequence comes from Polytrichum commune, assembly GCA_950295325.1. NCBI lineage: Eukaryota > Viridiplantae > Streptophyta > Polytrichopsida > Polytrichales > Polytrichaceae > Polytrichum > Polytrichum commune. The sequence continues at coordinate 28,568,883 of OX485805.1, forward strand.
CCCACCCACCCCCGGATCTCGGAGCGATTCACGTCCTTCCACGACCGCCCCCCTTTAGTGCGTGGCTGCTCGTTCTCCAGAGAAGGCAAAACCGCCCTCGCATACCTGTTGGTCTCAAGCACAATCCTATCGACCACGGCATCAGTCCACTACATTTCAAAAACAATTTGTGGCAGAGGAATGCCACCGGGTCCGCGGGACTTCAAACCTGGCAACGGGCCCGTGAAGTTGTCACGGCTTCTGACGAAGTCAACGCTGGCCGAGTTCCAAGACTCCTTCCTATAGTAATCAGCGAGCTGATCGCTGTCCATGGGCACGGGTGTGAATGACTCCGGGCTCATGCACCACCGTTCCAAGCCTGTTGCAGGTGGATCTCTCTCATCTAAATTATCGACATCGAAGTCAGAGTCGGAGCTCTCTATGGTGTCATGCCACTTTGGGAGCCACTCTTCGCCACTAGAGTCCTCCGACATCATTCCCATTTCAACCCCACCGGTGGAGGGCACGGACGCGTTAGAGCAGTGCATATAATCTGGAAGCCCAATGCTTACCTGTGGAAACGTGTCTCTGGCCGTCGAGTCCTGCGTACCGTCGACCCCCTCAGTTTCGGAAGGGGCATCGTAATCCGCGATTGGGTGCCCTGCTGGTTGTCCGGGTATCCCACTCACATTGATATTCTCAGCCACCTGCTCTGTGAGGCCAGGCCCGTTGCCACTCCCGACTACACTTGCAGTTTCACCCAAGTTGCCACTTCCACACATTCCCCCAACTGCCCCCCCAACTACACCACCTGAGTCTGGTACGGGGCTGAAACAATGTTGCCTCTTCCACCACCCGTATCCATGCCCGCCTTCGCTCCCGTAAGCTCGCACCTGTGGACCATCTGCCACTCTACAGTCCTCCTCGTTGAGGTGGCACTCTCTGTCATAACCACCCAGGTCGCACAACACCATCCTCTTCCCAGTCGCTGCATGCACACCCTCACCGATGACATCCCCTTGCGTCCACGTTGGTGTGTCGCCGGTATGGAAAGAAGACTCCGACAAAAATCGATTTGGGACAAGCACGGCCCAACCAGCCCGCATGGAACTCCACTGCACATACGTACCTTGGAATCGGACAGGCATGATACCAACCTCAAGAACCAAGGGCCTCTCCAGCGATCCGCCTGGATGTGTGGCTCCAAATCCTGTATGCTTCGAAATAGGTGCTGACGTCCTCCAGGCGTCATCGCGGAACACATAATCCCATAAGTTGACATTGCGAGTATCCATGCTGCCATCAGAATGCTGCGACTCTGTTGCCACAAAGTCCTCCAGACCTTGATACGCACCAATATCCGCCAACACGTCCTTAATTGTTTCGTCATTCATCATTTGTCGTTCGTACTCTGCGACCTGCACTGCCAAAGCCCGAGTGCGAACTCCGTCCGTCAGGTTAGGTTGAACTGTTGGGGGCATCCATGCACGCGGCCGTCTCGGCTTGGAGCGTACCAACTTCCCTTTCTCCTCCCTTGTTTGTCTTGCACCTAGAATCCGCAGTCCACCTGCGCAACGACTAAACCATGAGGAGTGCGTACCATCCAGTACGACAATTGAGGTGGACAACATTTGGGCATGCTGGACCTAAGTACTCGGAGTTCACATCACTACATCGAACCACATGCTCCTGGCCTGAATGTTGCAGTGACCTACTTCACACACATTCAGGGAAGACACTTGGAATCGTGGCCTACATGAACTCGTGTTCTGCTCATCCACAGTCATGTCTAAGTGTGAACTACCCATGCAAATTTGTGAGTAACCCTTACTACTAAACGCAAAAATTTGTGATGGCTAAATAGCCAAGCTGAAGAACCTTACAACTTCCAACTGCCTATAAAGATGCCCTGTTTCCCATTCATGTTTCACCCAGCAGGCACAACACTAATGCCTGCCACCAAATCCGATTACCATGAACAAATCATGTCCCGGAGCTACACAACAGGTTTCAAAGTTCTTAGCTACATTGCATGTGACCCATCCATTCACAGATGGCTAGGATATTACCAGCGCTTGATCATTCAATTCTTGCAGCCTGACACCACATAGACAGCTTCTGACACGATTCTGGTAGCACCCACAAAAGTATGGAGAATGGAAGGGAATATTGGGAGGTCAGGACTCACGCAGGGGCGCCGGCGTTGTGTCGGGAGGAGGCGGTCCGAATTCGCTTCCCGCCTCGCTCTCCGGCATGGGCGTCTGCAGCGTCAACATGTCCAATTCGAACGCCGTGGCTCCCTTTCGCGACCTGGAGATCCTCGGAGTGCGTGGAGTAGTGTCCCCTCCCTCGCCGCACGCCTTCGCCTGTTCTTGCTTCCGCGTGCGCTTCAAGGTGGCCTTCAAGCACGTGTTGGGGATCTGCGTGCAATGGGCCACATCTTCGTCCTCTGCAGTCGCCTTCTTCATCCTGGGTCTCCGGGGCAGCGTTGGTTTTGCAGTCGGGTCGACATTCTCCTTCCCACCGTCCTGGGCCACCTCGCCCCCCCCCCCAACCGAGTCTGCAATGTCTTTCAGTTCGACAACATACATTTAGAACCGACAGGGTGCCCCCCACAATTTCAATGACACTCAACACGCAAATGAATGACAGCACACAATCCAAACGGGAAGTGCAAGTGCAATTTTGGAGAACATACCTTGCTCTGCCGTGGTGCCCTCAGTTTCGGCGTCAAATGTATGCTCCCGGGCGCCGATAGAGGGAGGCATAGGGCCTGTCGGCATGTCTCCTGGCCACCCATGCCATATGGGGAGGAGTCAGATGGCAAAAAGCCAACATCAAACCTGGAGCTCTGAATGAGAGGGCAGCCACACACAGAGTTTCCGCCGACATCTTCTTGGAAGCACCACATGTAAAGACAACTGTATGAATCCACCGAATTGAGATGCCACTACTACTCGGTGGCTTGAGGGAGTTACCCTTCCAGCATACAACCCACACACGGAAAAATAATTTATGTACAACTTCAGAACACGGGAAAGTAATTGCAATGCACCACGTCTGATCCTGTGTCAAATGCACACATTGCATAAAAATACCCGTTTTCTGCTCAATCGCTCGTCCACCGATGACACCGACCATGCAAATGAATGACAGCATACAATCCAAACGGGAAGTGCAAGTGCAATTTTGAGAACAAACCTTGCTCTGCCGTGGTGTCCTCAGTTTCGGTGACGCACGTGTGCTCCCGGGCGCCGATAGAGGGAGGCATATGGCCTGTTGTAATGTCTCCTGGCCACCCATGCCATATGGGGGAGGAGTCAGATCGCATACAGACGCACATCCAATAACAAAGGCCAACATCAAACCACAGCTCTGAATGAGAGGGCAGCCACACACAGAGTTTCCGCCGACATGCTCAAGCACCACATGTAAAGACAACTGTGTGAATCCAACGAATTGTACTGCCACTACTACCCGGCAACTTGAGGGAGTTACCCTTCCAGCATACAACCCACACAAGGAGCAATAATATATGGCAAACTTCAGAACACGTGAAAGTTGTGTCAATGCACTTATGCTGATCCTGTGTCAAATGCACGCATTGCATAAAAACTGTCGTTTTCTGCTCAATCGCTCGTCCACCTGGCGAGCGCACAATTACAAGTTCGCAGGACAGTGATACGTGTGAGATGTTCTCACATCTTACTCCCAGCCACATGTAGTGTTGACCATGGCTTTTCTACAAGACAGAGTAGGTGCACTGTTCGAACAGACACTCTCGCGTATGGCCATCGGAAACCCATAGCCGTTACCACGAGGTAACACCCAATACTAAAGTGTGCAATGACAACACATGACGATAACTTCGGACTACAGAATTGCCCGTAACCGGCCATTAATGTCAGATTTCTCACCTGACACCCGTAATCTCCACGGCAGCCACATATCACAAAAAGAGCAACCGGATAAGTCAAACAAATAACGTACGCCCACATGACCATACAACAATGAACATCGTGCAGTTCGAACGATGTAACAATCTCTGTCAAAACACGATTGCAGAATGTGTGTGAAATTCGATCAACCGTAAACCAGATCTGCAACATGAATGAACGGGAAACCACAGGCACGGTGGGTCTCATTAGGAGGAAGAGTGACCTGATGCGTGATGGGCGTTGTCGATGGCGTGCGCTCCGGCACGGGAGCCGGCTGAGATGCTGCCTTTGGCATCCTCGCGAGTCGTTTCATCCCTCCCACCTTGCTGTGGAAAAACGTGTGTGCGTAGAATGCCTGTCACAGTGTCAGGGAACCTCCTGCGCTCACACCACCCAAGAATTCGCGCCGCGTGTCTGTACCATAGATAGCGGCACCTCTCTTGCTCACCGAAACTCCTTTTTCGATTCCACCGGCTCGGGCGTGGTTGCGCGAGGAGGACGTTCGTGTCCAGTAGTTGCACTGCCCTCGCTGCGCCCTCCACAGAAACCCCCTGTCCTGCGAACTAGGACTGCAAATCACCTTCCAAAGAAACGCGCTCTGCGCTCTTCCAAGAGCTTTTATTCTCCATGTAACCTCGTCCAATGTATTGAGAGGCACTTGGAATTGCAGGCAAGGTCCAACTGCAGAAAATGAATCTAGGTGTAGAACAATCGGCCACCACCATGCCCAAGTCTTGTTCAGTTTCTGAGAATCCATTTCCCCCCTCCTACGCAGCGATCCAGTACCCACGTCGTGGTGGTCACAATCCTAAGAGCCGCCTACAAACATCCAAATCGCCGTCGTTACGCAGTCCGGATGCCACTCAACAAAAGATGATAAGGAGCCTAGAACCCTAAGTCTGGAGTGGAGAAGGTGGAATGCGAAGAAAAGCGGGGGAATGCGCAAGCTCAGCACTTGACACACGAGCGTGTCCTCCCAACGACTCCGACCGGCCGAGCCGGTCACGAACGGCCACCACGAATTACGCTGCGTCAGCACCCGGACCGTCCTCGCAGTAGAGCGTCGTCTACGGCCATAAACAGGAATACGTAGGAATACACAGAAGACATCACTTCTGTCGACCTCGACATCGGTACATGGCCCAGAAAATTATGCCAAAAATCTTCCTAGTTTCCTGCCGATGATGCCGACCAAGCTGTAGTTCGGCGAATCGTCCAATTAATTGAGGAACGTTCAGGAGCCGCACCAGCAATCAAACCGTAGGCCATTTTGGCTTGCAACCTCTTTTAAGGGTTAAACTCCTTGGGCCAGAGGTTTGCTCTCGACCAATAAGATCGCTCGATTTTGGGAGTCTCTTTAGGTCTTGGACCCCACCTAGGGTAAACCAACCCTTAACTTAGCGGCGAGGGTCAAGTGACCGATGGGAGACACTGCAGAAGAAGACTAGGATACCGGCCATTCATTCAGTCAATCGGGGCCCTGACTCGCGGCCGCCGCAGCCAAATTGCGTGCGTCGCACCGTTTCGAATTCAAGCCGAGCCGAAGGATCAATTCTTCCACCGCGACTCAAGAAGCAAACAGACAGACAGACAGGCAGAGATTTGGTAGTAAGTTAGGTCTGCTGCTGTTTGCGACGCTCAGGATCATCATCATCGACCACACACATCGACCATCGAGTTTGTTGCATTCGTTTTCTCAAGTTGTTGTTATTAGGGTTGATTGTTGGTTGACGGAGAGCCAGGCGCCATGGCTGCCACGGCGCTCTCCAGCCAGCTTCAGGCTCTGGCTGGAGCTGGCGGGCAGCTCACCACCACCAAGGCCAGGACCAAAGCCTCTCTCCTCTACTCTCCCGCTCAAGCGGCCGACGTTGACCTCCAAACCATCTTCATTCTCGCACAGACAGGTTTGCGTTTGAAAAAATAACCAAAATCCCCTGCATTCCATTGTTCTTTGTGTATTGTTGAGTGTTGCCTTTCTCCACCTGAGGGACGCCTTGAGGTGGTGGACTTGAACGCGACGTTTGTCATTGGCAGCTTGTTTATAATTTAAATTCTTGTTTTTGGTTTATGTCTCATTTAGGGCTAGATGATCTGGTGGACATGGAAAGAAGGTTTGAGCCATACAAGAAAACGCTTTTCAGCTCGGAGAGCTTGAATCTGGACCGCGAGTTGCAATCCCGGGAGCTTAATGACAAACTCAATATTTCTATTGCCACCTTTTTGCAACTCCTCTGTAGCTACGTGTTGCACACGCCGGCTCACCAAACGCTGGAGTATCTCATACGGCGCTACAAGTCTGCTCCTATTCTCTTTCCGACTTACTATCGAAGCTGAATTGGTGTGATTATGCATTTGTCCTGGGGTTCAGGGTTTAAGTAGTAAAGAGGGAATTCACATGGTAATTCACGCCGTGGAGTTCATAGTGGGAGAGATGTAGGTTGCATACAAGTGCTTATGCTTTAAGCGAGGCACTCTGCAAGTTTGGGATACGTGAGGAATTGTTACAGATGCTGGTCTGTTTGTGGTAGATTGGGCGAAGATTGGTAAGGTTGAAAATGGAGAGGACTCTGTTGGCAGTTCATCTGCCGATGATTGAATTCATGCATATTTGTCTTTGCAGGATTCATATATACAATGTGGACGATCTTGTAATATCGGTGCTTCCATACCATGAGACTAGTATCTTTGTCCGCATTGTTCAACTCCTCCAACTTAAGTAAGTCGAGGCACTCCATTTTCCGAGGTGATGTTTTATTGTGGTGTTTGAAGGATGTGGATGATGGTGATTATTGAACATTATGAAGTTTAGCGCAAAGCTAAATACTTTTTGTCCTTTGCCAAGAACAAATTTTCTGGTCAAGAGCTTCAACAATGACAGTCATTGCCAAATGCTAGGTTTCATTCTGAATTATTATCCGCTTTAGAATTCTTCAGTACCTTGACCATATAGTATGCGTTGAGTTTGATATTCTTGTATCAACTACGCCTTCACAATTTGATAACACTTGTCATACTCACAAGAGACTTTTGGTGTACAGGAAGACAAAGTGGGAGTTTTTAGAAGGTGTTAAAAAAAAGGGTGTTGCCCCTCCTCGGAGTACTCTGGTGCATCAGTGTATGACTGACAAGGCCATTCTTGATGCTCTTTGTGAATCGGTAAGTTCCAATTTATTTTGGTGGTCTTGATAAGGACTGATATCTGGTTTTAATGTCAAGAGTGCCAATTTATGTATGTCCTAGTTGTACTTGGATGCAGCTGTCACAATAAGTCTCCTGTCATTGAGTTGGGGTAGCCTTCGTACTCCAGTACAGATGATTTTTCTGTTTGTTTATTTATCGTCGTGCTCACAGTTGCTCACAGTTTATGTGGGGTGGTTTAGGCCAACAAAGCTAAACGGATACCATCAAAATCAAGGACAATTATTTCGTTCACATCTATTGTTGTGGTGGAGATGCTGGCAGCAGTGCCATCAGTGACAACAAGCACTATTAACAAGATCTTACCATTTGTGATGCATAGCTTTGAAGCTGGTGTTACTGAGGAATACCGGGTAATTTTCCCTATTGTGTGACTGAGGTGCAATCACTGTAGTAACTAGATAGTACTGTAGTCTTCTTTTGGTGCTGTAGGTCCATCCTGTATTGTTTTGGCATAGAAGATTAACTATAAGATGCTCATGGAAACTAGAGTTTGATAAGCTTACTTATGATTATGGTTGAACAGATTCATGAATCTCTCAATCAGAAATGTCTGAAAGAGAATATGTACTCTGGAGCTTAATGTTTAGTAGTTCTTGTATGTTCAAACGATGTGTATTTCCATGTGATACTTTGGGTGACTTACCTTGGCCTTCTCTGTGCCTTAACTTTTGAGGTTGTTATGCAATTGTGCTGTCAATTCGATTCATCTGTCCTTGACCTGTGAGAGGCTGGCACAAATTTGGGGTTGAAGAGAAATTGATGTTATGAACCATGTCCTTTGTTGCCTTCCTAAATGTTAGGGGAAATTTTGTCAGAAAATCATGGGTGATAATGTGTGGACTTTTGTAGTACTTCAGTCTTGTCAAATTACATTCAAGGCGGTTTCTGTTGTTGTTAGAGATGCACAAGCAGTTGGTGCTTCTTTTGGTCCTACTTAGGGAGCTCTGTATTAGGTAGGTGATTATTCCTTTTGCTTATGTTAATCTTGCAGCTGCATATCTGCATCTTGGCATCCCCTGATGATATTTTTGTGGTTTTGCAGGTTGGAGGTCTGATGGTGGTAGGTACGCTAGCTAATAGAACCCCGTTATCATCCTCCTTGTTAGAGACATTACTCAATGCAATGGCCACAATTTTCCAGAAGGAGTCAGAGGTTAAAGGAGCTCCTCTTCTTCAGCTTTCATTAATGGTCATGATTCAGCTTATGCAGGTATCTATTCTCAAGAACTTTCTTCAGTTTGATGCAGATTTCTTGAGGGCTGTTATGTTATGCTTTTCTTTGGTTGTTGTCTGAGGCTGGTCCTTGATTTTGATGGCTTTCAGTTGCTTCAATACAAGATCTTTCCTCAATTGAGCATTGCAGTTATTCAGGTAGAGGAGGTTCCATGAGCAGCTAATATTTGTGAAAAACCATCATTGCAAAGGATTTCCAGTACTGTGGGAGCCATAGTAATGAAAAGTTCTGATGCACGGAATTTGGAATTTGATTTTTTTCCAAGAGTAGTTTGTGTGATGGTGTGTCAATCCAACACAATATTAATTTGATCATTTTGCAGACTCAGGATATGGACATTTTTCCAACGAAGGCCTTCAGGTTTCTCCTCAAAGTGAGGTATGCATGTTTGGCCTAGAGATGCTCTATCCACTTAGATTTAGTTCTGGGGATGCATTATCAATAAATCCAAAGCTGTGTATGTAATCATATTTTTCCATTAATAATAGTGTATAATGTAATGATCAAATGTATTGAGTTAATAATAAGATTCAGGTTACTTGGTAACAGGGGCCATTGATCACATGAAAACCTAGTACTTGGTAGTTCACTTTTTTCTTCTTCCCTCAGGCAGAAAGCTGTCAATTTATGATTTGGGATCTGACCTACTCTATGGGATACTTTCTCAGAAATTTCTATGAAATGTTGGCCAAGCTTGTACTGATGTATGATGCCAGCAAGTTCCTCTCCCTTTTTCTAGGAGCTCTTGTTCAACACTCGTAAGTTTTCTGTCTGGATACATGTTCGTTTCTTTCAAGCGTACCTTTTGGACTGTATTTTTTGCTGAGATGTTGATGAATACTTTGTTTGTTTTGCCCCCCAAAGTAAAGCAAAATTGTTTAGGTGATCATAGATCACATTGTTTAAATTTCTGTTATTAATGGTTCTCTTTTAGTTGCTCATACATCACATCTCAATGTTGTCTAAGTTTTTAATTTATCCAGGTGTTGCCACATGGAAGTCAACACATTTGCAGTATATACCTATATGAATGAACAATGTGATGTTGGATATGGCTTGGATATACTTCTTTATGACATTTATGGTGTGGCTGACTGGATCTCATAGTCCTCTGCATGAGAACTACGAGCAAGCATTGATGACTTTGATCCAGACGGTTGCAATCAAAGACAATATTGCACAACTCCTGAGAAGTATCTTGGAACTTTACACGGGAGGAGGTGCTGTAAAGGATGCTGAACAAGACTCTGATAGAGCAAGTAGGTTATTGCACTTGATACGTTGTTGTCTACATTGTTGACCTAAATGGAGTTGACTTGATTCATGTGAAAGTTGCTGCTTAGACTTTGTAAGGATTCACCTTTTTGCTATCTGCATTGAGAGGTTGTTGGTGATCTTGATGTGATATTCACAGTGTGTTTCTGGGTGCTCAGGAGAAGTAGCCAAGCGAATTCTAAAAGTTGTCGAGAGGCGATTTCCTGCAGAGTTAGATAGTGCTGTATCTGCATGCTTACAGGTGCGACCTTCCAACCATGGTATATCTTAAGTATTCCTTGAGTAGGCTGATTGCTTGTGGTGTGACAACACTGCCCGGGACTTGGCTGTCCTTGTGAGAAGATCGAGGTGTATTCTTTCCGTGAAAACTATTGTCGAAGGAGAATCTCTTGAAGTTTCTTGTCTGTTTGGGTGTGCCAGCAAGGAAAAGGAGCTGAGAAGGGTAGTAAGGCAAATCTCCAACAACAAGCTCTTCATGACATATTTGTGGGCAGTCCGCACATGTTTCTTGCAGAATCAAATAACACCCTGTATCTTTCACTTGACCATCCGGAGGTACTTTTTCATTCTACTAATTTTAAATTGACTGTTGTTCATAATCTATATTAACATGATATTGAAGGGCCAGGCAAATGGCCATTAGCCTACCGGTATTGCCTATTCTTGAAGAGTTGATCAGTGATGAGGTTAGGAATCAATTTACGCCTCAACAAGGGGTTTCGCACTCGAGCAGTTCCCATTCTGAAATTTAAATGTGCGGATATTGGTAGTGGTACTGCTGCACTGGTCCTAGAAGTGAGGGTCACGTGCAAAGGAATCAACCTGCAATAGTATATTGCATCAGGCTCTTTGTCCTATGTGAGTTCTCAAAATTGGTTTAAGTTCTGGTGTACAAGATAGTTTCCGATTTCAAATGCATCCAAGTAGGTGACATTGTAGAAATAATTATATGCCTAACTGAGAGCATACAGAAGATGAATCATTCAAGTATCAGCAGCAACTTGGTATATAAGCCCTTGTTTTCTCCATCTCTTCTTGTGTCCTGATTTTCAGTACTCTTGAAGGAAGAAGTAAAATCTAGTTTCTGAAGTTACAGCTCTTTTAATTTTTGCAATGCAGGCACGTGTTCGGGAGGCAGCAGTACGGCAACTGGCAAAAGTAGATCAAGTACTGCCATCTGATGATCACACTGAGGTATTGCATGTTTCATGTTAGTTGATTTCTTTCAGTTATGTAATTTGAGTACAGAAAATAAAATTAATTCCTCAAGTCCAATCTTTGAAAGAAAGCTTGTTCTGGTGTCCCTTGCACAATCCAATGATTTTACTTTACGGAAGACCTTATTGCTACTGTTGTTATCGCTATCGTCTACAGTAGCTGCAAAAGGGTAAATATGCAGGTATTGCTCGTTCTTGCTGGAAAAAGTGCTCTAGGACATTTATTTGCAGGCAGAAGGTCTCATGGGTGCTTACAAACGTTTGCAGATTAAAAGTATGCTTTGTGAGGCTTTATTGCGACGTGCCCATGATGATGATTTCAGTGTTGTACGAGCAGTTTTGTCTGTGAGAAGCTTTATTGAAGCTCCTTTTCCAGATAGGTTATTCAAATTGTTAGAATTGATCATCAAAAAATGCTTGAAGGCAATCCATACAGGTCTGTTCTCTTTTACTTGTGCTTCCTATGACGTGCTTTGAACTGAGAATATGATAACTGTGTTAAACTCGATTGTTGGAGCACCCTGTTATTGGCTTGTGATGTACCTTGATATGGATGATGAAAGGTGAACCTGCTCTTCTTGAGATTAATGTTTGTTCTTTTTTTAAGAATTATTACTTCAAATTTTTGCTTTGCATTGGTGTTCATTATGTATTTAGAATGAACAGTGCACTCTCTTTGAACCCCCGAGCCCCTTATGAAAAAGAAATGAAAAGGAACATGTATCCTAGAATGATATTCAGCCGATCATTTGCCTGGTAGCCTGCACCATTCAAAACCCATAGGAAACTAAAGTGGGAGTGTCTATATTCTTCTAATTTATTGAATTTACAGTGGATGCATTTATGCAATTTTGTAAAAGCTTATACCTTATGACAGACAGTAATTGATGCATGTCTTTATGGCACAACCAGGTTCTAAGGTCCAACAAGCAGAGGCCAAAGGCACAGCTAGTCTTGCGCTTAAGGTCCTTGCAACTCGGTTTTTGGAGCTACATCCAAGCTTTGCAGACCAAGTGGCTGCTTTTCTTTTCAGTCTCTTGCTTGTATCTCCAAAGGTTTGATCTCTTCTGACTGCATACTGTGCGGCATTATATTCTTTTTTCTATAACCCCTTGGGAGCTTTTGGAACAGAATCATAAATAACCTTTTGTGAAATCTTTGGAAGAGTTCGACAGAAATACATCTACAATCATAGCCAAATCTTGTCATCAATGGTTATCAATATCTGGAAGCGTTATCTGTAAGAGCAAGGCCCTCTGACCTCAACCTCGACCTCAACTCAATCTCAACACCTCAATACTGGAGAATGATGTAGGTTGTGCAATGGCCAGATTCGCACCCTGACCTCCATGCCCCAATATCTCAATATTGGATGACAATATAGGTTGAGGTTGGAGACATTGCCACCCCAAGCACAATACAACTTCAAAAATCTCAATAGGATTTAGATCGGCGTCAATAACCCCCTTTGACCTCAGTCTTCTGATACTGAGATACTGGAGTGTTGAGGTCAGGGTTGAGGTTGGGTTAGGAGTATTGCCCTTCCGTGACCTATATTGTCTTCTGGTATTGAGTTCGGGATTGAGGTCAAGGTGGCCTTGATCTTAGTGTTGTAAGTGCTTAGGATACTGTGTTGTGGGCTTTCTGTTACTGTACTGGGGAAGCGCTTGATCCTCTTGGGGCTTGTGAAGTATATTTCTTTTGGTCATTCCTTATGTGTGGCTATCTGGTTTTTCATGGTTATAGTATATCGAACTATCTGCTTGGTAACAATGTCTATACTTAACGAGGTTCAATTGTTGTTTGCAGACCTTGAAGTTGAATGTGGCAGCACTGAACCTAGCAGGAAATATCCCTTATCCTTTGTTTGAAGGATTTTCACAGGTGCAAGATGCCCTGCCAGAATTGAAAGAGGCTACAAAGAGCCAAAAGGTGGGCCTATGCTATTGGTTTTGCAGAACTATGAGATTTAGCAGGGTGATTCTTGACTGCAAGTGGCCACTGTTGGTGATAAAGTAGTTCAGTTTCCTATCTGAATATAGGGAACCTTGTAGTTTGTGAAATTAGGGACACATTTTTAAAACTGTAGTACTCTTGAATGAAGCATATTGGGATTGGCGTGAGCTCTTCCTTATGTGTCTTGGTTACTGGATTCAACCTGCCCTCTACTGAACTTTCTCTGACCACTTCTTTAACAGGAAGAGTTAAGGTTGGCTTGCAATGAGAAGGTGGTGTCAAGTGTGGCTGCTTGTGTACTCAAACGGATTGAGACCTCACTTCCAGCTCTTTTGGAGGCCAGTGCAATTGATGAGCGAGCCAAGTGTTTGGTCCTTTTGGTTCTTTCTCGTGTTATCAAAAGGATTTCAAGAGGTAACTGTCATGCTTATTTGCTATGGGCACTTAAGTGGCGTTTTAATTAATAGTGTTGAATCGAATTATATAAAATGCAAAACATTGAACTGTACAAATATCTCACAATCTATGTAAGATTCTGAACTGTTAGGTTCTATCTTTTCACTCCCCGATCTTCCAATCTGGAGTCTCTATAGTTACGAAGGTGTTGTTGGATTATGTCTTGCAGATCATTTTCTGCACGCTGTCAATACCTGTTTGCCGTGGCTTAAGAATGAGTGGGCATCTGTGGAATCAGAAGATACCTCCTTGTTGTGTGCAGACATACAGAAGGTAATTGACATAGGAATTGTTTTTCTGAAAGAGTGATTTACAAATGTAGGGCACAACATAGTGTCCAGAACTTGGCAGACTGCATCTTTAAAACCATATATTGCAAGTGATTAGCTGGACCTCATCAAATGTCACATTTAGTACCTGATTCTTTAGAATAAAGGATTTTTGTATTGACATGGACTTTGTTGGAATGGGGGGAGCAAACTTGCAGATAGACTACAAAGCAGATGGAAACACAATAGAGGCATATCAGCTGCTTGACACACAAACCAACCTTTTCAATTCACAGCTCCTATTGAAGATTTTGTATCAGTTGCTGGAACTTGTTCCTATCCATTTAAAGGTTTGGTTTCTATTGATCTTTGCTTGTTCACTTATTCATTCATGTCAGCATGATGTCATATGTCTTATGTTTCTCCAAATCTGCAAAGGTTGTCCTTTTGGATCTTCGGATATCTGACGTGCTCAAATTGTTCACCAAGGAGTTTCCTTTGTTGACGGCAAATGAGGATTGTTAATTAAAAAATCAAGAACATGAATATCCTCATTGTTTTGCGCTGTTGGAAATTGACCATAATTTGTACAGGTTGTTCCGAATCTGATGGATGAGACGCTGAAGGAATTTTACAAGCTGTTCGTGAGTGCCTCGGTCATGGACAACTTTGCTCCTCATATCCATCTCCTGTTGACTTACAAGTCAACTAATTTGTTCCCTTTTATTTCCCAGTTCCTCACATGGGAAGGTATGCTATTGTCCTGCAATGTTTTGTACTTTTTGAAGATCTTAACGTCTTATAGGAACGATCAAGTGTAATATGGTGTTAGTTTGAAACCCATACTGCATAATTTCAATGGGAGCAGGTGGGTGGTAGCTCTAACATGTTGTTTCAGTGGGCTTTCAGTGTTTTTCAGGCCTTCGTATTGAATAGAAGACTGTTTTTAATTTCTAAGTTACCTCCTTAGGAACCATGTCAAGTCCAGGGTGGTACTATTGTCACCTTGTCTGATTGACTACCATATGACTAAAGAGACCTGTATACATTGGAGCGTTAAACACAGTTCTATATGCGTGATTCTGATCGTGATGTCTCAACAATCTATTTTGCTGATATCATTTGAGGTACTGTTATGCTAGCATGATCCTGATATAAGGCCTTAGAGAATAATTTTTGTGTCACTTGTCGAAGTGGTAGAGTTTGTTGTTCTTGATATACAAACATTTACAATTTTATGCAGGCTCACAGGCTTCATCACGCCTGCATAGCCACAGTTTGGATCTGCTGGCCTCACATTTTAAGCACTTGGCAACTGGTACTGGTGTTGAGGGTAACAAGGTGGAAAGCTTGACAGTTGCCCAGTTGCAAGAAGCTCTACCATCCCTTGTTGTAGGACTTGCAAATCCTGTACAGGTTTGTGGATTACTGGCCCAGATTCTCCTGCTTTAGTACATGAGAGTTCTACTTTCTGAGTGACAGGTATGGAAGGAAACTAGAGTTGATTCAGATAGGGAACCTAAGCTGAGCTCCCAGTATGGGTTAAAAAATAGATTTTATGGCTGTCTAAGACTTTAAGGCAATACCGTGAAGTATTAACCCTTCCAGAATATTGTGATTTATGTCATGGAGTTGTTTGATAAGAAAAAACGATCAACATACTGCTGAAATAGGAGTACTCTAAGCATCCATTAGAGTGCCTGGATCTGGAGGGCTCCGTGTTCCTTGTTGGATTGCCCAGTATTAAAGTACTGTAGGTTACATGACATCAATCTTTTGCAGGTTGTACGGAGGAGTGCTGCAGATTGTTTGGAGCAATTGTATGCACTATCTGAAAAGTTTCACAGCACTAGGGGAACAGGTGTTTTTTCTGTCCTCAATAGAAACATTTATCTTCATTGCTTGTCCACGTTCTTTTGCAGTTTTGTGAAATTAGATCAGCTTTGTCTGAAAAGGGTGTTTAAGAAATCTTTGGCTTTGTATCAGAACGGAATGCATCACAAGATGGTGTCTTGCCTCTGAACACTTTCAACGAAGTGTTGAAGACTTTTGTAGAGGCCAAGGCTGCATGCTCCTCCAATGAGAAGTTTGTAGCTACATTGTTGGCATCTCTGCCTGAGTCTGAAAAGACACTGTCAACCAAAACTAAAAGCAGGTATAATGTGACATGCTTTTTGGATCTGTCTCTGCATTGTCTCTCACTCTCATTCATCACTATTATTCTTCCTCATGATTTATACATCTCCTTCTGAACAATTCAAATAACCTGTTGCATCAGACTATGATTGAAGTAGGATACATGTGGATTGTTACAAACAAATGAAATGGCAATAATTTGTAGATTTAATTTAATTTTTAATTATTTTTTCCCTGATGGGTAGCTCTGAAGAAAATTTTAGCATATCTACATAAACCCCAAGTAGGTGTTCCAGAAATTCTGTTTGTCGACCTATGTGATTCATCATATTTATTGGAGACATTGTTCTTAAGAGTTGATGAGAAATTAATCTCATCGCATCTTGCTGGAGCCTGGAGAGGTCATTGTTATTAGAATTCCCACATGTAATAATATTTAGACATTGACCTGTATGGCTGCCCACCAAACTGTTTCATTTTGGCTTGGCTTAGGCAGGCCTGAACACATATTTCATAGTCTATGTGCTAACAATGTATAGTCACACATTGTCACTGAACTAAGCTCTCATGTGGTGCAAAACAGTTTCTGCTTTTCAATGAGCACTGATCATGTTGGGGTTTACTTTTCTATATATATTTTGTCTAGGTTATGGAGATGTGCTAGTCCTTATCAACACGTTGCTAATGTTTAACCTTATACAGGTTCCAGCCAAGTGCTCACAAGGCTATTGTGAAATTCTTTCTGGTACATGCTCTACAGTTGTCGATTGGTGCTCAGGTACTACTCATACATTTCTAATCTTGTAAGGGACTACAGAGAAATGAGGGGTTGAATTTGTTTCAGACATAACATGCGAATTCTGATTATTGGAATGTGTAATATCCCCAATTCTGGCAGGTGTTATTTTAGGTTTGTATTGGCTACAAAGAATCTTTGGTTCTCACTGGTTGTGAAGGACAATATACTGAATGTTTATTGTGAAACATTATCACAGGGAACACTCTTTGTAGTGCTTCAAAGTATAGGACATGAGGTGGAGCAAATAGGTGCAACAGCTGAAATCCTTGAGCGACTACTGGAAAGACGCATGCAGTGCCACTTGCACACTAGTCCCAATCCCATTGCCAATAAGCTAACTCCTGCTGAAGTGGATCTACTTGACATTCTACTGCATGTACATTGCACTTTACCTTGTCACTCATGATATTGCTGGTTTTCCTTTCTCTATTAAAAGTCAATTGCCTGAAGATGATGCTGAGGATGGGTTTGGAGACTTGTTTCTGGATATTGGGATGATATCCAGGAACAAGTCTTAAGAGTCCAAGATTATGAAGGCTTCACAATAGTGTAGAGCATTGAGAGGACTGTATATAAATTCTTGTTTTGTAACTGTTGTTTCAAGTACTAGATTGTTTTAATTTTAAGGAGCTCCACCTGCACATGTCTGGACTCTGCATGAGTTGTATCTCAGCCTTAATGTTCACATATTTATGATATGAATGTGACTCTCCAGATGTACAGTCCACAAGCAGCCATTGCACTAAGGTCTTCAGGTCCTCCCACTGCGAAGGATGGCCGATATTTTTCTAATGTTATCAAAGCGTTGCAGGTAAGTTGACCTCTCTTCCTACATCTGTAAGACATATCATTTGAAGTCTACTCTTAAAAAAACCATCTCCATGAACACTTTTTTTAATACCAGTAAGTACTTGTATTGAATATGTTGTTTCCAGGTTGAAAGTGGTTCTACATCAGACCCAGCTGTTCTGAAGCCTTGTTTAGCAGCCCTCGGTTGCTTGACACCGGAGTTTTTTTCTAATCTCCCTCTTCTTATACAGGTAGTCACCCTTTTTGCTTTTTTTCTTTTTTTTTGAGTCAAAAGTGGTTTCTTAAATGTGCCTATTGACATAGACTTGAGGTTTATTCCTAGAGGTAACACAAACAAGTAAAAAAGGAAAGCTTTTCATAAGTCTCACTGTCTGTGGCTAGTTCTTCCCAAGTGTTCTCTATGTCTGACAACGAGTATGTGACTCCTTTCAGGAGCAAGTGTTTGAAGCTCTGGTAGATTTGAGTCCCTCCACCTGTTCTGAAATTCATGCAGCTGCCCACACAGTTCTACAAAAATTGAAGGTGCAACAACCCCTTAACTGTTCAGTATTCTTCGATTCTCCGAGTTGGCTTGATTCCTTTGCTTATTTCAAGAAAATAGTCTGCATGGGAATTTTTAGGACACTCATGGTATCAATGTACACAAGGCATGTTAAAGGATTATTAGTATTCTCCCTTTGTGTTTCATGCAGTATTCTACTAAACATAGTGGCATGTATCATTTTCCTCTTATATCATGAGCTTCAAGATTATTTGAATGTCATTGCTTACTCTCACATGAATGAGTTGTTGTTTCATACATATGGGCATTGACAGTGGTAGGAGGACATATGTGATGGTGCAGATTCCTGCAAAGATTATCTCAAAATATCTGTGGTCTCTTTGCAACCAAGATCAAGCCATTACTGACACCCCTGCAAAAAAGAAGAGACGAGTTAAGCAACAGAAGATAGCGGATCCGAAATTATCCTTCTCCACCCCTGACCAGCAACTTGCCCATGCTGCTTCCGTGCTTGAAATTCTTTCATGGCTCACTGATCTAGATGACAGGTATGACATTCAAGCATTTATCATCCTGTGGAAGGACTTGGATGAACTACTTCTGTGCCATTTTCTGATGTGTATTTTTTGTTGTGATTCTCTAAAGTTGGTGTCGTAGATAGGTAATTTCATTATATATACCATTTGAATTCTTGAAATGTAGAGAGTTTGGGGTCGATGTTCTCAATTTCCTTTTCGTCTTGCAGACAAGAGCTCGTGCCTCCTTTATATGAGTTGCTTAAGTGTACTCAAAGTGGAAAATGGCCATCACCAATCCCGAAGTCTAGTACTATAGAGGCTACCCAGGATATGTCGGCACCTTCCATTACTGTGGACTACATTCAACAGCTCATACTCATTACTCTAGAAAGATTGGCAACTTCCATTCTGACAGATTCCAATGAGAAAGCTATGGTGAGCAATTTGTCTTTCTCTACTTGGAAATAGTTTATGTTCTATTCTATCATTCTGGATGAATCTCCAAATAAAATTATCTGTGCATCTCTTTTGTATTTCAAAAATTGCAGTCTGGTATTTCATTTTAATACAAAATTAATGTGATCTTTGTCAATTTGGTACACATTGTCAAATGCACTCTGCTGCAGGGCTGTTGGTATTGACTCATGCTCAGTATGAACCTGATGTTAGTTTGTGTGCCATTTGTGGTGTCAGGGTAACTTTGATATTGCTTTAGTGGTACAGTGCGTGGCGACAGCATCTGATGCTGCCACCAGAAACCAGGCCCTGACGTTACTCACAGCTATTGCTAAAGTCTTTCCTGACAAAGTTCTAAAACATGTAGTGGACATACTCTCAATCATGGGAACAACCACAATTACACAGGTGTGTTAACACACTTAACTTTTCTGTTTCCCTTGATGTCCTAGACCTTGTTTCTGTTTGTTTTTTAAGGCAGT
Source organism: Polytrichum commune (assembly GCA_950295325.1). Lineage (NCBI taxonomy): Eukaryota > Viridiplantae > Streptophyta > Polytrichopsida > Polytrichales > Polytrichaceae > Polytrichum > Polytrichum commune. Next base: position 28,588,111 of record OX485805.1, read on the forward strand.
CATTTCTACTCATTTACATGCAGTCATGTCTTATACTTGAATCTTGCCATATGTTTCATGAAATTTTAGTGATTAGTTCTAGAGGATTATTGTGGAGCTTAACCTAATTGACTGGATTCTTGTCACGATGAAATATTTTGGAAGTCGATTTTTGACTGTCAGGAGATTATGCAATTTAATATTTCAAATATTTGGCCACAGTTGATGCAGATGGAAGCTAAAAGATGATTGGTGTGTAGGCAATTACAATTCAACACAATATGCATGTTTTGAAAAATTCTTCTTTCTTAGGTTTACATTTTAGCTGAGCGATCCAGTTTGGTGGAATACAACTGTTTTTCTGCTGAAGTCAATCCAGCTATGAGCATTGGTTGACAAACACATGTACAAAATCATAGATGTGCCAGGAAGAAGTCCTGAATGAAACCAACTGCTTTCTTCCAATGAACATTGATTTCTACTGAATAACTGGATTTTTGAAAACCTCTAATGCTGTTGTCAAAAAGTTTAATTGAGTTGGATTGATAAACTAAACCAAGCCTGTGTATTTTTTGTGTTGACTACAGTAGTCATTGAGGTTTTTTCATCATTCAATCCTAGATTATACTTGTTGCAATTTCTAGTCCATCCTGACACTTCAAGCTTACATTTGCCACTGTTGCATGTAAAGGTCATCCACAATATTTTCTTTTTCACGCTGTATCACATACTCAGTCTACTTTGACTGACACTAGTTAACACATTTCTTATCCCGCTGCTGTTAAAACCCTTTTCACTTTTACATTTCTGTGAACAGAACGATAGCTATTCTCATGAAGTGAGCCAAGAATTGCTGGTAGCCGTCGTTCCATGTTGGTTGGCAGTTGGCAAGGACCCTAGCACTGTCTTGCAGGTATTTTCTGCATCTATCATTTGAATCTGATTTCCATTGTTACCTAACTTCAGTGACTTAAATCAGCTAAAGAAACTGCCTGACTTCTTTTTTGACTTGATAAACAGGTCATTACCACAGCACTTCCAGAAGTTCCGTCACATCGAAGGATGGCTCTTGTTACAACTTTGCTAAGGTGATGGATAACTGCGTACCTTATCTTCAGAGTGGGATGATTTAGGACAGAGAGCTGGTACTCTAATAAGGGTAGATGAGAACTTCGAGTGTTGTAAAGTTTCTGCCCCGCTGTTTTGTGAGAAAAGTAAGTTCATTTTAGGCGCCTTGGTTTGTTGATATTCTGTGTTCCCTTGTGAAATTAAAATAGTCTGCTGACCAATTCTTCCTTCCATCTCAGAGTGATGGAGGAGATTGACAGCTTGCACCTCTTCTTGCTCTTGCTACTGAGGGGAGCAGCAGGTGAGATAAATCACGGTCAGTTGGTTGAAGAGGAGATCAACAGGCATCATGTATTGGGCTATGAGGATTGGAAGGTTAAATTTGCAGGGGAGTTGTGCGAGCAATATGAGCCCAACATATGGCTGCCAGCACTACTGAAATTGCTGAAGGTCGCCCCAGCAAATCTAGTACCTCTTGCTACTAAATTTGTGGCCTCTCAGCTGCAAAGCCTTCCTGTTGACGACTCTCAATCCATCCTGCAGGTGATTTGATGCCCGACCTGCCCCTGAAAATCTGTTTTGTTATGGTTGTCCACAAATGATGTTTATGACCTAACTTTTAATCCCAAATTGTGATGCATTTGCAAAGGTATTGCATTTGGACTTGTCATGACTTACTGTTGGGGGTACGGGGATGACAGGAGGCATCTGTGTCGTTATTGGAGCAGGCCTTGGTACAGCTACAGTCAGACAATAAAGAAATTCAAATCTTATCTGTTGTACTACTAGACACTTTGACAGCTGTTATGGCACCGACCACTTATCTGGAAGGAATGGCTTCATTGTTGCATCACCAAAATGCAAGCATTTGTCGTAAGGTGAGTTTCGATATGTTTCTCACCTGATGAAAAAAATTGGAGGAAGGTTATTGGCACACCTCTCAGTGGCAATCTAGCTCCTGTGATGTGTGATGTAAGCATTCTATATGTGCAAAGTTCACAATGTTCATATACTTGAAGTGATGTTTTTGCAAAAGATAAAATTTGTTGAGCATCCTGACATATACTATTATGTTCTTAAAATACCTGAATGATTTCTGGTCCAGGTATTAAAGCTTTATACAACTAGAATGAAGCTCCAAGAGGAGGCTGGTGAACAACGTCAGAGAAAGAAGAAGATTGATACTGTACCAAAAGCAACAAAAGATGATATGATGAAGGAGAATGAGCTCCAAGTGCGTATGATGTCACAAATAACACTCTTGCTATCTGGGCCTACTGAGGATGCCTCATCAACTATCAAGCTTGCAGCAGTTGAAGCCTTGGAGAAATGTGCAAAAAGATTGGCAAACACAAGCTATTCAGGAGCACTTCTGGATTCTTTATCAGCTGTTGTAACCATATGTGACAGCAAAAGCAGAGCTCTATGTATAGCTTCAGTCCGCTGTCTTACAACTCTTATTTGTATCTTGGGACCCCGATGCTTACCATCTCTTCCTAGCCTCATCTCTCGGTTGCTTACTGTTGGCAAGGAGTCTTTGCTAGGAGATGTAATGCCAGCCAATGTGAACGATGGATCTGAACTCATCTTATCTATTCTGAAAGCTTTAGAATCTATTATGGAAAAGATGGGTGCATTTTTAAGCCCTTACTTGGGAGATATTATCTCTTTTGTGGTTCTTCAACCATCTATCATGAGGTCAAGTGATGTTAATGTCACCACAAAGGCTTCTGCACTCCGTTCAGTGATTTCTGAAAAGATTCCGGTGAGTATTCATAAGCTACAATGTGTGTATGTTTGTTCCTGTGATTCTATGCCAAACTTCCTATTAGTCGGTAGGGTTTACTGTGTGCGTTCTACCTAAGAATGTTGCTCTCATATTTAATCATACATGACCCCATACATGTGCTTCACTCTGGTCACTTGTCCTTCTCTCAAGTAGTACATAACAATAAGTCTGACTATATCATATGTTGCTCTTGACCTGAAGTGAGTATCTTGTATTTGAACTTGAAAATATTATATGGCAATCAACAGGTAGTGTTGATATTAAATACGCGTGCAAACAAGTTAATTAGTTGAAGCTGACATCTATTGAGTTTGAGATTAATCCAATTGTCGGATTCATCATCTTGTGTTGGATCAATTTACAGGCTCGTCTTCTCTTGGATCCCTTAATTGGTGCTTACAAACAAGCATTGGAAATTGGAGAAGAAGCTGTAAGCGGCTTGTTCCAGATGTTAGCCTCACTTTCTTCCAAGCTGGACAGAGCATCAGTGTCTTTGTACTACAGCAAGATTTTCAATGTTTGCCTCCAGGCTCTAGACCTTCGACACAATAAACCGGAAACGCTTACATCAGTTGCAGGGGTAGAGACCTGGGTTGTGACAGCCCTTGTATCACTAGTATTGAAACTGAGTGAAAATTCTTTCAAGCCTCTATTCATAAATTTACTTGAATGGGCTCAAACCAGCAAAGGAGATGGTCTTTCTGGAAGGCACATTGATCAAAACATTGCTTTCTATAGACTTGTTAACCAACTCACTGAGAAGCTGAGGTACTATTCCTTCTAGTGTTTTCAGCACCACTGTGTGATTTGTTGAAGTCTTGATGTATGAAGTAACGTTTTTGTAATGTGGATTGAAAATCTCAATAGGCTAGATTGTATTTCTTTATGGTGTTCACTTAAAATTTTCCATGGTATGGTTCCTTTTATCATACCGATGCTGGTGAATACAAGTGAAATCTTATCCAACATATCTTTCAATGTGAACAGGTCTCTATTTGTTCCATACTTCAGCTACCTCCTCGATGGGTGCATCCTCAATTTGACAGGTGGAAAACTTGTTGGGGATGCTGATGTTGTGCAACCAAAGAAGAAGAAGAAGAAAGCAGCTGATGCTGAGCTTGTGGCGGGCACAATTGTGAGCTTTTCAGAGTGGCATTTGCGGTATCTTGTCCTCTCCGCTCTGCAAAAATGCTTCCTACATGATACAGTCAGTTTCCTGGATGCTCCAAAATTTCAGGTATTTATAGCCCAATCATAAAACTCTTTTATGGAATGTCAAGGTGAATGTATCAAGCTTCTTGCATGATCTTGACCTGTGCTATATTTGACGAGACCAGGAACCACATTGAGAATATGCAGGTACATAATATGTAACACAGAGAAACAATCAAATACACACTATGTTTCTCTTGTAAAAGATAGAACTATTCATCACAAAAGTGCAAAAAATCCTCTATTGGTATAAACCCTCCACATCCATGGGAGTAATTTTAGTCCACACCAAAGTTATGGAGAAGCATATAAAGAATACACATTTATATTTGTGCATTCTGCTTTGTCAACTTCTCTTACAGCTTACAAGTGAAGGTAGTGCATTCCCATTCATGTTTGCAAAGACATTGAGCCAACATATAACCAAGACCCTGGAATGTAAAGCACCTCTCATGCTAGATTAACTTAGGTCTGACTAAGTTTGATGCGGTTCTAGAATTCTGCTCAGGATCCTGGGTAACCTGACATTATGCAACCTGACATATTCTCTCCAGGTTTGAGTCCAGGCGTTTTTGTTTAAGGGCTCACATTCTGACGATTTGTTGGGATTTGTTGGTTTCCAGCAATTGTTACGACCAATCGTGGCGCAGCTTTTGGTGGACGCACCACCTGATTTGACCAATGTGGATGGAGACAAGGATAAAGATGAAGGCACAGCAACATTGGAGGACATGGATGGTGCTCTCGTTTCATGCTTGGGCCAGATGGCTCTGACAGCTGGAACAGATTTACTCTGGAAGCCATTGAACCATGAGGTGCGTTCTGCTAATACAGTAAAAGTGGTGCAAAGTGCTTATAGATCTTTCACGTAGGACCCTGATCTAAACCGATTAGGTAATACTGTGGGCCACAGTATCGAGCTTATTTCCACACTCAAAACATGGGGATAAGAATTGTGGGGTCACACATTGTGCCAACCCATGACATATAATATCAGTGGTGCATGTAGTAGGTTACAATATTTATATTGGATTGAAAAGAGTGCCTTTGAAAGATTTCCAGTGTTGGGGAAGGAGGTGGGTATATACTTGGGGCATTACAAGGATAATTAGGGTTCCACACTATTTTTATGTGGCTTGTATACAGTATGGTAGCTAAATTTGTTGCTATCTGGTGGTTTGGCAGGTGCTGATGTGCAGCAGAAGTGAAAAGCCAAGACCTCGGTTGCTGGCCTTGCGAATTGTGAAGCTCTTGGCAGAGCAGCTGAAGGAGGAGTATCTGGTTTTGTTGCCTGAAACTCTGCCATTCCTGGCTGAGCTCCTGGAAGACAGTGATTTGAATGTTCAGGCGAAGACTCAGGAGGTTGTCAAATTCCTTGAAGACTTGAGTGGAGAAGATCTGTCTCAGTATTTTTGAGTGCGGGAATAGTAGCAATGATTTGAATTCTAGTATAGTGTGATTGTCGTAGTTGAGAACTGTCATTTTTTAATGTGAAAATTGGAGACGAAGAGAATTACTTGCAAGTACACCATTCTGCATACCACACAACAAAGAATAATCTTCATAGGGAAAAGCTCGAAATGTTGTGATAGATGTAGTGGGCTTATGCACGTGTGGGAGGGTTGTGGGAAAAATTTCGTAACAAGGAAAGTCCCTCTTCGACACATAACACCATTGAATGTTGAGTATTGGACCTTTCTACGATTTTGAAGTGATGCGTATTTAGGGCAAATTGCGTTTGGATTGTTCTCAAGAATCCACACTAAATTTGCACCTGGATGTCAGTAACGTGAAAAATTTGCACTTACATGCAGTGTTATGCTATTGCGAAATCTTACATCCTAGTCTGATTGGCTAATCCTCATTTGCTCATAAGTCACAATTTTAATGCGTGTGACTTCATACTGACACAAGGTACGTGGGTGTTATTTAGTTCATTTATCATGTTCTCCAAGTTCTACTGATTAGATTTACACAACGAAACTTGTGTTTCATAAGCATCTGCCAAAGTCAGACTGAAAATCAGACATCCCCTGATTCAGTTACATGTTGAAAACATAGATCCTTCCATTTGTGTTCACTATTGAGTATGGAGTATTGAATAAACTTTGAAGACGTAGCACAATCACTTTTGTGGTCTCTATGGTGTTCCTTATTTGATCCTTGCCTAATCACACACTAATCAAATATAGGTGTCTGAATAAGAGACGTAACTGAATAGCACCCACATTCCTTAGGTCTAGGTTCAATTGAATAAATCCACAGCAACTTGTGTGTGTTCACCTGTAACAATGTTTGAGCCTTGAGGGAGTAATTTCTGTAATACTGGAGATTCCAAAGTTCTCATGAATTACTGGTGGCTCCTAGGTGGTGAGAGTCGGTGAAGAGTCCTCTTTGGTCCTGGCTCAACAACCTAATTTAACTTATGCGCGTTGAATGCTTCCAACATGGTTTGTGTTCTGAAACGATCATTATTGTCCTAGACTTGCGCTTTACAAGGAACAGATGCCCTATCTACATTCTAGAAGGTATTGACCATTTTACAACCCCGAGTTCATCATGGGTGCCATCATCCCTAGTCTTCCTTGGATGGAGCCCCAACAAAAACTCGCTGACCAACGAATTCCCTGTGATTTTGTGTCTGTATCTTGGGGTCTCTGTAATGTCTTGATGTGAGGAATATGGTTGCCAAATTTTGGAAGGTGCCCTGCTCTTGGCGTACCTTGTCTGCAAGTTCCCAAATCTTGGGAAGGGCCTTGCGACTGGAACCCTATTTGAGCATCTCGAAGGCATTCTTGTCGAGTGTCCGGGGAGAGTTTTGAGCATACTCCGTCAAAATCCTAGCATTTCCAAGTCCAATCAGTTACATGTTGCGATCTTTCAGTGTTTCTTCATTAATTTCAAGTGTAATCCATGGGTTTCTCTTAAACGATTCATAACTTTGTTGAAGTCTTGAACGTCAACCAGTTATTTCTCAAACTTAACCAATTCATTTGTAACTGCACTAAATGTGGTATTTAGTGTCACTTACTATTTGAATTGACACATTGCTATATCTTTCTACCATTGATGTAATTTTGTACTAAGTAGAGCTGTTCATGTTTTGTAACGTCCAAACAACCGATTTAACATTTGTTGGTAACTTTTGAGATATAAAATAAATAGATATGGCATTGCGTAATTTCGAATAGTGAGTGACATTAAATATCATATCTAGTGTAGCAGTCAATTAGGCTCCTCGTTCATTGTAAGGGTCAAATCACACGGACCCTTCCACCCATACTTTTCAAAACAGAATGGGTGCCCATCTATTGTTGGGGATAGTCTCATGGACATGTCCATCTTGCACTCATCCAAAAAATGGACAGGTTGACCCCCTTTGTTACCTATCTCATAATAGCAGGGACCCAAGATTGGGTGATCTTGGATGGGTGCCCAAACGGTAACTATTGTACTCACTCTATGGTCCCATGCAGGATATAGCCTCCTTTCACATGGCACTTGTAGGCACTGGCCTACCCTATGGACTTGCCTCAAATACGTAGGAAGAGAGATAAAGATATGAAGCATGGGTGAACAAGTTGTTCCAAATGGGGGCACATTTTGTGGAAACGGGTGATGTCACCCATTTTACACGGTGAATCACCTTTTTTTCTTTTCATTGTGTAGGTTGGTTGGACAAGACCATGTGACTTCACCTTAAGCATATGTAACAAACATTATGCGCACTTGAAACACTTAACCCCTGAAGGCCGAAGCAGACGTTTTTGAGGCGGTCATATGTGTTGTATCTCTTTGATTATGGACATGTAGACGACTGAAAATTTGTGTGGACAATCCTAACTTTACAAAAATGTCATTTGAACGGTCGGATTGACCATAGGAGATGCCGATTTTCTTTAGCAAGTTGTTGAGTTAGACTGAATCATATCATATGGTTTTGGGAAGATTTTGCTTCAACAACCCTTACAATCAATCGAAGGCGTTTGATGGATGACTTATATACACAAGTTTTACGAGTCCATCGAATCTTAAATTCATTCTTTTATGTGTTTTTGGGCTTGAAATTTTACGTAATACATTTTTTTGGTCAATAAATTATTTTTATAAAACTTAGAGTCAAGTTTATTTCATGCCTCAAATCATGCCGGAAAATGTTATCCGATTCATAAAGAGGTGAATGCAATTGAGTTTATGAAATTTCAACAATGTTTAATTTAGACATGATCTATGAATGTCAAGGTTTCTTTCCAAACTAAGCAGGTTATTACATAGAACCAGCTAAAGCTGATAATATTGAAGTGTTGAGATTTTTCCCCACGACCAATGACATTTGAATTGTATCATTTAGTACAGTCTTACCTCTTTAATATGACATGCTCGGGCAACGAGAGAACCGTCGTATTATCGAGGTGTCACATATTCAAAAATATGACAGGTTGGATTTCTTTCTCATGTTATCGAGGTGCTTTCATGAACACACGCATTAGATATTTTGTCATATGTACAAAATAAATATTTTCTCAATTGTCTTGAAAAATATGTAATCTTTTTTCATGAAATCGATGTGGACTTCAAGAAGGAACCAATAGTCCGTTGATGTTGCCACTTCAAATTAGCAACAAATATTCAATAATTTTCCAACAATATGCACATCTAAAAGATCATACCAAAACATGCCTCAGAATCTACAAAAGCAAATCGATGTCTAGATATCAACTGCAAAAAAGTAGCATACCTTCAAATATTCATAACTCTACCAACACAACTCGGATACGGACAAAACTACAACCCAAAAAAAAGTGGATTTTCAAGATCTTTCCAAAAAAACATGCGGATCAAAAACAGGTCGAAAACAAATTCTCCACCTCAATTTAGGGTTTTCATGAAAAATTATTGCGAAAGAGACAGAACCTAACCAATCTCTTGATTAGGTTCCGAGAGAGAAAACCCAGTTCTCTTAACTATGTAAGTATACATGTGTAGGACCCGCCCCATATAAATTTATCACCTCTATAATATGACATTTTGGGGGTCCAGGAGTGTCGTATCAACAATGTAACAATCGTATTATAGAAGTAAACTTTAAATTTAAAAGTTTGGTTTTCAAAATTTGTTGATGTTATGATATTGAGGTTGTCGTATTATCGAGCGTCGTTTTAAAGAGGTACGACTGTACTTATTTTGAAGTATGTAGCGGGCCCAAGTCGAAGTTGAGTCACCGACAAAATTGGGCACTCTTAGCATGTATTATGTTTATGAGAGCCCCTCGGGACAATTTTACTTGTATCCTCGGATTTGGAATCACTTGCCAGCCAATTGCAAAGGACCACACACTTGAACCTGACCGGAAACTCCCTCGAGCCTCTTCCTTTTGAAACCCTAAGGGCCACTTCACACACGGGACTGAGAGCCCGTGACCATTACACGTCGAGCACTCTCATTGGTGGAAAAGGTGGAGCCGGTCCAAGTTCGGTTCACACTACGCTTGAGGGACTGACGGAGTATGTGAATGCAAGATGGATGTGAAGTCTACATGGATTCCTACATGGTATCCAATAGATCATGTTTCATGGTTACTTGGACTATTTCCAAAAACCACCTCTTGGAGGTAGGCCTAACACAAAACCATTGGGAGACCATCGCACTCTGAATGTTCAAAACGGTTGGTTTATTTTATTTTGTCATGTGTGAGGACCCACATGAATAGACATTCATTGAAATAGCATTTGATTGAGGGCCCGGTCACATATGACTTCACACTACACTTGGGAGTCTGTGACCACACTACATGACTTTGGAAGTGTCTTGGGACGGCCTTTGGACATTTTCTTTTGGGCCCTCACAAATTCATGGTAACGGCTCTTGGCTCGTGTGTGAAGTGGCCCTAAGTTCACAAACTCTTGATTCCATTCCTTCCTTTTGCTTTAGCTCACATGAGATCTTAGTGTCACTTGTTCCCCAAAAAACACTACACTAAGTATTGTATTAAGTGTCATATGGTATTTTATGTCATTTTGGTAACTTATCTAATGACACTTCCCATGAATAAGTATATGAACATTGTCATTTTAATATTATTTATTTTAAGTTGACCTACTTTTGGTAAATTCTGCATCCTAACATTTATATAATGGATTGTTATCATGGATGATTGAAATGTAGATGAAAAATCCCTTAGCAAGTGATAGTATTTGCAACATTCTAGATCTACAATGTCCAAAAATAAATTGACATGGGACGACAAATAATGTTAGGTTTACATTTAGTGGTAGTCACACTACACGAGCGGTTTACAATTAGTATTGAGCAATACCAATAGAGTTGGTGGCACTAAATATCATACAACATTTAGTGTAAGTTACTTATTGTAGTATAGTGTAGTGTAGCAACAAATTGGTGGTTCGTTCTCACTATGTCGTGGACACTATCCTTTCTCTATTGGTGTTTGAAAGGGTGCTCTCAAGTTTGAAGTCTTCATTGGAGACGTTTATGGGCTAAGGGAGCATTTTTTGTTTCTATCATAAATGTGAGAATTGCACCGCCTAAAGACGTGCTAGATGAGGTGGTCGTAAAAAATCATCTCAAAATTTGTGAATATCAATTCCATCTTCGCTTGGTCACGTGGCTAGTTATTAGAGTCTTGTGCTTTACTAGAAAGCGGTGGGTCAATTGTGTTTGACAATATCACAACAAATGATTGTGAACTCTTAGGGCCGGTTCACAAGGGGGCCCAAGTCCCAATTCGTTTGAGATCAATCCGTGCGATCTCAGCCGTTGAGAGCATGGGACTTGGGACTCACACGGGGTCCCAAGTCCCAAGTGTGACACGGATGCCTACATGGCAATATTTTTTGGAGGCTCGGTGAGGCTCGAGATTCGTTCTGAGGGTTAGGTCGAGAAGAAAGCTAGATCCAACTTGCAACACGAGTCCCCATAATGTTTTTGCATAAAATTAGCAAGATACGACATAAATCCGTACTTTAATGGGCTCTTGAAGCTCAAAAGTTGGGACTTTACCGCCATGTTGGGACTCGTTGACATGACTATGACTTGGGATTTGGGACCTGGGGCCCATGTGAACCAACCCTAACTTGAACGACATGATTTTTTTGATGATGCGAGTGAGCCCCATTTGTAGTTTAAGGTTTCTATTTCTACAAGTGGTTTGTTTTCTTCCAAAAGTACTCTATATGAGTGTTGGTTTTTATGAGAAACAAATTCCATAAGTGCTTTCATAACATTATTCACATCGATAAGATTGTTATGTGGGACTGACAGTACTTCACGTAGTATTCCCGGATATACCCCACATTCAGTCTAAATGTAGGGTATATCCAAAATTACTACGTGGAGTACTGTAAGTCCCACATAACATGGTTATGAATATGAATAATGTCATGTTTGTGTCAATAAAGTCTCCAAGTGTTATTGTTTTCATTCCTCCAACTGCTCGAACTTATAGAGAGAAGTATACCTACAATACTTAAAACTAAATCTACATAATCTTTGGTTAATGAAGAATTCCTACAATTTGGAAACTAGAAAAATACACGAGAAAGCCAGCTGTACAAATACACATAAATCATTTTAAACACCTCCCAATCGACGTCTTAATAAGACTCACATTGGGCCTCTTGAAAATCTAAAGGCCATTTCAAACTACGGTGAGGAAGCGTACTGGTTGGTCAAGAATTTTTGCCCAAGACAAGGTTATTTGAGGTAACAATTCGTATGGCAGACAAGATGAAAATAAATAATTTTAAAAGTGCTTCAAGTTGGATGTATTTGGAGGTCAAGTTTCTTATGCAAGGGTTTGAGATTGCCAAAGAAACAACCTCTAGAGGACTTCTCTAGCAAAACGTGTTGCCATGTTGGCATCTTGTCATTTTTTCATCCATGTTTGAAGTTCTCCGTTGAAGAAATCTCGGTCCTAGTGTAAATCACAGTTGGTGAAGAACCCATTTTATAGCCAAACCCTATTCCTCCATTCCCCTAAAATTCTTGACCGGTGCACTTCTTCGCCATACTCTAAACCAACCCTAATATATGAACACCATGACTATGTATGTTCTAAACAAAGAAGTGTTGGAATGTATGGAAAGCTACATAAGGCACCTTATACTAATACATGTTGAAGGGACCAATTATTGATGGAACACTGGAGACTTTGAACCAGTGTGTATTTTTGAGAAATTTTTCGACATTTGCACGTCAATTGACGCATACAATTTAAAAACTGACATGTAACACGACTTGTGAAGAAGAAAAATAAAAACCACACAGAAATTGACACGTTAGAAATTGAAATGCCAAATACTACTAGAAATGTGACATTGAGGTGATATTTTAGAGGGTAAAAAAAATGTAGATGTCAATTATTGACATTCATTTTTGTTTTTGAAAACATCACATGACACTTTGGATTCGAAGATGAATGTCAAATGGAATCCGTCAAACATGCGCACTGCTTTGAATCCATTCCCCTTTATTTATGTTTGAATTTGGTCTACTAGGCAAATTGGCGGTGGGCCACATAAGTTAGGTTTCGTGGATATTACTTGACATTATTGATTGGGACTAGTAGGTAGTAGCATTGCATTTACTCTCATCAAAAGGAGGTTTCTTATACGGGTTTGAAGTGGTTGTTACCTCATCATGGTGATATTTCATTCTTTAATTCTTTGAAGATAACTTTAAGTAGTCATTAAGGATGAATCATCGTAAAGAACATGAATGTCTCAATTTAGAAACACTAGTACAATAATGGATTATTAAATACAATTGTGAGGCGGTGAGCAATGAGTTTGAGTTAGCGAAGTTGTTAATTCGAAATTAGGCTTGGAAACAAGACCTAGGTTCGGGTAGAGGAGTCTTTCAATGAAAATTTGGGTCTTGAGAGTGGATTCTAGGAGCCCAGTCTAATATACGTATATATTAGGGTGTGACCACTATATACTTATTTGTTTTACTTAATGATGCCCAAACCTAAGCTTAATTATGCCGAAGAATAGCACAAATATAACATTAGAATTTTCTTATTTGTAGGCATATTTTTTTACCTTCAATGATAGTTTCTATAAATGCTATTGAAACTTTTCAATGTAGAAAATGAGACTCATAAGTATGGATGATGGACTCTAATTTGAACTTGAGTTAGTCATATTCAATGATTTCTTCTAACATAGGCTAACTCGAGCTCGAGTCATTTTTATGTTGGTATTAGTCAGTGGTTGTTTGCAAGCTTATGGAAAGGAAGGAATAGGACCAAGAGTTTGCAAACTTAGGGCCACTTCACACACGAGCCAAGAGCTGTGACCATGCAATTGTGAGAGCCCAAAAGAAAATGTCCAAAGGCTGTCCCAACACACCTCCAAAATCATGTAGTGTGGTAACGGACCCTCAAGTGTAGTGCGAAGTCATATGTGACCGGGCCCTCAACCAAATGCTATTTTAATGAATTTCTATTCATGCGGGTCCTCACACATGATAAAATAGAATAAATCAACGGTTATGAGCGTTCGGAGTGGCTTGGTCGCTTGGTTTTGTGTTAGGCCTACCTCCAAGAGGTAGTTTTTGAAAATAGTCCAAGTGACCATGAAACATGATCCATTTGATTGCCATGCAGGAATCCATGGAGACTTTACCTCCATCTTGCATTCACATACTCCATTGGTCCCTCAAGCATAGTGTGAAGCGAACTTGGACCGGCTCCGCCATTTCCACCAATGAGAGTGCTTGAAGAGTAATGGTCATGGGCTCTCAGTCTCATGTGTGAAGTAGCCTTGAGTCTCCTTCGGAATTACGCATGGGGTCTTGTTCCAATTCTTTTTAGAGACTCCAACTTATATACCAAATATTGGGCAAAATACTTGAAGATGCCATATAGTACACCCCCTCAATATCCTCATCCCCGAAATATTTGAATAATGTTACATGCTCCGTGAACTTTGTCTCTTTAAATGATTGTACATGCTCTTTCACAAATTTTAAAACTTTTGTATTTTCAGACAACGCGCGACCACCCATAGGCTCACTCGAAATCGAGTTAGCCTCAAGTTCTTATATGTTTATATTTATGAACATACTTCATCCACCCATACGCTGACTCAAAATCAAGTTTGTCTAAATTTTTGAAACATTTTCATCATAGACATAATCAATCCACTCATAGGCCAACTCGGTTTCAGGTTAGCCTCAAGTTATGAAACTATTCATTTTGTGATGCAATGGGAAATATGCGAATCCGTAATGATTACTTGAATGATACGCTATAAAAAATGATGGAAAAATAATGTTTTTCTAGTGTTACATGTGTATAATGAAATGTTGAATAATGAGATTTATTATTATTATTATTTATAATATTATCTTAATTAATTTTGCATATTCTATAATAGGATCCTACTAAACAATCTTATTGTAGGACCCTATAATAGAATTGAGCACTTTTTATTATAGACTTGGACTTAGTCCACTTTTACTTCAATATTAGTTGAAATTGAAGAAGTTAAGACTAACTCAACCTCGAGTTAGCCTCATGCTACATTGTCGAAGCCAAACAACATCAATCTTTAGGCAGAGGTTATGTAATTCAAGCTTAAATTGAACTCTAAGTTACCATGTGAGTGGATATCTCTACTTTCATGTGCATAAGCGTAGAAAATTGAATTTGACTCAAACTTGAGTCACTATGGGGCTGGAAAATTCTTCAATGTTTGAGTAGATGTAAACTCTACAAAACATGGACAAAGTGGATGACATAAATGAAAGATGAAATAGGTAATTATTAGATACCCTTGTAGTTTCAAGAGGAGTTGAGAAAATGGTACAATAAATCCAATCAAACGAATAACATTGACTATATAAAGCATACTAAACTTAATAGAATACTCGTATATGTAGGTAGGTCTAGATACATTGGCGGCATCAACAAATATTAGACCTGACATCTATATTACATTGCATGTAATTTTAATGACAATGTGTAATATCATGTTTTGATAATACGTGGATGTATAATATGATGGCTATGACGAGGCGGCTGAGATGTGCACTATTCACAACTCTGAGGAAATTTATTAACCATTTTAATGTCATGCAGGTTCAACCAAATTAGATCATATACATATACATACATACATACATACATACATACATACATACATACATATATATATATCCAAACCACTACCGAACCCTAGAGTGATGTTTAAGTCAAACCATTGCTCACAAGTGTAACTCAAATTTTTTTTCATTCAATAGTTATCATATTCCTCCACATTTTCGGACAAAAACACATATTTTCATCCTTATGCTCACCGCTCACTGTCTCACTACTCACATGATAGCAACGTATGCTTGAGTGTTATAAAAATGCAATCCCAATAAAATGTGTAACTTACTTGGTGGAATCAAAACATTCTTAATGTGGTATGTTGAGTGTAATGGGCCCATCACCTGACACCCCAAGATTCTAGTGTCACTCATGTATTGGGCAAATATCTTCTTCATCTAAGTCCCAATATGAGACATGGATGGGAGGAATTGACCAATATAACATGTCTAAGGCACAAGCGCTTATCACATAACCCTCCTCCCCCCCCCCCCCCCCGTCCCTCCCAAAGCGGACACTATTGGTTGTTGAAATTATGTCTTCTTCAACCAATGAGTTGAGTTTTTAGTCCTTTGAAAAGAATGATTAGTGTTCACCATTAAGTAGGCAGTTGGCCACTTTTTCTTTTCTTTTGGGGGTGGGGTCGGGTGGGGGGATAGGTGATAGAATTGGGGCCATTGACGGAATTAGACACTTCTACCTTATGTCTTTTTTTTCAAGGTCTGAGGGACAGTTTTTGGTACAAGCTTGTCATGTTGCCGATTAGGGTGATCGAAGCATGGATAATGGTGCAAGTAGCCATGGATTACCATCAACCCTAGTCATTTGAAATTGAAACTTAAATGGGGAAGGAGAGGTGAAGAATGTTATGTTTCACAAGATGATAGAATCTTTATGTATCTAAGTCAATGGTTAGGTTCATTACCATCTTAATACCATGTTGATACAAGATATACATGCCTATAACAAACACTATCAATTTTACATACGTTCTTGGCCATTGAGCAGGATTGCACATCGCCTCGTCCAACATTTTGCCAACAACCGAAGGTTATAAGTTCAAATTACAACCTCGGATCAGAAACGTATAATACCCATGAAAAGGAAAGATACTGGCACTATGACAATGGATATGATGAATTTTTGACAATGGCCTCTAGGATGGTCCATTCTATCAATATAGGATTGAATCGGCAACAAACTCCCATCGGTTATCATAGTAATCGTTTATATTCATAATTGGGTTTCATAAATTTCCAAATACCCAAACTTGATTCATAAGTATGGTTCTCAATAAATCAAAACACAATCAAGTAACATTCTAAAACGTCATTGGGTTTTTCATGAAAACCGTCGGATCTTCAATTCCTTTTCATAACTGGGACCATAGTTTCTTTTATCTTAATTTTTTTTTCAAACCTCGGAATTCTTTGCTTCTAATTTGTCTTTGAAAAGCGGAACCAAATGTTATGAACAAAATTAAACACTAGCCAATTAATGTATACATGAATGCATCAATCCACGCGGTTTATCACATTCAAGGTAAGTGACATTCCAAGGGCCAACGAGCCACAGTGGACACCTACTTTTGAGGTATGGATTTGTATAGTTAGGGACTTAAAAGAAACACCTTTGATGTTAATGTAGGGGGTCCAAACATGGCTCATTGGCTTGACAAGACCAAAGTCAACCATGGAAGCACCCATTCCACA
Organism: Polytrichum commune; assembly: GCA_950295325.1. Classification (NCBI taxonomy): domain Eukaryota; kingdom Viridiplantae; phylum Streptophyta; class Polytrichopsida; order Polytrichales; family Polytrichaceae; genus Polytrichum; species Polytrichum commune. The sequence goes on from OX485805.1 coordinate 28,604,987, forward strand.
TTGTGCGACATCGAGCCTCATATGAAATGAAGGAATTTTGACCTTTGAAACTTGCTAATTTAAGCATCACTCAAATCGAATGATTGCCATAGTGTTGAGTGCATAGTGCAAGATCATAATCGTCGAACAATAACTTGGTAGTTAGAATGACTGCATAGGCAAGGTAGAACTTACGGGTGCCGATTTAAAGTCACTTCCCTTAAGTAATTCACGAGGGCATGTGTTTTCCATAATAATGCACGTGTTTGTGGGATTATTTTTGCATGTTTGATAAACACTCTCCAATATCTTTATTATATTTTCAAAATGAATTTTCAGTACCATATATGTTTTAATCTTTACTTTACATATTAAACAAGACTTTGTGTTTTATCACACCATGTTTTTTTAGTGAAATGTTGGTAAACTCCCCCCCCCCTCCTCCATCTCCCCCTCCCCCCAATGTTGTTCTAGACTTCTTACATGTGTAATAGAATATCGTGATATGCCAACTTGAAACCCCGAATGAATATATGGAATGCAAAGAATGACAAAATGGATAGGCCCTCAAGGTAGTCTATTTAAGGAGATAATAAATCACATTATGAAACGTATGTTAGGGAAATGCAATTGCATCTTGGATGGCTTTATGACATGCAAGTAACGGTCCCCAAGTGCATGGCTCCAAGACATGTCTTGCATTTTTGGATGGGCACACATTTTCAATATTTATTGCTAATATTTAATATTGCTAGTCAATATTTATCACACGTATTTTTTTCATATTTTTTTCCTCTGTCCAACGACCTAGAGCTTTGGGTTTGTTGATCCATGGTACGCATATCCAACACCAACACCGAACTGGAAACCAACACTTTGAACCACGGTCATACATTTGGGGGTCTCCCCCAAATACATGACTGCGGTGCACATTATTGGTTTCAAGGTCAACGGTTGATGTTGGATATGTGTACTGTCAAGTGCTCCGATCAAGTGTTCTTTTGGTTTTCATATGGTCAAACCCTGAGTACTTCACGTGACAAGATTCTTCAATTGTGTGTGAGGTCGACTGTTGAAGCCAAGCGAGTCTTTGTTTCAAATCAAATGAAATGAATAATAACACAATGGTGAGTATACCAAAACTAGGAGAGTTGAAGCACCCTTGCACCAAGATATTGATGTAGGTTGGGGGTTTACCCCCCTAGAAGTAGTATTAGTAGAATTAGAATTATAATGCTAATGCTAATGCTAATGCTCCCCCACATCCTAGGATAAAAATGAGTCCGGAGCCCACCGCCACGACGGAGCGAGGGAGGGCGAGCTAGGCAGCTCCCGCCCGTTCGCGTCGCTTGTAACTTGGCTGCTTGCTCGTCTCCCCCGTCGCTCGTTGCTGGTTGGCTTCGACCTCCTCCTCCATAGACACGCAGCCAGCCAGCCAGGAAGAAAGAGAGGTTTGCCGGGCCCCCCCTCCCTCCAGTCTGCCTCCCTCCCTCTCGGTCCTTCGGAGTGCAGTGGAGAGCTTAACTCGAGAATCGAATCTTCAACTTCCTATGTCGGATACCGCCCCTTTCTGTCACTGAGGCTTCCCACTCACCTGTACTCCTCACCATCCACCCAGTGAGCCTCCTTGACTTTCTTCTCTCCTCTTGGTTCCGTTTCTTGCTCTGTCGTCACAATCACTAGGAGGGGCGTGGTGTTGGGTGTTGGGTCCGTGCCCTTGCTGTTTTTCACGCCAGGGTTTTGTGTGGGGTTTGGGCAGCGGCAGGGTTAGGTGCGTTTTTTGTGTGGGGGGAGGCATCGCAACGGGGGCTGCTGCTGCGATGGATAAAGGGAAGCGTGCCAAAGTGGAGGAGGAGGAAGGCTCCGAACTGGACGCCGAGTTGGTCATGGCCATCGAGAAGCTCCAGGAGGTGCAGGACGAGCTGGAACGGGTGCGTGCAAACCCTCGCCTCCCTTCCTTTCCCCTTGCTTTCGAAACTCTCTTGCAATTTGGCAACGCGCATAAGGAATGGCTCCGGAATGTGTCCCGTGCTGCCCCTGTGCCAGCTTTTTCTTTGCTTTTTCGTTCGAGGGGGTTAGGGGTGGGGTTTTAGGGTATGTCGGGTTTAGCATCGAGTGTTAGGGTTTGAGGGAGGCATGCATGGCTGCCTACGAGAATGTGGTATTTCGGTGCTCATTTCATCAACCGAGAGTTCAGTCAACCCAGAGTGGAGTGCGGATGCATTTTATATGCCGCAGTTCTTGCCTACCAACTGTTTGAGAGCATCTGAGTTTTCGAGTTCTTGCTTTGGAATGTGTCTGGGATGAACAGACGGGTCATGCATTTAACGGCAATGCCTTTGAGCTTTGACTACTATGAGGGTATATTCAGGCGGCAATTGTTTCTGTTTTTTGAATGTTTTTTATGTGTTTTTTTTTTTTGGTAATCTGAGTGGCAGGCCTTGTCTTGTGGAACACGAAGTATGTGGGAGTAGCGTAGTGAATAAAGTGGGTTGGGGTCGGTGTATTCAGTTCGAAAACTCGGGCTTTTTCTATCTCTTGGAGAGAGGCATTTAATACAAATTTAATACATCTCTCAGCAGTGTAGAGGGAATTTTTTCTGGTTTTGGGTCTACTTGAACGTGGCATCCATCATTGTGGAAGGAGCAATTTCTTCACTTATTGTTGTGGATTGATGGAGGGAGGAAAGGGTGGAGTTGCAAAAGACTCATGCAACGGGTTGGGTGGGCAGGTAAATGAGGAGGCTAGTGACAAGGTGCTGGAGGTGGAGCAGAAATACAATGAAGTCCGGCGCCCTGTGTACAACAAACGCAATGACATTATACACAATATCCCAGACTTTTGGCTCACTGCTGTATGTGTCTCTGGACTTAACGACCATCATCAGAACCTTTTGTACACCAAAGCCTTGAACCCAAGAACATTTTTTGTGAAAGCCTGTTGTGGTTGAAAGTCCATCACTTGGTGCATAGGAGAATTATCTTGATACAGCTTGATTAAGAAAATGGTGATGAGTAGTAGCCCATGAATACGTGTAACAAGTGTGTGCTATGTGGTCCGAATGCAGTTTCTTAGCCACCCCGTGCTTTGCGACCTTTTGACAGATGAGGATCAAAAGGTATGTGATCCTGCAAATGATTTAATACATTTTTTGTGATTGCATATATGAAATGTGAGATCTACATTTACATAAAAGTCACACTTTTAGCTAAGATTATTGGAACTCCAGCTCCTTGATGAGCAGTAGTGAGGGTTGAGTGTGTCTTTTAACACAGTTGGGTGTTCTGTATGGCAGGTCTTCAAGTACTTGGAGTCTTTGGATGTAGAGGACTTCAAGGATGTCAAATCAGGCTACAGCATCAGCTTTGTCAGTCCTCCTCACCAAAGTTGCTATTTTGGAAAATAAAATTGTTCTTCTTGCTTCCTGGTTTTAGTTCAGTAGGTAGTCGAGAAAGCTGTGAACTGCCATGTCGTGGATGCTTATTGTGTGACAGCTGTTTCGTGTACAGACCTTCCGTTCAAACCCTTACTTTGAGGATACAAAGCTAACAAAAGTCTTTCGATTCTCTGATGAGGGCACCACATCAGTGCTTGGTACTCAGCCAAGATGGAAGGATGGCATGGTAAGGGGGTTGGGCTTTAAAGTTATGCATGTTTCATGAATTGCTTGCACATGCCTTGGTTGAGCTCTTTTATTTCTAGTGGACAGGAAATCTGAATGCTTGTGTGCATTTGGAACTTTTGCCAATGGCAGGTCAAAGTAGGCACGAGATTGAGGTATGCTATGTTTATTATGTGCTGCTTGGGGGTGACACTACTATTAAAGGCTTCTTTGAATGACCAAGAATATGTTTTTGGCAGGATCTAACCAATGGTGTATTACCGGAAAAGGAAGGGCACAAGCGGCCCCATACCGAGGACAGGTCTGACCCAGAAACTTGTGATCTTTGCAAAGGTCCTCCTTGGTTACATTCCAATTCAATCTTATATACATATGTTACTGGTTTGATGCTGTGGTATATTCAACCAATATGCTTCCTTTCAGTTCCTGTAGGTGAGTCTGTTTCAGGGTTATCAGTTCCAACCTGAGGTTTGTGTTAATTAATGAGAGTTTTTCTTTTCTTTTCGTGAGCAGTTTCTTCAAGTGGTTCTCAGATACTCAGCAGAAGGAGTCTCTGGATGGGATCCAAGATGAGGTCAGATTGGTGTGCATTTATTATTTGGCTTTCTGCTTGGTAGATGTGACCTGTAATGATCTATCTTTTCTGAATGATTTGTAATGAACGTCTACGGGAACCTTTCAAGAAGTCTGGATTAGTTTTCACTCAATGTGCTGCACCAAGTTCTGCTGGGCATCATCTACAGGACATTCCTTTCATTCCTTGCAATGGAATTTCTCTTGGTGAATGGTCCAGTAATGGTTTTATTATTGGTGGGTCCATATAAAAAGGGCTGATGATCTGAACCTATATGAGCATGAAGATCATTGGAATGCTAAGGACCGGAATAATGCCTTTTCAAATGCAGGTGGCAGAAGTAATAAAGGATGACCTTTGGCCAAATCCTCTTAAGTACTTCAACAATGTAAGTCCTGTATGCACCTCTAGTTGGTTCTGCTTATCCAGTGAGGGTGTGCTGTTATGTGACTGCTTTTATGTATGATGGTGGACAGTAAGAAGTTTAACTCTCCACTTGTGTCAGGCACGACCCATGATTTTTAGACATGAAACTTGTCCTTAGTGCTGGTCTGGAACATTATTATTTGCACCAACCTTGATTACCATTTCGGACAATGCTTGTTACTGCAGAGACTTGGGAATCTTATTCTTGCTCCGACCTTCTAAAAGAATAATTCTAATAGATACAGTCGACTTCTAGTTTTGGTTCTGAATTGATTATCTCATGGCCACAGGAGCCAGAGGAAGATGGATTTGAAAGTGGTGATCAAGATGAGGATGATGAGGATCCGGTATCATTCAATGTGCCTATTTCTCTCCCTAATTATCTGTGACTGTCAAGCTTAGCTGTAATATGTCAAGTTTCTATCATTGACTTTATGTTGTTGTAGATATGCATTGTAAAGGTTGGCAATGTTTCATGTGCCTATTTGGAAGCACTCTAATGGAAACTATAAGTTTATTGTATCTATGTGGTTACAGCAGTTAAGGATATTGACTTATTTTATGCTGTGTTGGCTGTTTCTATGAACCAGGGTAAGGGTGCTGATGGCTTAGATGATGAAGATGACGAGCCTGATGAAGACGAGGAGGATGAGGACAACTAAATGGGAGGGTCTAGCTAGCAAGGTGTTACACTATTTTGTTGGGTCGCCATGAGTGTCAGTAGCCGATGAGGATGATGCCGAGGGGGGGAGGGCTTGTGCCTTCTTTATGGAAGGCACTTGATTCAGGACCCTGTTAGCATTTGCAATATGATGCATAGGGTCCAATTTTCTGCCTCTCCTTCCAAGGGGTGACACAGCTAGCTAACCGCATTTGAATGTTGAGAGCACAGTTATTGGTTACCAAAAATAGATGGCTGTACAGGTCGCAGCAGTTGTGGGGTGGACCATGTAGGAGGGGGAACTGGAATTTTGGTGCGAGACAAGTAGTGTGCCAGCCAATCCGTTGTGACCCAATCCTACTCATCGGTTAAAGGCCTGATGATTTAGCTACTAATAGTGGGGAGCTGGGAGGACGATGCCAAAGGTAGTAGTGGCATTTTTCATCACACCATTTTAACACTTCCATGTAGAAAAACCATGACTAGGAGGGTGTCCTGGTTTGGGCTTTTTCAATGACGCGAACTCATGCGGATGCTCCTAGGTAGTAAATTATTTTTCTTGACTCAGCAGATATCATCCTCTCTTTCTCTGGAAGGAAAGGGCAATGTTACTGCTGTTGGTTCACTCCGTTTCTGTATCTGTGATGTAGCTCTTCATTGAGCTTCTGTACTCAACTGCATGGAAATGTTACACATGTTGGCAATGTAGACCATTCAACCTGTCATTGTGCGTTTTGTTTGATCTGATCACTTAACTGGACCATATTTTTCTGTTATTGGAAGGTCTGTAGCCACTTCTTGCGCCAGTTGGGGAATAGCAGTTGACTAGGTTGTGCTGAATGGGAACTTTTGGTTTGATCGCAATGCTTGCAAAGCCCAATAACCTTATGCTAAACTAAAAATTTATTCTATCTATGTATTTCCAACGATTTCTCACTTTATTTCATTGTATCACGATGTAATAGTCTCCTTCGTATCACTGTATTACGATGTAATAGTCTCCTATAATGTCTCAACTCATATATATAAACTGTATATTCTGCTGGGTTACTTGCCAACCGGAGGTGGAAGTGTCTAATTCTACCAGTAACCCAATTCCGACACATATTTCTGGTTGGTTGCTATAAGCTTACATCAAAATGGCTTTCCAACAACCAAATCAATATATACTACACTGTAGTATTACATGAGGAAGATGTGCTCAAATTCAACACAGTAATTAAGGGGTATGTGCTTAGGTGTGGATCTAAGAGCGGACACCAAAGTCACATGTGCTTAAAAGAGTGCTAAAAATATGCTAACCATTATGGACTCAATAATCAACATGTATGGGAAGATCCATAGGCCCACTTAGCGAGGACAAGAATCTTCACTTTGATAATAAATAAGATACTCATATGAGCTCTGAAAACTTAGGCAAATGAATATGGACGAATCACTGCAGGATGTGGAAGCATATAGGAAATCTTCCCAAAGTATGTATGTCTACTTTAAGCACCCAACAATAATCATACATTTGGGCATGCCAGTAACAATTTTGAGACCAACCGACACATACAACTTCCTCTCCTTAAAGTTTTCAAACATTGATTTTTCAAACTTCTTGTACTTACCCTCAACAGTACAGAAACAAATTTAACTCCCCACAATACAAACCAGATTGTATAGCACAATATTTGATGCCCTCAATGAAAATGTGATTTATATATATAACCCTGTCCAATAATCCATTATTTAGACAACCGAGTCCTGCTAACCTTCTAGGTACTGGTGTTAATTCAACAAAAAATTGATTTTCTCCAGAAATATTGTTTCAATAGTGAACATTATTAAGGGGACCTAGATGACCAATTAATGTGCACAATCATGCTTCAACTTCATAGCAAATAAGATATTTATAAGAGCGCAATGAAGATGCATTCCACCAAGTATGCACTCATATAGACATACACTCATGAAATATTTCATTTTGTCATAAGACGTTCAAGTTGCTACTTTTTGACAAGTGGGTTTAATATTTCATAATTTACACCACCAAGTCTTGCTCAATTTGCAGGTACTGGTGTCAATTTGTACAACAACTTGATTTTCCATTGTGATAGTGCTTCTTGTCCTACTCAATTGGCAGACCACTAGGTCAAGCAAGGCCTGATGATTTACCTACTAATACTGTATTGAGATACCAATAGAGAAGACAACGTAGATACTCAATGGTCATTACACATGTATATCAATCATGCTCTCACTTTTTACATAAGATACCCAAGCCCAGGAAAATAATTGAAATTGTTTGGACTTCTGATTATTTGTTGGTGTTGATAGAGCATTTCCCAATGGCAGTGAGAAGAGTAAATGCACGAGTAAGTGTGAATGGAGCAATGGGTTTGCAGTCTCCAAAATTTGTGTCAGTGGCTTTATAAGCGTTACCCCACATTGCATAGAACCGAAAACAGATGTTCTTCTGATGTGTCTAACCTAAGTGCACATGACTAACTGAGGTCTCCTAAAAATCTACAAAATATTGCCCCTGCTTGGGCCTCTAACTCTACTGTGCCTACAAGGTACAATTTGCAATCCGCCATCTTTGATGAGCTGAAACCTGATCTTACTGTACACTCGCGAACAAGAAAGTCTTCACCGTTTTGTTCCTTTGGGCTTGGCTGCAAAATGTTTCCTGTCCAACTTCTCCAATGAGGTAGATTTCAAGAGAAACAAACGTTCTGCTCTCTCTGACAAACTGCCTCCACATTTAAGGCCTCTTGCCTGTAGCTCCACCTTCAACTTCTCCAAACCAAGTACCTGCACTCCAACATTCAGCTGTTAAAGCTTTCTCCAATACTAGAAAGCATATTTCAAGTGAATGGTCAAGCAGAAGTAAAAAAACAGTGACAGTTGCGGATGAACAAACATTAGCACAAACACTTGACTCACCTCCATGTCTTTTGCAGATTGAAACTTTTCGAAGAGCAGAGGGCCATCCTCAACCAACTCTGTTGTTCTGTCAGTATCTGGCTCTTGCAAGGTTGGCATTACATCAGATGTTGTGGACTTTCCTCCCTCAGGAATAGCCTTCTCAGCTTCAGGTTCCAAGACCACATTCTTTGAGCAATGTTCTTTGGGTGCATCCTTGCCAACTTTGGTCAAGCTGCTTGTCAACCCTGACATTTCGGCCTTGGAGTGCACAGGGCTGTCAACTGGACTCTGTAAATTAGGACTGCTAGACCCTAATGCCGGTTCCTCCTGCTCAGGTGTTGCCACAGCTTCCTTTGCAGCTGTTTTATCACTAGCTCCACTACTAGTAGATGGAGATCCTTCTGCATCCATATCCTCTTCATCACTGTCATCATCTTCATCCTCGTCACCCAACCTGATGCAATTCACAGACTGTGTCAGCAATAATCCACAATCCAGCAACATGAAAAAAATTATGCTTTTCACTATACAACACCGCACTCAACTCCACACGATTCTACCCATATTACTTTCACAATCTGGATAATTGGAGATAAAGACACCTCCAGTGTGCACATCTATGTACCAGGAAATCATGCACCAGTGGTCCATATGGAATTAGGATACAAGAGGTTCAACATATTCTGAACCTCCCACCTTCTGTTTAAAACTGTTCATAATTCCAAGCTAGATGTGGTGGAAACTAATCATTCCAGGCAGGGGAATTTTGGTGTTGTTCATGCACAGGAGACACAAACCTAGGTCAAATGTGACATCGCTTGAGAGGAGAAATTCCTATACAACTTTGTCTCATCCCTACTTATCCTTTCTCATGCAAATGTTGGCCAAGGGAAGATTTTGCACGCAAACTTTACTAAGGTGGATGGTGCTAAAACCGTCACTGTAGTGTAAAGCTATTATTAGATTGATGAAATATTAGTTGTCTCATTGGCAATTGAAAGCAGATTCCAACGCACCTAAGTATGCCATTTATTGAATTCCGTATGCAAAAGTTGTAGTGGTTCAACGTTTTATGGGTAGATAATCCAAATCCAGCGCATGAGCTTGATGTCAAGGTGGAGGACATTCTCAAAATCAATATGTTCTTTTAGTACAAGTTTTTCTCAGGATTTTAGGATGTTGGTTTGAATTGAGCGGGGTGTTAGCTTTAGCATGCTCTTATCTAAAAGTATATGGACCTCTTGTGGGTACTCCCACATTTCTGGGCATCGAATTGATTGGCTCGGTCATTGTCTCATCTGGTTAGCAATTGTGATAAATCACAAAGATTTCCATTTCAAGATTCAGCTTCGGAGTTGAGATGCAGAAATTCGAAGAAGTCATCTCGATTCTCGATCTCTTTACGTGATCACATAGACCTTCCCAATTTTGTCAACTATTGAACCCAAAGGCAGCATGTGAAATAGACCGAGGAATCAGAGGCATAACCCAATGAAAATAATTCATTAACTTACCACAACCGTGCCCGTTTCGCAAACACAGCCGCGTCCTCTACCGTTTTGCGCTTTCCATCAGCATCAATCTTCTTTGCTTCCACTAACCCTGATGCCACAGCTAGGTCCACCTCCTCCATGGTGCGTGAAGTCTCTGCCCTAAACCTCTCAAGCTCCAAGAAGACTCCAGAATCCTCCTCTTTGGCCTTCTTATCCTTCTTCAGAAACTCTTCCGCCGTCTTCTCCAGCTCCCGCTCTTCCGCATCCGCCTTCCACTCCTTCAATTTCTTCTCTGCGTTCACATGGCGCAAGCGGCGTCCACTCATGTCTCTACAGGCGTCGAAATTGCTGGTCTTCTTCTGCCCTGCCTTGGTGGCCGCCCCTCGCAACAGGGATCCAAACCCTCCCTTGCCACCACGCAAGCGCAACAAGAGCGTACAGGACGGGAGTCCACCATCTTCACAGAATGTAATATGCGAGTGCGGGGAGACTAGGGTTGTGCCTGTTACCAGCCGCTGGCAGTGCTGCGGAATGCCCGTGCGCATCCACACCTGCGTGGCTATGTCGGCGCCCGTGACCGCCTCGCCATGTGGATGTTCAAAGTGCAGACATAGGGTTCGCCCGTCCAGGCCTCGCAGCAGCATCTGCTTGTGCTGCCGATCATTCTTCTTAAGCGTCGCCATGTGCGGCGAGCTTGAAGACACAAGGGCTTGAATTGCCGTAACAAGGACAATGCGCACACACAATAAAAACGAACTAAACGAACGGACAAAACGAAATGATCGAACTAGAAAGTTGTTTCGAAGTCGAAGAGCTTGACCTAATTGGCGCAACAACAAAGGAACAGCAAACGAACAAGACGTTGTTTCGAAGGTTCCCACTCTTGCCTCCTTTCCCTCTCACTACCGTACGAGATCGATCAACGGATGACGGGTGACGGGTGGCTCTTCTCCCCTGCCAAAACTACACTAATAAGGGCCGGTTCACACGGGGTCCCAAGTCCCAAGTCCCAACATGGAGGCAAAGTCCCAACTTTTGAGCCTCAAGAAATTATTAAAATATGTTCAACTATATGAAAATTCGGACATTACCATTACTTAGTTGATGAATTATGTTTAGTTGCCCTAACTTCATATTCACTCTTAAGCAATGGGATTCCAACAACCAGAGTCTTTATTCTTGAATCTACTGTTGGGCCTATGAACATGGACACATTACATTACTATTATTATTATTATTATTTATTTTTATTTTTGGACCTGTGTTGAGAGTTGGGTCTAGCTTTTTGCTTGACCCAACTTTGAACACAAGTATCAAGCCTCACCTCCAAAAAGTGTTGTCATGTAGGTATCCATGTCATAATTGGGACTTAGGACCCTGTGTGAAGTGGTAGGTCCCAACTTCCATGCTCTCAATAGTTGAGAGTCTATGGATTAACATCCAGTGACTTGGGACCCTGTGTGAAGTGGCCCTAGATAATCCTATTAGTGTGGGTGAGAAACTAGCGCGGGCCTCTCTAATTATCTAGTAAGGGTGGAGATAATATGGGAATAAAATTGTCTTAAATTAAAAGTACTAGCCTATAATAAAATATTGACTCACATCTACATTTTTTGAAAAATAATTGATGTGACCAACACTAATTTTAAAATAAACGTTTGGCATGGGTTATGTACATTTTCTATAAATTGTTATGCACGTTATGCTATGGTATTTAGTGTCATTTATGTTATAACTTGTGATGCTATAACTTTTTAATCTGAATTTTATTTTTAAGTGACAATAATAAGTGACATAAAATACCATAAATGGCATATAGGTACTAGTATTCTATACAAGTGGTGCAAACAATACAATATACTATTGTAGTTATGTAGTAATGTCCAAGCCTCTTGCATGAGGTGTTTGGTATGAATGGAATCAGACTAGTGAAACATTATGTGAACATCATTATCCACATGATGTCCATGCTTTTAGTGGCATTGTTATGAGGGAAGAGACTTAGGGGTGGTTTTTGAAATGGGCTAAAGTTTGGCAACCAACCAAAACCAACCACATATGTGTTGTGATTCTATAAGGTTAGTAACTCACTCTTCAAGTGGAGTCCAATCATAAGTGAATAAGTGAGTGTTGATTTAAAGTGGTCCAAGAAATGAACCAAAGTTTGGCCTTGGTCTGATAAGCAACCCAAATTAGCCACGTGTGTAGGATAATGATAAAGGTAGAGCACTCTTGTGCCAACCAGCCGTGTGTTTTACTTCTGGGATGTTGGATGAAATATTAACCTTGGTGTCAAAGCACAATAGACATTACTAATGATGCCATCGAGGTGATAACTTTAGAAGTTTAAAACACCAATTTTAATGAAAGAAGTTCCTGGCAACCCCTCTGTCCGAGAAGAAAAACATTAGTTGTATGTACATAGTATATCTAGTGATTTTTGTGTTTATTTTAAGAAGCCAATAAAACGTTAATGACTTAAAAGGTCGCAATAGTCTCAAAAGTGGAAGTATATAAAAGGCGACAAACTTGGTTTGACAATAGGGTTATCTATAAAGTCTCTCAAAGAGGGACAAAAGTTGGCGTTTGTTCCATCTTTGAGAGAAATTTCTATTAAGAGTTTGTTAGCTCGTCATGCATTAGAGCATAGTTTGAGAGTTGGGTGAAACTCCTTGGACATCCTGTGGCAAAGAACTTTAAGATCTAAAAGTAAGGTCCACCCATGGGACCCATCATCCTAAACAATGAATCGGTCAATGCAAGGCTAGCTTGGTCCACCAATCCTAGTATGAAAAGCTAGAAAGCCAAGTTCAGAAAACATGTTAACCACTCTTTTAGCATATTAAATTAAACCTCAAAAAAACTGCATGGATAAGTCCCAAACTCGCCTTTTAGCCAACTCACGCAAAGTACCCAAAGTTTGATCCCAACTTAGACTTAAAAAATCTACTAAAATAAACCTTATTAATTAATATCATAAAAATTGTGATATTTTCACTTTTGGGTATTCCTTTTTGGAGATGTAATGGATCCCTTCCACCATAGATGTCCTCTTTCGATAAATGACTACATCATTAGGTTGATTTACACCAGACTCATCTGAAAGTTGCATGTTAGTTTCTTTTACAAATTGTGTGCAAGTGGATGCTATTAAGTGTTGAGTCACTTTCACATTTCCTCCATAATTTAATTGTTGTATCATATGAAGGATGCAAATTATTGTGTGTAAATACAACACAACAATTTGACAGTGGAAGCCAAGAGCCACACAGGTCCTTCTTCGACTTTGTCAAGGCTCCTGTCAAGTATTCTGAAGCTTGAGTTGCAACCATTTTTCTGTGCTCCTCATTTCTACTCATTATTATTCTTATGCCCCCTCCCCACCCGACTTTAGCTAAGCCTAAAAGTTGGTTCTAAAAACATGGCCTTCACACCATTGACATTATTTGGTGCCGAGCCTAGTTGGCAAATGATGTGGCATGACTTACAAGTGGAGGTTTTAAGCTTCAAGCATCGAACCTCCCATCGGTACCTAGACATGAGGCAAGAATGCAGGACCTTTAAAAGTGTCGCCTCCCGTCCTTGTGATTGGTTGCTTTTTAGCCTTAGCTATGAGGCCACAAGGAGCTTCATTAACAAAAACCGATGGTAGATAGATGAATAGTAAGGCATTTGGGGACGGGACAATAACTATCCAACATTCATTGCTTGGTGGATAAAACCATGAACATGTGTGAAAGCTACTTAACTAAAACCTACTCAAAAATCTCCAGAGCAAGTTCTTGCAGGTGCATTGGGATAGCTGGACACTTCTCCTATAACCGAGGGAGCTTTACCCGAGTTTTAGGAAAGACTTTGGTTATTTGGTAAAGTCAGGTGGGGAGGGGCCATTAGTGGACTAACAACATTCCGACGTTCAATTGCATGGCCAAAATTTGTGATAATAACAGCAAATGGCGTCTTGCCATTTCATGATCCGATTGAAAGTCATCCATTCGATCAGGAGCCTTGCATCTCATTTACGAGCATACTCAAAGCAAGAGTACACTTTGCGCGGACGAGAGCACTTGGAGAAGTGGTTGTCATTTTCACGAGTATACTAGTCACCTGCATGAAAATCGATTGAATCATGTAAAAATGAATCCACAGAAACTTCCAAATTTGCAAAGGCAGCAGGAAAGATGAAAGGTATTAACAGTTATCCTTTGATTCAAAGAGACTTATACTCGGGAGTTGGTTGTTTTGCATGCAACATCTTCCATGTTGGGTAAGATTTTGGTGCATGTGTGGCGTGTGGAGGTTTAAACAAAAGAACATTCTATATTGTTTCATTGAGGGTCAAATCATAAATTCGTTTTGGCATGCCAGGAGGTGCTAACATGAGTTTGGCCCTCAATGAACCAAATTAGGTTGTCTTCATTCAAATTTAAGCACTATCTCGAAGCATGCACCACCACCAGTAAAAAGAAATCAATGATATTATACGAAAAACAACCAATAAAAATAAAAATCAAAGAGGACCAGCTCCCGAAAGAAAAAAAGTCCTGTTGGATTAAAGGATAACTCTATATTGCCGCACTTCTATGTGCATTAACAGACTGAATCTCATGGAATGTTTTCTTGACTGTTACTGTACCTCTAGGCCATCAGTTTCAACACTTTTGTGTCGGAATATTTCAATTCCGAAATTCAGACAATAGAGTTATCGTTTTAACTTGATGGGATTTTTTGTTGGGAGTTGATCCCCTACGATTTTCAATTGGTTGCTTTGCATACAAAATCAATAATTTCTTGCCACTTGTGGTTCGTACTTGGAGGTGATGTTTAAATTTGGTTGAAGAGCAACCTACTTCAATTCATTGAGGGCCAAACTCAATCTAGCACCTCTTTGAAATGCCAAAATGAGTTTGACCCTCGCTGAAGCAATATAGAATGCCCTTCATTCAAGCCTCCACACTACCTCCAAGCACGCACCGAGAACTTACCCAACATGGAAGGTCTTGTATGCAAAACAACCAACTCCCGACGCACATATTGAAGTTCAATTTTGTATATTTAAGAATTCAGGAAAATGACCAATTTTGGAGATCTGTAGGTCACAAAGCACTAAAAAGCACGTAACAAATACTTCTCCTGTTCCTTGGACATAGGTCTTTGAAGTTGTCAGAATTTAGACAGGCATCAAATTTGCTTAATAATTTACAAAACGGATCTGGACGAAGGGTATTTCAATCTCGTATTTTCAGATAGCATGCATTGCTGAAGACCTAAGGCGTATAATTAGGTACCTGTGGCAAGTATTCTTCTAAAATCTTTGTGTCCTTCACTTCTGACAGAAGAAATCCGACAAAGAATGCTGCATTTGCTTGGATCAAAGGCCATGGGCTCTCAAATGCCTGCATTCCTCGAAAGTAACAGGCTTGGAAAAACAATCAGATTAAGTGCCCCAAGACTACATCAGATTGTCCTATTAGTGTGCATAACCATTTGAAGTTACATGTTGGTATCTATGGAGGTTATCATTTTTTACTCACATAAGACAAACAAGTAGTATGCATGTCAAGGAACATGAAATAACTGGGTAAAAATGATATTCTCAATAAAAAGGTATAGACAATGATATTCTCAACTCCAAATGGAAACCCACATTAATAGGACTAGTCTGTGTACTTATGACTGGGCTAGGTTAGCTGTATATACTGTGCAAGTTAGTGTCACATTCGTTGCAATGACTGCTGCTGTAATAGAATATAATATCAACAAAAAGGAAAAGCAAGTCTCTGTCATTGTTTTCTTAGACATAATTAGTTAACTAATTTTTGTGGAACAAATATTTGGCAGCTTCACATTGTGAGTTGTCGGACTCGCCTGAACTGCAGTCGTGACAAATTTGTCAACTTTATCTTGGAACTGTATCATAAGATGCCTCACAAACTCCTTGACAAAATCGTTGTACTCCAGCCTGAAAATACTTTCAATTATATCATCAGGTAGGTCTTCTACAGCAGCTCTGCTTGAACTGCTTACACATAATTTTTGGAGGTGGATGGTCACCTGCTAAGTTTGGTAATTTGCAGTCATATATTTTGACGTGATGCACCATCAGAATTGATATGGCAATGGCGCTTGAATGAATGGTGGAACTTTCTTAAATGTGCGAAAGCTAGTTATCATGCCATGTAAATGTTTCCCTCTAGAAAATTAGAACTTGTCTTATCAGTTATATCTGTTAATATATTGCTTTGGTTGAGATGGTGGGATACATCCATGTATTGAGGCTTACCCACGACCAAAGTCAAATGTTCGCATGTTAGCCAATGCTCTGATATCTTGAGCTTGTAACAATGGGGATAAGATTCGTAAGGTGTTCTGGACATATTCAATCAAGTCATAAGAAGTTTTCCTGGCGAATTTCAAATTTGTATTGAAGTTTTTGCTAGGTAATTTAGAGTGTTCAAATATAGAGGCAGGACTTGGGCTATTGATATGAGGTTCACAGAAATAGTCTTCTAGATGATCACAATCTCCAGAGGCACAGAAAATTGTCGCCTTACATATATCTCTACACATAAGTTTAGAAAGCATAATCAACCCACAAAATGGATGTATTTTACTGATGAATGTGCCTCTCTACAACTTCGTGACCCGTATAGGCATGTGAATTACTCTCAAACCGATTTACAAGTCTGAAACAATTATGTGGATGAATTTATGAACTTGAGGGTTCACTTTCACAGATGATAAGGGTAAAAAGGTTGGACTTACTTCACAAGCCTGAGAAACCGAAGGCGCTTCGTCATTGACATGAAAAACCAGTTGCGGCAGAGTTGCATGCACCTGGTGGAGAGAAGCACCATCAATTGCAGTTAATGAAATTGTTGTATCCACTACGATGAGGGTAGTTTAAATCCAAGACTTTAACCCAGAACCCATGGGAATACTGAGGTCACTAAGGAGGGAATGGTGTTAGGATGGGACCTTCCTATCGCTTGATTTCCAGTGCACCCAACCACTCTAGGCCCACCCAATCATAGTGGGCGTACCCAGGTGACTCAGAAATGTGCAACCAACCATGTGGAAACCTAGTGGTTTTCCCCTCTACACCAATCAAAGCGTTCAATCAAGCGGCAATTTAAAAGGCAGCAAGGTTTCTCTAAATTTCATAATGCATGTTTTACATATAAAATTAGACCAACTCGAAGATGAAGCAACGCCATAAATCACGGTGGTGGCAACATAAGAATCACCTCTTTCTCATTCTTCTATCGAATATGACAGGATTCTTGTTGACTTCTAGTCTCCAATAAAGAGTGAATAGAAGGATTGCAGGAGTTGAGGATGGGACCTGTTCCATGAAGGTCTGAAGGTGAATACCAGTGGCAAATCTACTCAGTGTCCCTAGTGCCTGAAATGCTGCTGCTCGTATCCTTTCGAGCTGGTGAACCTGCACATTGAAAACATTTGTCCAACTTCACAAGATGGGATAGAAGCAATATATTTATCTCTTGAATTTATTCCAAGGGTCACTGGTTTTACCAGTGTTGGACCGGTATCACCTTTTATTTTAAACCACTCGGGTATGTATGATGAGGATTTATTTTATTATTATTTTTAAATTGGTAGGGTATGGGTATCTCAAGATATTTCTATTTGGATACATTTCAGAAACATATACCATGCGAGAAGCTTCATACCTAGGTAACTTTATCCTAGTATCATTATGGTATTAGGATGGTCTTGTCCCAAATAATGACTTGGGTTTACAAAGATACCCAGATACCCACCAATTATCATCTGAGATACCCACCAAGTATCAATATTTGACTGGTATGTACAATTTTGATATTGGTCAGGTAGGTTCTTTGGTACCATTATTGACATTGTGTATTGGTACTATGCACTCACCTATAAACCAATCCAAAATTTTACAAGTTTCTATAATGAGGATTCCAATTTTTTTGATACCAATAGGGTATGGGTATATGAAAATATTATGTTTCCGATACCATTTGGGTCTATATAGCATGCAAGAACATTCATACCTAGGAAAAATCGCCCTAGTATCTTTAAGGTTTAGAATGGTATTTACCCAAATACTCAAATAATAATTCAGGTATGCAAAGATTTTCTGACCTTGACATACCCAACAAATATCAAATTTCAACTGGTATTACAATTTTGATGCCCACGGGTGGGATCTTTAATACTACTATTGTTCTTGATTATTGATACCATGCATCCACCTATATACCAGAACAACATTGGTTATTACCTGGAGGGAACGTAATTGCACAGAGAGGTCCAGAATCATGGGACTGACAACATCCTCTGCTGCAACATCCAGAACCTGATGTTTGATCCAAGGATAACTTCCGTTAGCATGGGTTGGAGGCATTGGACACAATGATGAGTTACCAAAGTGTTGTTACTTCTCAACCAAATAGAAGAAAAATTGGAAATTCTAACAGAGCTAGGTAAAAAGGAAGGCGTAGCACAAAAGGTCAAGAGTCTTAGATGCCTACTGATGAAAGTCCATGCACAGCTGCATAAATAACCTCCTCCTCAGTGTCTCCCATTAGAGGAGCAATCACATTGAGTAATTGTGATGCATATTTGGTAAATTCTTGCAGAGGCATCTGCACACAGACTTCAATCCAGCTGAAGAAAATTAATTTTGTTGAACCTCTATATACCTCCAAGTAGGATAACAAGTGGAGTATGTACATGTTTGGCATAAAATTTTGTCTCATTTAAATTAACTTTCTAATTCAGATTCAAGAGAAAGTAAACACTTCAGGGCATGAATTGGATCAAAGACATTGGCTGATCACTTAAGTCGCATGTCTCTTTAACAAAAGAAGCTAGAAATTCCAAGATGGTCTGCTAGGGAGTTAAACGTCAACCCATTGAATACTACATTTTACCATATTCAACAGTACGGATATGATTTAAGTGAATCGTAACAGGTATTCTTTAATGTGAACAAAGTTTGAGCATTGAAAGTCTCTTATCTGCAGTCATCTCAATTTCAAAAAAACACCTTTGACCTTTAAGGGTTAAGAGTGTGAACCTGAATGAGGCCTTTCACACATAAGGATCGAACTCTTGAAGATTCATCACCAGCATGTGCACTCAGAGCCCTCATTACAGAGTCTAGAATGGTATCTCTGTCTTCACTGCAGACAGAAGGGGAACTGAATCAGAAAGCCCGTCATTAAATATGCTGTAAATTGATTTTTTCTTTTGAAGCAGGAATAGATAAAATGATAAAGGTAGGGATGAAGTTAGAATATGAAATCAGTCATCATAATTATTTTGAAGTGGAGGTGCTGAATTCCAGAAATGTTTCTATTAAAGGTGAAGAACTACACTGTTAGTCCAATTTGTGTGTGCGTGGAAAATTCCCGTTTGATTAAAATAGAATGCGTTTTCCAATTATTTAATTTTCTAGAATACGAAAAATAGTAGTGTGTTAGGTGAAAAGCTTAGGTGCAAATAAGTTGTGTGGTTGGTCGTCTGATGCCAGATGCATTGTTGGAATGACAAATTACACCGTAGTAAGGAAATTAGACTATGTTCAATAAATCCTTTCCCAGAAGATTGATGTGTATGAAAATAAAAAATAAAAAAATTGTGCTCGAGAAAGTCAACGCCACAGGACAAATCAGTGTACCTGTGCTGCACTAATTGACACAAGGCTGCGGCTGCCGCAGCTCGCTGGGAGTCCTGAGACCTATCCAAAGCTGGGCAAAGTAATGTGCACATCCTGTCAACCTGCATGTAGACTTGCACAAGATGATGGTGGGCTTTGGAGTTGAAACAAACTAGGCTGCATCTGGATGTTAGGACATGCAGTCTAGTTTGGTAAGGGACACCTGAGTACCTTAAGAACGCACATGAGCTATTCAATTTACCATAGGAAATAAGATGCTACACCACAAATAAAAATTGGACCAATTTTTTCTGTGGCAGGTCAAGTGCTGCGGAATTTACCCATTGTGGCCTTATCCTTGCAGAACATGAAGCAATCTCTTCTATAGCTTCCGTCCAACGCTCCCCGCTCAGTCTTTTCTCCCCATCATCATACAAAACCTGTAACGCAATGCTTGCATTAGCAATAATTATTGACTAACATCTTAGCATTAATTCCTTGGATAGTGCTTGATTAACACCTTAATAATCTCACTTCTAGATCTACTTCCTATACTTTAATGACTTGTTCCCATCCTGAGATTTCCGAAAGATGCTCAATGATGGCTGCAAAGTTGTGCATTCTGAGGTTTAAAGTTGGTTATTAATTATTGGAGTCATTACCTTTCCCATCTCTTCATCGCCTATAGTCTCACAGAAACATTGAAAAGTTGAAATGAAATCCCTGTACATCCCAAAATCCCTTTGGCATCAGGATTGAACACCATTTTCTACGAAGTGTGACTGAGGTTCAGTTTCAAATAAACAGAACAAATTAGGACGAGTGTTCAGGAGAAATGCACCAGATTTTAAATATACATTCCTACCTCAACGGTTGGATGTCCATCCTAACAACCCATTGGATGCTTCCAATATGGAATAACAGGGAACACAGGAGCTGTGGATAGCATACATCCACTGCCTTCTTTACCACATCATTTGCGCCCCTGCTTACAGAGAAGTGGATGTAACTGTTAGGTAGCCATGATGGATTATGTATCAGAGAAACATTGGAATTATTCAAGGTTGTGAAGTTCCAGCCAGATTTATTCTTGATGTAATAATTTACCTCAAGCTTGTTGTACGCTTAACACCCTCTGTTTAACATTCTAATCGCTATGTTTAGATGGAACTCATAATTGCAAAGCATATGTACCTGAATATTCCTCCAATAACAAGAGTGGCTGCATGTGGAAGTTGGCTTTGCAGTGTCAAGTGCTCCAACGCATCGCTTTTATCGGGAACACTATGACTAAATATGCGCTCCTGCTCAAGTATTCCCACCACATGCTCAAGAAACAAGAGGGACAATACCTCATGATGGGCAATGGCCTGCCAAGTCCCGAATTATCACATAAGAATACACATAAGCATGTCTAAGTGCTCACAGAACATGTTTACTTCTTAGAATGGGGCAGCATTCTAATGTGAAATTTCAAAGTCCTCATGACTCAACCTGGATGACACTTATTATGGTTTATCAACAGTTCGGATTCATCTAAGTTGATTCGTGATTCCTAATTTGTATTTTGGACAAGGAGGTGAGTTTAAAGCTAGCAGAAACATAATATTGTGAACATTATCGGCCTCTAGAGAATTCCTAAGGACCATGAGAGCGCACATTGAAGAAATATGTATTAAAGGCACACCGTGTTATTCTGTTCCACTGAAGATTCTCAGGACTATCATTGTGGAGGTCCACATGGATACATTCATTTCTAGCTCTAGAGATAATTGTGCAGTTGAAATGCCTCACCAGAATTGTTCCGTGTACTGGCCATCCCTTCTTCATACTCTCTTCCTTCACCAACTCTGTCTCGGCTACCGCTATTACTTCATTGAAAACAACTTTTGCAAGTGAATGCTCTGCAAGACTGCAAATCTGGACAATACGTCCAATTCTATGACCAACGAAGAGAGAGGAGCATGTCTTGTATTTGAGAAAAATATATCAATAGGAAAGGATGGAACTGACAGATGTAAATCAAGAAGCTCTTTTTGTCTGTTGTCAAGCAGAAAAAGAAACTCAAATCTTAAAAACAGCGAGACAATTGGATATGTGAAATGATCTGTACGGCCACAAAAATTTCTTGACGCCTGTCATACTCAGCTGCTGCAGCTGAAAGTAAAGCCCGTGTTATCCTGGCACACAAAGAAAGAAAAAGTCCTATAAGCTCAGCTTAGAGCAAAAAGAATCCATTTCGATCCATGGCCTTCAGAATATACATAAACTTATATTATTACCTGGATACATCTTCTTCTTGCAGCTGACTTCCTCGCATGGACATGAGCTGGGTTGCTGCAAAAACTCCTTGTCCTGACCGCAAAGTCTTATCACAAATGGATGATCTGCATCCTCTCAGGGCCGCTACTACCTGTAACTCATACCAAGAGACAGTAGAGTGAATCATGACCCAATCAACTGGCAAGACAAATAAATCAATTTGATTATGAAAAACCAGATATCCATACAAAAATAGACGAAATTGCACATTGCCCAAGCAGAGTAATATGAAAAACATGTCGTATCAAAAACTCAAGGTGATTCACCCTATTTCCCCCCTTTTACAGCATAGCCTTGAGATCACACACATAGCTGATTTACACCAGTAGGTAGCAGTCAACCTATCATTGAATTTCAGCAGTAATATTCAAGTAGAGAACAAGTTAGACTTTGGCATGCTCGTGGAACAGCTGCAAATCTTAAAGAACTTACTTCTAGAGTGCTTAATAGTCCTCCTAAAGTATTCACAATGTCTCGCAAGATATTCCTCCACCCTTCGTCCTTCTGTATGAGGAAGAATAAATCACAATCACAGATATTAAAAAAATAATGAAAGACTGGTGTATCATATTATGCAGTAAAGATGCAATAACATTGATTGAAGTATATTCAGATAATTCTTCGTTCATGTTCTTATGTAACCTGCACACTGCTGTCATTCTCATAATCTAAAAGAGTTACATGGAACTCGCCCATTTCGTAGTTTCAATAAAGTCCTGTACAGCTGATAAGGCAGCGCTGGGAGCAACGTGGTCCTCCTGGGTCTCTAACCCAACTGGCTCATTCAGGAGGACTGCGATTTTGAAGAGCATGTAAAGTGCCTGCGGTGCAACTTAATCTGTTAGTCCGGAGAACCTATATGATAGTGGAACGACCCCACATAAATTTTAGTTTCTGCTCATTGTTTACATCCTGATTTAATGGATTCAATCAGAAATCCTATTATGATCAAAAAGAGTTACAACTACCAAAGGACGATGAAATTTATAACCCATACTGGCGAAGAGTATCTATCAAGACTCAACTGCAGTACCTGAGCAGCGATCTTCCTTATTCCAGGAGAAGTGTCTGCACAACGTGGTATGTACACCATTACTCTTTCTCCCAACTTCAGGAGCTCACGGGGTGGCAACACAGCAAGAGCTGCAGGTCAAACAAATCAATAAGTACTGAATAATCTTTTCTTCCCTAGCCAAATGTGATTTCCAAAGAGTAGATAAAGGCACCATTATTGTTGAAGTTTCTGCTGCAATGTTCCATGCAAGATTTCCAGAAAGAAAGAACGAAAGTAAGATATAGTTAGTGAGAGAAAGCTTGGTTCCAACATAACATCAGATAATATCCCTTGGTTTCAAAACCAAATTGGAGTAGTTCTTTTGATGCAGAAATCTAGAAGCTAGTGAAAGTACAAGCATCAGGGTCACCAAGAGAGGTACCGCCATCTGGAGAAGGAAAGCTGCTCGGTAGATTTCTTTGTTGTTAATTATTTTCTACACCCAATGGGGGGAAAGCACAGTGATGGTAAGTAGATTCCCTAAGTATTTTATGGAGGGTCCCTATTGGAAGCAATTGTTACCTGCAGAGGTAGTTAGGCCCCCATCTGTATTTGATTGAATGTGCATGCAATCGCCTGTGCAATTGAAAGAGCAACTGCCAGCAATGCAAAGCAACCGAAACTGACAAAGAAGTGCCAGCACCATGCCACAGGCTCTCTCCCTTTGGCACTCTATTGTGGAAGAAATATATTGATCGAGACTTTTAAGTAGATGTTGGAGGTGGATTGCTCTGCTCTTCCCATCTTCACCACTGCCACATCAGAATTACGTATTTTACTTTACAATTTCCATCTAGAGCATAGCCTCTCTGGGAAAATCCACTAAAGCACAGGAAGTTCTTCATTACAAGGAAGTATATAGTTAGATTCTCAAATTTTCATTGAGCTTTGCACATCTACCGACAGCATGACAACATACCTTCTGGACATTTATTTATCTCTAGATCGTAGGTGGACTTAGTTTGACGGTCATTCACATCTTAGATTAACAATGTGGAGAGGCTCCAAATTAGCTGTAAATTGAACACAAGCTTTAAAATATTTCAACATTTTCCAGGACCAAGTACTGATGGTGTGCCACATTCTAGGAAGTATAGTTAATTTTATTCATGTGTACCTGGTCTGCAATATCATGCACATCAGCGTGTTCAAGTTGGAGAATAATGTTTCCGTGACTGGAAATGACTCTGGTAGAGCCAGTAGTCCAAAAATGGCCTGCATGCACACAGAGCACTTTCATATCATCAACATGCCATACTAATCGGATACTCAACAAAAATGAAGATGAAATCATGCATGAGGCTCCTGACGGCACATATAGGATACTTGCTTAAGCAATAATCATTTTCTGCTAACACCTGAACATGGGCTTAAAAAACATTCCTAGGTTGATCCTGTGATTTCACCTACTTGAAGGACATGGTCTCTCATTTCCGTTGTTAATCTGGGCTCAACTGATACCAGTGTCGAGCAGACATTAATAGCCGTTTCCTGCAGAATACAATTTCACCAAATTATTACTTCAGTGCAATTAATTGTACGGAGGGACATGGACACATGAAAAGGTTAAAGGACAGGTAACAATACATATTCTACAAGAAAATTTTGCAAAAAGTTTCATAAATTTCATGAATATTCAGAGCTTTTCCTGTGTGCGCAGGAGGTTGAGGTCCAAGGAGTCACTGTCGTTTGTGGTCATTAGAGAAATGACGTAGTCAAGCATAATGTCTCT
The DNA here is from genome assembly GCA_950295325.1 of Polytrichum commune. Taxonomy (NCBI): domain Eukaryota; kingdom Viridiplantae; phylum Streptophyta; class Polytrichopsida; order Polytrichales; family Polytrichaceae; genus Polytrichum; species Polytrichum commune. The sequence goes on from OX485805.1 coordinate 28,629,415, forward strand.
TCTCTTCAGTGGAAACGTTATGCCATTTTTTGCAGCCTTCATGACCGCTTGACCTGTAAAATGCATCAAACAAAACTTCAACCCCGGGTAGGTCACTCAAATCCCCCTTAATAGACCAAGTAACACACAGCTTATTATTGAGTGTGACTTCAGAACTAGAAGCTCCAGATAACCAAGTCAGGGTGCAGGCGGGAAGTTTCTGAAAGATTTCACACCTAAGAAGTTGATAGCACTAATAATAGCTTGTCTGACTGTTTGAACGCTCATGTTGGAACTTGTAAGCTTGAATGTTCCCTGCACCATGATGACAGTGAAGAGCACATGAGAAGAATTAAAGAGTTTCAAATGCTTCATTATTATGTTGTTCCTTTTAGAGAAAGATGGTTTCCGCTGGACCCAGTCAATATTTTGAGTCCTTTGGTTTTCAGTTAGATATTGCTGATGACAGTGAATACAACATCTCACCAACATTCGTTTCTGCTGTTGATTTTCCTGTCTCTTGCAAGATTTTGTGCCTGTTAATTTAGCATATTTATGTTGGGCACTCAACAGCAAACCAATATGCAATTTAGATCCACATTTTTCAGAAGGTTTCATGAGACAAATTATTAAACAAGAGCATAGTGTGTGAACTTTCACCCTTGCATTTTTGGGGACTATAGGGACTGCAAAAGCAGAATATGAGCACCGCAAATGTTCCAATTCCACCTATTATGATAGCATAGTTTACAGGTGAGATCATCTCATATAAAACATATAATGAATGATATTGGAATTACAACTTATCTTAATCAATCAGAAGGTGGTATATCTAGACTACAAGAGGAACTTTTGAAGGTTTTCTAGTATGTTCTCAGTATATTTGCCTGACAAATAGAACCTGTCAATGGGAACAAGTGGGAGAATACAACTTGCCATCTTACCACAAGTGTGTCAATGCGTGCTTCGATGGCTCTCAATGGTGCATAGGATGCAATGTATCCATACATTTGTGCCAAAGCCACAACTACATTGAGAAGTTCTCTAGTGCTCTGGTGCTTCATAGAATATGACAAGAACCTATCACAGAAAGACATTTAAGTTGAAAGTCTTCATGAGGACAATACTTGAAAAGAAACAAAACAAGGTATCCACATCCTGTAGAAAGAAACTTTTAGAGCTGGAAATCCGATTTCGAAAGCCAAAACTAATACTCCTGAAAGGATTTTGATACACTATCTGCTTCCATGATATCTGAATTCATATATAGACAATGACTACAATTCCATGAACCTGTAGTAGATTTTCTTGAGGATGTGAATGTGACATAATCTTCGCAGCCTTTCCAAAACTGTATCGAGATGAGCAGATGCAACCTGTAACAGCCCAGATTTGTACAATTAGTCAATGGTTGACATCGAGTGCACTATGAAAACAATGCCACAGTGTCTTGACTCAAAAAGTACAAAGCCCAGCCAAATAAAGAGGAGACTGGTATAATCAGCTTATACTATGTGATAAGTAATTTCTTTTGTGTAGGTTCATCATGACTTGACAGCTTGGTACCAGACCCATGGCCATGGCAAGACCCAATCTATTTGCCTCATCTGCATTGTCAGCACGCTTATACATCAAAGAAATCATCCGCTGCACATAGTTCTTGTCATCGACTTTTTGTAGGATAGTTCCCATGCACCTGTTGACCATTAAAAATGTTAACTTCCTATTTCTTTGGCGTCAAAACCAGTTGAATACTACAGAGCTACTACAGAGATAGTGTGTTACTGTCTTTGGCAGGAGTTGTTTCTATACGAGTTGACCAGGAACTTATTGTCTGCCCTCAAAACTATCAGACGAAATCGCTCATAACGGGGAGTACACATGTAAATATGACTTCATGTGGATATCGTGTAGCACACACCTGTGTAGAAGTGCACAGTGCTGATTGTCTCCAACATAGAGATTGTAGTGACTAGCCAAGGCAGTTCCAAAAGACATAATCCAATCAGGATCATGTACAACATCAAGTAACTCAGAGAGGAGCTGCAATGTCAAAAGTCCTACACAGTGAATTATTATTACTTATTTTTATTCTATGCAACAAGCTAGGAATTACTGAAAGAGTGGCTCATTCCAAAAGGATTATTTATCTGGACTCCTTAGCATTCATTGAAGACTTTCTTGTGTGACATGACTTCAAGATTTCTACTCCATTAGTGCAGACTGAGGATCTTCCACCTTCCTCTGTTGTTTAGCTCTCCACAATCACAAAAATCATCTCATCGATGGAAGATGTGATGATGAAGGTTGTAGTGAATATAGAGGAGAAGATCCTGTGGCTTCTCTTCTTTTTGATAGATTTACTTACAATGAATGATGCACAACTCACAGGGTCCCACAGCATTTATCATCTAATACACTTTTGAATAAGGCAAATTTCTAATCCTCACAAATTATCATGTGGCAAGCATCCTAAATTTGCTGTAAGGCTGGTATTTTTGTAGTTGAAATATAGTAGAGCACTTTTTGGGATTTATGCTATATTCCTTACTTGCAAAATCATGTCTTCCCAGACATTTTGCGTCCATGAGTCATTGTCAATGTCCCTGATGTAGGCTCTCATTTTAGGTATCTGCAGCTCGTGACCAACGCTAATAAGAGTATAAAACCCTTATTGAGTTGCATTAGAATCATTCAGTCATTCCAGTGTCTATACCAGCAGGATATCTTCATACCAAGGTGATGACCTGTAGACTAATACGGGACCAGCTACTCAAACTTGTGGAATTTGACATCATTTGCAGATAGAACACACGTACCTTCTCTTCCCAAAGAAGCACAACGGCGGTTGGAAATATTGGTCCCAAATAATTGAGAATCTACATGCACAGCCACACCTTTTCAGTATTGGAGTACGTCATCTGCTCATTCGGGTACAGAGTTCTGCAACATAACTTAACAATCTAGGATTATTGAATTGGATCTCTTACAGTTAGTATTTGTGACACAAGTTGCTCTTCAGCCCTGGGATTTTGAAGAAGTACAAGCAGGCGGGCAAGCAGCTCCTGTGTATATGATATTTGTCTTAGAATCTGTTGTAATTGACGTAGCACTCCTGTTGAAACCTGATACTACTGATACATTGTTGCAATGCCTGTCCGGTGCCTTCTTTTGATATAAGTAGAGAGAATATGCATGAGAAGTTAGGAGGAGGATATTCTAATGTCCTCCTATTGTCGAGGGAGCAGTCAAGATGCACCTCTGGCTGTGGAATGGACGGATATGTGATATAATCAACCGAAACAATTTCATCTCGTGCAAGTATTCGTTTCAATATCTCTGCTATACACTTACAGACCTGCATAGGCTTGATAAAGTCAGATTTGACTTCCAAATGATGACCTTTGGCTATTTGAGCCCATCAGCAAAGACACAAGAATGGCTTGGAAGGACAGCCTAAAATGTTTTATGCTATAAACAGGAACTGACGTCACAAGTTACAGAAAATTATGATCCCTGAAACATCAAGATCAGAAGGCTAGAAGTTTGGAGTACTACTCTCACCACCGCAAATGCTCCTGTATATTGCAATGGCATGAGCATCTTCAGAAGAAATGGCCAGAGTAAAACCTGGAGTGGAAACAAATTGTTGCATCTGTGAGTAAGTTACAAAGAACACCATATGATCAAATGCAATACAATAGAATGACTTCTGTGCTGCTTATGTTACATGATTTTATAGTCTCATTGCTCACTTGTAAGCTCCATAAGCAACAAACCTCTAAGGATCTGGTAGTTGAAAATAACTATAGCTACCTCTGCACCAGCCACAGTGGCAGCTAGTAAACGTAATCCATTCTTAGAAACATCACGCAATACCGATGGAGACACACAAAGCCGCGTTTCCTGGAGGAACACAAGGCATAAACATAAAATTGCTTGAATAAAAATTGAACAATTATTGTAACAAAGGTGTAATGGGATCAAAGCAAATAAGGAGTGACAGCTGTTTTGGCCAGGGTACATCATCAGAGCAAGAACGTAAATGCATCATGCATAGTGATTCTTGTCATATATAGCAATTTACATCAGGAAACAGAGCAGATGAAGATAAAAGGACAATGAAAGTGTAAGACCTTAGTCTTAAGCCTAGTGCTCTCCACCTAGGAAGCATAGATTCATACAGGTAAGCTGCCAAGCACCTTAAAATACTATTGTAAACCCTAGAAAGTGTGAGGCCTTCATTGAAAAGACAGTAGTTTCTCCCTCACATTCAAAGGACTCCAGGCAAATGGATAGCCGCTCATCTTTCCTACCAGTATACAGAGGATTTCCATTTCTCTTGTCGACTTTGTAATGATGTGGTCCAACTCCAAAGGTCTCAAGAAGTTCCAAAATTCTGGTTGACATGTGAAGATTAGGTGATGTTAATCTTGTCACTAAAATATGGATCTCTATAAAACCTAAATTTCGATGGAGTATTCCAGTTGCCCATATCGTGCACTAACCAGCCTTGATACCTCGATCTCTCTCCTGCTTCTAACAATGTCACATTCAGTGGGGTGGTATAAGAGCTGGGAAAGTGACAAACTTCTGCAATATCTCTTTGTCACTGCTGGACGATCACCTTGATAACTCTCAACTTTCACGTCTCAAAAGTCTCCCGCAAAATCTCTCTACAAAGATCTAATTCTGTGAATAGTAATAAGCACCTTGTTTAAATCTGCATGTGGTAATTCTCGTGCCCTGCTATTCTCAACTGCTCCATGGTTATTGGGAATTGGCCTGCCTTCAACAACAGGTATTGCACACTGCTTCACAAGGAATTCGATATATGCTTCACTGCTCTCTCTATCAAGGAACCCACTTGACACCATGGATATAATCACCTGTAGATATATCCAATGTGATCCGATCAGGTCATGCAATAGATCAAAATAAGTAAAAGAGAACCATCACAATATTTTCATTCCAAGATTCTTTTGTCAACTTCAGATATATTTCCTCAACATTATATGACTGGAACTCATGTCACTGATTTAAGATCTCATCAAGGATATCAAACCTCAGCGACAGCTATTCTCATCCTTAAGTCCTGTTTGGAGAGGAAATCCCTGAGGGCCCCAGCAACTTGAGCTCTTCGTGGAAGCCATGGCTCGGACAACCTGGTCGCCGCCAATGCGGTTACGAACATTAGCTGGACTTCATTAGGAGAGAATTTACTGATGGTTCAGGAGCTCATTGCATGATAGTCTTATCGTGGTTACCTAGATAAAAGATGCTTGAACAACGAAAGGGCACCCAACTGAACTGCTTTCTCCTGCGACCTAAGCTTCTGAACAACAAAGACCCATTACCAGATATTTAGAGGCCGTTCTGGTGCGGATTGATATTACTGATAGTTCTACTTTTGAACTGCAGGTGCATGCAGAAGGACTGAAACTCATTTTGATGTGCTTGGGTTGTGTGAAGCTAGGAGTAACGTACATGTAGTAGGAGATCGAAGAATTCACTAGGGTAGACCATCCCAATTGTTAGAGAGCATCGGACAACGTCATTCAAATTCTGCAAAGTTGCAAAGTGCCATAGCAATGGTCGATGTGAACATTTTGTTAACCCTGCATAAATCGACACCATATTTGACATCCAATAAGGAAGTCGAGCATCTTAGGAGATTCTGGAAGTGTAAGATAGGACTAAGAGCTGTAATTTTCAAGAGGATGGTTTCATACTTGCGCTTGACCGAAGATATTCAAAAAGGTGTTTCTTTCAATGGATGGTTCGTAGGATGTAATTCATTAGCAAATCGAGCCCACGTACAAATACCTTCAGCTGAGAGCTTGATACAATGCTATTCTCCTTCTTCACAGCCAAATAGGCCCTCGGAAGTAAGAGGTTTAATATGGAGGCGAGAGCCTGCAACAGTGGAAAGGTCATATCTCTGGTAAAATTCATAGAGGAACTGGTAATACGAAGGAGCGTGTTTCTTATCAGTTTCAGATGCTAGGAAGAACCCTGCATTCATCATGCATTACTTTCAGGTTTCCATGGTCAGGAGATTACCATAAAGTCAACCATATCAGATCCGCCATCGTTTACAAGGATTGTAACAAGGACATTTTGAAGGCTTGCAGTAGCTGCAAGATTGTGTTGGCCTTCCTTCTTGTAACTGCAACTTCACAGACATGATCCAAAACCATAATATAGAATCAGAAGAACTACTGAAGATGGGATTGAAATTATAGCCGATCTTCCAATGTCGAGATACCTATTGCAACTTAAACTGATAGAGGTTCAAGTACAAGCTGTTCAACTTACACTGCCATTAAGGACGGAAGAAGCCTTGGAAGAGCAGATCTGAGCTGTGGTCTGCCAATCAAACTCGCCATTTCCCCTAAAGCTTTTGCTGTTGCTAGTCGGACCTGCGCAGAAGAATTCTAGTCATATCTTTTTCACGATTGAGTTCTAAACCAAAAGCATGAAAGTTCTTATAGGCTCATAGAAATTCTAAAAGCATCTTTCGAGCCTACCTCACTGACACGAAACGTAATCCAAGAATCCAAGAAAAGCTCAAATGCTGAATGCAGCATCGATCTGCACCAATACAGGACGTGCAATGTGATCATTCAGAGTGACATCGTCAGTGCAATTCAAATATGACCTACTTGAAGTTACAGTCAATTCCTGAGCTATGGGCTTCCACATCCTTTAAAGTTTACCAGGCTTCACAATAGAACGCAGAAATTGATCACATACTGCATGTCTACATCCGGTGTGGAAGTTGATGGACACACTTCGTAGAATTGGGTCATAGCTTCACACCAGCAAGTGAATGCTGCAAATTCATGCCACATAATCAGAAGCTGAGAGGATGAAAGATAGAGAAAGTTTTCAGCAATTAGCATTTTCTTCCAAAACTCTAATGGACCTTCCCTTTATCAGGAATGAATCAACATAAAGGGCACCAACACATGACTTGCGCGAGAAATTTATTTGTTGCTGACATTCACCTTCCGCAAAAATCTTCTTATGGATGTCTTTTACACCGCCCAAAACCGGCAGTACACGAGAAAGAACGTTTTTCAAATGCGGGGCAAACTGCAAAGCTTCCACAGTGAGCCCAATTGGTGTTTTAGAAGCAATGCAGGGGTGTGATTTGTACCACGTTAAGAGAACCAGAGAGTTAAGTCTATGCACACTGCCCAGACAAACAACATGGCTAATGCCAATATATCGATGACGAACGCCAGTAAATATTCACCTGATGAAGTGTTGCTCATCTATATGAAAGTGGTAGTTGAAATGGAAGAAAAGATGCTCACCATAAGATGTAGCAAATTCTGCCAAGGTCTGGACCAATGCAACAACCGGAATCGCAGTTCCAGCAAGCTGATTGAAAATTTCATCCATAAGCTGCATTGCAATTGTAGAACCAGTCTTAAAGTCAGGATTTGTGCAAAACATAATCTATGAAAGAAACATGGCAGTTTTAAAACATCAGCAATAAGAAGAGTTACTTGTCTCTTTTGCCAACTTTCAGCTCCCAGAGCTGACAGTAAATGCACAGGGACATCACTAAATACTCGAGTCAGACCAAAACTCTGGAAATAATATTAGACAACATAAGGGAACATCTGCCTCTTGGAGCCATACCACATCCGGAGATCGAGATCCTACTGCAACAAGTAGAGAAGAGGCTGCTCGATTCCATTCTATGTTCACCTCCTGCAACAACAAAAAGTCTTCGGATCTTAGGTTATAAATTACCTTGTTACTCTCGGTTACTTTTGAGCACTTGGAATACTGTAAAAGAACAGCTTCGAGACACCTAGGTTATCATTTACCTTGTTACTTGACAACTCATCCGTTCCTAATTTTGAAATGGTGCGCATGAATGCTGTCTTTATTTGATCTTCGCCCATCTCCCGGACAGTGTACGCCATTATAAGAAGCAAACCAGCACGGTAATTCGCAATCTAAGAAGAATACCGTGCACAAATTTCCAGTTAATGTTATGAGAACTGCTTCACAGCTTCAATAAATAACTTCAATACTACTTGGAGGGTGGAAAAAATAAACATTCTCAAGATAGAATATGAACCATGTGATATTGACTCAATTTCTCTGCTTAGACTTCAATTCAACAGTTCTTTACAACAAGACACATTCTGTGCTCATATAGATCCTCTCCAGTCACCATACCTCGGTTTTAACCTGCCTTCCGAATTACAGAGTTCTGGAGAAGTGACAGATTCTTACCCTTTTCCCAGCTCGTAGGCTTGTGGCACAACAGTCAAGTACTGCTCCAGAATTCCTGAGCTCACAAACAACACGAGGCTCACATTAAGGTAGCAATAACAGGAATTCTAGTGATATACTTTTGGACAATCACAAAAGCATCTCTCACTAAAAGGGGCACACAAACTTATAGTAGACTTAAACCTGAGCAATCTGATCATTTCAAGCCAGGTTAAGACTGCGAAACACACTGAGAAGCCCATATGGCCAGAAAGTAGCCTTCAGTCTACTCTTGATGTTCACTCCACTTATAATTTGTTACTATGGACAATGCCAGATTTTTTAGAGCTGCTACTGTCCGTGACCAGTCATTTCATCAAGTAGTACTGCGCAAAAAATTCTAAAGCAACCTCCACATTATGAGGATACGGTGTAGGGAAAAACTTTTTAAAAGAAAACAGACATAAATTGTTCAATTCAAGTTGTGGAAGGGTGACTCAGGACTTACAGTCTTGCAATCTCGCAAAGTGCAGATGCGGCAGCCTCTTGCACTGACCGTGACCCGTCTCCCATGGCAGCAACCAGCACTCGGATGACAGCTACAAAAACAATGTCTGGCAATGGATTGAGAGGGGTGGAGGAAATTCATTCGTCCTCATTCCTCAACGTTAACCTCAACCTTCTGTAACCTAATTAGCCATGGTAGCCATCGACAAAAGTCCCTCGAAGTCGCCTATTCCTAATTAAGAAAGGCCCTTAGAAATTCACAACCACTCACACACTTTTCTCTCTGCACTCAGTTCTCGTATGATATGAATCACGCAATCATTGCGAGGCGATTAGCAAATCCAATTCCGGCCCGTAACCATTTTCCTCATAATTCTCGCAGCTCATTTGAATATCTTATTCATTATCAAAGTAGGCTCTATCAAAGTGAAGATTCTCGTGCTCATTAAATGGTCATATAGGTCCCCCATTTATGCTGACTATTGAGACTAGAATGGTTAACGTATTCTGAGCACGTACTCCAATCTCTTTTGAACACATGGTTTAAGGATCAATGTCGGTTTCGGGTATACATACCTTAATTTAGTTCTAACCCGCAATTCAAAGTGTGACATTTCAAAGTGTGAACCTTTCTTTCCAATTCAGACACACAGAAACAAATGAATTCCTCGCAATGCCCTCTTTCCAAGAATGATTGCTCCTCTTTGTGAACTAGCAAATGATCAGTTTTAGAAACATTAGAAGTGACTTAGAAATAGATGTTCTAAAGGGGAGAGTTGCCATCCCGGGCATCCAATTGTGTATCCATATGAGTTCGTCGCCTCCTCATCTCCCAGAAGGTTAGGGTTCTCGAGTTCATCCAGACGCACGGATAGGAGGTTTGGGATGATTTTGGCAATTGACAGAAGGGAATGAATTTTCTCCGAAGGGAAAATACATACCTAGGCGTCTGGATGGTGATCCCTGCTTCAGGAATATTTTGTCTAATTTAGTCTGAAAAATGAAATTTGAAATGGTGCACCTAACCTTCCAATCAGACACAAATGATATCAATGGATTCCTCTCAATGCCCTCTGTCCAAGAATGGTGCTCCTCTTTGTGAACTAAAAAATGATCAATTCGTTGGAAACATTAGGAGTGACTTAGACATTGATGTTCTTTACCATCCCGGGCATCCAATTGTGCACCCAAATGAGTTCATCGCCTTCTCATTTTGCGGAGGGTTAGAGTTCGCGAGTTCATCCAGAAGCACGTATTTAAGGTTTGGAATGATGTTGGCAATTCATATACCTGTCTTTGACGCCACTGAGATTCCATTGCTAGCCATGGCCGCGCATTAACCCTTTTTCCGATGATTTCAGAAGAAGATTTCTTCGGTCACCAATTTCCCCTGATAATTTTAAAGGCGTTCCAGAAAGTGAGCTGTTGTGAGGAGTTTTATAAATCTTGAATTGATGAGTTTCGGCAAGCCGCTAGAGTAATGTGCGATCATCCTCGTAGACTACATGAATTTGAAGCTCTGACACATTGAGAAGATCGAAAGAGAAAGATGTTGGTTGTGCGTGTAGAAAGAAATTCAAACAGAAGTTCCGTAGACTGCCACACAAGGAGGGCGAGGGAGAGCTTGATTGAGCGGCAACTTAGTTATTCGAGAGAGGGAGTGAGGTCGTTAGAGTTAGTTATCAACTTCTTATCGATGACTTTCATTCATCCGCCGTGAGGTACTCCTCCATGCTGGGCGGGTATCTTGGTTCCACCTAGGTATCGATAAGGATATATGTATTGGTATAAATACCCGGCTCCGCGGATATCAACCACAGTATTGACCTTGATACCCTTACTACCCCCAAAAGCTCTCGCACTTCCCAATGTGTGGACAAAGGCATGTTCAGACCACGGGCACAAGTGAGAGAAAATTATCTAATATGAGCATATATCACATTCAACCAACATAAAAGATATTTTCTGATAAAATATTTAAGATATTATTGAAGGTCCTCAATAATGACAAAGTTAATAACATGGGAACCGAATTTCATGTTATCAAATTTTATCAAAGTGAGACAAATTTTGTAAAAGTTTACTACCAAATTGTGGACTAGGATAACCATCGAGAGAAGAATGGATGACAAGGCACATGAGTTGAGAGTCATCCTCCCACCTTCTCGAGTTGAATATCAGATATAACCAATTATCTCATGGACATGATCTTGAAATCATGAATGATATCGCACCTACAATGAATGAAACATTGAGATGAGTTCTCATAACCCATCTTAATTTTACAATCCAAAAATTATAGATTGATAGATAGATAGATAGATAGATAGATAGATCTTGGATGAGCAATTGGTTATGATCAAATTGTCCACTATTGCATGTGCGCCACACCAGCTAAGGTAGACATGTCTAATTTGGTTACTTATCGTAATTAGACACCTATATTTTAATGATATGTGAGGGTTCAAGAACAAATGCCAAAAAGACATGTGTTTAAAAGAAATTGAACTACATGTTTGGAATATGCTAACCATTCTAGACTCAATAGTCAACATAATTGGGAGGACCTATATGACCATTTAATGAGCATGAGAATCTTCACTTTGATAAATTAAATGTCACATTGAGTAAGATATTCATAAGAGCTTCAAAAATAATGAGGAAGAGGCTATAGTTTGGATTTGAATGTGCTAACCATCTCATATTAATCACATGTTTTATATCCTAGAAGAAGTGAGGTAAGTGGAAAAAAAGTAACCATTTAAGACCCATCTGCCTTCCAAGGAAAAGGGACCTCGACGTAGTAATTAAATTCGTTCGGATGATGAACGAGAGTTCAGCTAGACATGACGAAGCTCTTCTAGCCTGCCCTCGTGTGTGGCCGTCTGCCTAGAGCGTGGCATGTACACAGGGAGAACATTTCAGAGGCGCTTGAGTACGCTGAGTGTTTTGAGCCGCGATAGCAACCGAGACAGAGAAAGGGTGTGGAGAGACCGCCATGGCCACCACCATCTGCCCTCCTGCATGGCTTCCCATCGCTCGCCGCCCCTCCTTTCTCTTCCACTGCCAACAAAACGCACCAACACAACTTCATTCTTCTTCTTCTTGGAGCGTCGTTCCAGCTGCACAGCGCTCACAATGGCCAATTCAAGTGCGGATAGGTGCGGACAGGTCGAGCTGCCTCCCGATTCGCGCGGAATCTACATCCACCTCGGGCCAGCTTAATGCGGAATTCGGCGTGCCAGCTGCTGTCCAAGAGAAAAATGTCGTAGAAACGAGGTTGGGATTCGAACTCGTCTTGGCATCCTATCGAGTTGTATATGCTTTATGATGCCTTCGGGGAGATTTATCTCCTTGTTTTGTTTAAGCTTGGCATGACTGCCGAATGTGAAGGGATAATTGGCTAGTTCTGGATTGTGAAGTAATTCATTCTTCGGAAAATTTCTTATGGAGTTTGCGTGATCAGGAATTGGGCTTTGTCACTGTAGTAGATTGTGAAGAGCCAAGTGTAATTTGTTGGAAATATGGTGTGGCGTCTGGGCAGCTCCGAGGCTTATGTGAAATGCAGAAATTAGATCGTGGCATACTAAAGTACAATTATGTTTTATGGTGTCTAAGGATAGGTTTTGTCGCCAGATTTTATTAATGCGTGGCATGACTTGCGAATGTGGAGGGATAATTGGCTAGGTTCGCATTACGAAGTTATTCCTCCTTCGGTAGATCTCTTATGGGGTGTTGCGTGATCAGGAGTTGGATTTTGTAACTGTGGTAAATTGTGATGAGCCAATTGTAAATTTTCAGGGATATGGTGTGGTAATCTGAGCAGCTCGAGTTATGTGAAATGCAGAAATTGGAAGTGGAGAGACTACAACATTCGTTATCAAAGGGCTGGCGACGCTGGGCCTGCACTTGTCCTTATCCATGGATTTGGCGCCAATTGGTACAGGATACTGCAACTAAACTATTCGCTTAAACTGTTATGTGAGGATGAATCATGTGAGTGAGTCTTGTTAGTATTTATTTGTGTTAGAGCTCTCACATGCAATTCCATGATTAGAAGGTATGTCCTCGACATGTAAAGTAACCTACTTCAAGACAAGATTAATGGAATATCACTGGACAGAATTGGAGGAAAAGTAAGTGTGTTCATATTGCCATCTCTGGTATAACAACAAACGTTAATATGGTGTCCGGAGAGTTCGCAGCGACCACTGGCGGAAGAACATTCCAGTGCTGGCCAAAACACATCGAGTCTACGCCATCGACCTTCTTGGGTACGGGTACTCTGATAAGCCCAGCCCTCGAGACATGCCGCCCAACACAATCTACACATTCGAGACATGGGGCAGTCAAATTCTGGACTTCTTGTCGGAGGTTGTTGGCGACAGCGCATTCCTAATTTGCAATTCTGTTGGAGGTGCTCCACATCTGACCATCGTATTCTTTCGATGTGTTATTCTATTCAATCCTTTGCAATTGCGTGATTCATCGTGATTTTTTTTAAATGTGGACAAATGTAGACATGTAGAGTTTGGGGCACCATGAATTTTCCAAAAGGCTTCATGGAAATATCAGCCCAGTGAACTGTTGGTTTACAAATCACAATATAGTCATCACAATGTATCTACGAGTAGCATTTCTGTTTATCTGCATTTTTCAGGATTAGGATCTTGACATTTGTTTTCTGAGAATCCAAGTGGCAACGCATTTCTGAGGCTCTGTGTTCAAGAATACCGATCACATCACTCTCTTCAAAGTTGTCCCATAGCTCCCGCCTTTTGGTGTGGTGCAGGTTGTTATGCTTCTCACATTGATTGTGCTGAAGACCGAGCTTTTGGGCTGTTGGGGTCCAGGCATCGTAGGGCTGCAAGCTGCTCTCATGGAGTCCGATAAAGTGCGGGGGCTACTACTCATCAATGTCTCGCTTCGCATGCTCCACATCAAGAAGCAGCAGTGGTATGTGCGACCATTTGTCAAACAACTACAGAACGTACTGCGGTGAGAACTCTGAAAATGACATGCACCCCAATTTTCCAAATTATAAGTTTAAGAAGATAGTCAGATTTATGGTTTGGTTTCTTCCAGATGCACATTTAAAGATGAGCTTGACCATTCTATTCCAGTGAATGGTGCATCTTTTCACCAGAGTGCAAACAAATCTGCTATCACGGGTTGATTAAGATAGAATTTGAAACTTTCCCATCAGGAGTGTCTAAAGGCTCAGATGTAAGAATGCCATCCAACAATGTGAGGCTCCTAGTTGTCTTGATTCTCCGCTTGATAGAACCACTCTCCACCCGTTTTTTACATGCATTGAAGTGATCACAGAACTACCAACTTTGGGCGCCAATTTTTCAATTCAGTAGCAAAACCGGACGCAGTGAAAAGGATTCTTCGTGAGGTACACATACTTTTCTCTAGTGGAAGCTTTGCCAGCAGACTCATGACCTAAACATTATTGCTTCTGAAGAATGCTCTCGATGGTGAAGCTCCTGGGCAGTTACAGGGCAGTTGTTGGCATGGATGTAGTGTTATTGCGACAAAAGTGCAGTTACGGATGAGCTGGTGGATAAGATCTTGCAACCAGGACTCTTGCCAGGGGCTGTTGATGTTTTCTTAGACTTCATCTGCTACTCTGGTGGCCCCCTCCCTGAAGAAATGCTACCTGCAGTGAAGGTAAACTTGTACCTTCCATATACTGTATATTCACCCAACTAGTGCTCTTATAATGCAAGCTCCTGAAGAATACAAGTGACACCAAGATCTATGAGTGCAATTGCATAGATACGTGTTTTTATGTCTCCTAGAGATAAGGAAAATTTCCTCATTTCTGACACTGATCAACAGATTGGTGTTACTCTGCTTCATTTTCTGATTCTTTATTCATAATTTTGCATCATTTTTTCTGATTTTATGAAACAATAATCTTACAGGCTTCCATTTTGCTTCTCAGGTCCCTACGTTGATTGCATGGGGTGAAAAGGATCCTTGGGAGCCAGTAGCTCTGGGAAGGGCGTATGGACAATTCGACACAGTTGAGGATTTCATTGTTTTCCCAAATGTTGGTCATTGTCCTCAGGTCTGCTCTCTCCAGCAACTCCTCATTTTACTCCGACCCAGTGCATCCTTGTACTGGGTAGTCTTCCAAAAATGTGTTGAGATATAAGATATATGGATTGAAGCATACAGATGATGACTTGTATGCATAAAGTAAAGCTCTTTGGGATTCTGAATCCATCCTTGATTTTCCTCTTTGTTGTTCAATTCGATGTAACAAAGTTAGAGCAATGAGCACAGTTAGCCCTGATCAATTAATTGAGATGGTGGAAAGGAGAGGTCATTGTAGGATTCAGATTAACTACAGTGCTTTAGAGTTTGTGGGGACATTGGAGTAAAGCCTGTTTTTTAAGTTGCCTGTACATCAGGAGAAGCTCTCAACTAGTTCTAATTACACTATGCTCATTGTAAACTAAGTCTTTGAATTGGCAAAAACTGTGCAGGATGAGGCACCAGATTTAGTGAATCCATTAGTGGAGGAGTTTGTTGCACGTCATTCAAAAAGCTCTAATGTGCAGCAACTTTGATTCTTGAACATTGTAAAATTGCAGTTTCATTCATGCACGGTTTCCACCATCAGTGCCAAACACAGGAAAGCTAGATATGCATTTAAGTACAGTCACCCATGTGAACAAGTGGCGAAGGAATAAAACAGAATCAGTTGTCATTAAAGACAACTTGAACTCAGATTAAGTGCCTTTTTCGAAAATGACATATTCTATTACTGACCTAAATTCTGGTTCAAAGAGGACTCCGGGGAATTCTCAAGGGGTCCAACTAGTGTATGAGATGATTATACTGCTTGAAGCAAACATTTGATTGTGACCGGCTCACATACACCTCTTGGAGAACAAAGACATGTATTGTGCAAAGTGCAATAATTATTTATAGCAAGGCAACCTATCCCCAGGTACAATCTAGGGACCAAGTTGTTGGTGCTGCACTCTCAATACTACTAAAATCATGCTGTGCCAACATGCAAGACATTGTGCACAAGGCCAGCCACCCATAAGCTTGACCTTGAACTCAAGCTTGCAAGTTTGGTGGACCAAGTTAAAGAAATTGGACCATATGTGCCTGAAGTGGTGGAGCTTTGGTTCTTTCTTTCCTTGGATTGGTTTTCAAGTTCAGTCCTGAACTTATACACATTGACTTGGAGATTCTACTTACAAACTCAAGTTTGAGCTTGCACTTAAAATTGATGTACATTAAGCAGGGGTAACACTTGAGACAAAGCTCCACCACAGGCACATGTAAGGGCTCAAATTCTCTTACCTTGGCCAAGTTTGAGCTTAAGCTTAAGTCAGTGTGTTTGACAAGGAAAACTACACTAAATATGTTAGTGTGACTTATTATTTGGAGCTACAAAATGCTTTAACTTTTTACTATCCATATTTTTTTACCAAGTTGTGAATACTCTATAATGTCCAAACAACCAATTTGACATTTGTTGGCAAAATATGAGATATACAGTAAATAGATATAGCAATGCATAATTCCAAATAGTAAGTGATACCAATACAAAATTTAGTGTACTGCTTTCAGTTGTGCCAGTGTAAAAAGGTTATATTCAGTAGGAGGGACAAGTTGCAAGAGTATTGTTATGACTAAAAATAGAGATGCAAATCTAAATTGGTACTGTGACTGCCGAAGCACTTCCACAGACCCTTACGCTAACTCTTTTCTTTTCAAGCATATCTCACATGAACATGCGATATCTGTAGCGAATGAGGCCTAATGAAGCAACTTCTGGACAAGTTCTTGCCTTCCATGTGCAGCTACTACATCCATCACTAAGACTTCTGACACTGAAAATTTCATAAGTTCTCATTCCCTTCAATGGAGATGTTAATGCCGGTCAACAGGTTGCAAAGAAAGAAAGAAAGAAAAGCTCTCACATGGAAAGAATGTGTTTTCTATTTTGCTCCCTAAATGATACAAATGTGTTTTCAGTAGTTGTGTTTACCCTGCTATTGTCCTACTTATTGTGGAAGCGCTTGCTTTCCACCTCGTCTCCGTGCATCGTTTTGCACGGCTGTGGACTGACCTGCCGAATCATCCTGAATATGTTTGACAGGGACCAATATAGAGCTGCCGGTGGCATCTGTGTGCCTTACAGCCAGTCTCCAAGCGGCATACACAATGAACCCCAAATTGGCCAGCAGAGCAACTACCCAAAACAGCACTTCCTTCCAGCCGCCCCACTCTTCCTCGGTGTGATGGTCATGACGTATGTGGTGAATTTCCTCCATTGCTACTCAATAACAATCTGCAAACACCACAACCAAAGACACCCAAAAAAACATTCAGCTACACACGGTATAACACGTTGTTAGAGTAACCAATCCCCCTCCCCCCCCCGGTATTAACGGAGCATCCACCGATTCAACCGAGCGATAATCTGCGGGGAAAAACTTATGCAACAATGCGTGTGATTGTGCCATGCCAACATCGAGTTCACCTTGTTCCACTTTGATCCTATCGTATCGATGCCGATGTCATAGGAAGTGATGCATTCGAATCACTAGATTTCAATATCACATGGGTTATCAATCATCTCATCCCTATGTTTCTTAAGTTTGATTCCTCGCTTAGCTAAACTGCCGGGTTGCTGCAAACCTTCTAAACCCCCTTATGTAACAAACATCCACAAACACATGCAGCCGCTATGAGTAACCCGAAAACGGAAGACAACTTTTGTTGTTCTACACCAATTACATGGCTGCTTAGAACGCATGACTTCTCCGAATTCCCACACCTGTCTTCCCTACGAGAGGAGAGACATCGACCTTTGAAAGAAGGTGCAGCGGACTCCATTAAGTAATGTAAGTAGTACTCGCGGCTTGCACTTCCCACAAACAAGCAGGCAACCTAAGCAATCAAGCAAGCTAAGGGAAGAAGAAAGCCCAACAAAAACGGCGAAGGTACAAGGATGGGAGGAACCTGGGAGCGTATACGTAAGGGAGATGACAAGATCGGAAGCACAACGAGATGGTGTTTGCGTAAGAAAGGAGAAGAGAAGAGAAGAGAAGAGAAGAAGGGAAGGGCGCTTGGAGGGAATCCAGGGGCAGAGAGACCCACACACAACATAAGCTTTAGAGAACGGAGAGGTCGCTTGGGGGCAAGCTGGTAAGTATTCCTAAGCATATACCTTGCCTTTCCTTGCCTTTCTTTCCCACTTGCTTCCCACCCAAATTGGGCATCACATGTGAAAGATATTGTGGAGGCCATTCTCGTTTGGAAACATTAGTTTCAAAATGGAATTTGGAATTTACCATAGGATTAAGTTCACCATAAACCTAGATTTTGAAAAGGAAATAAAGTTACAAATGATTTCATTAAAATTCAAAAAACAACCACCAAATATAGAGGTTTGTCTTTCTACGTCCATGTAAAACCATCCATGAAGGTTGATTATTCAACCAATTGTATCCTTCACATATTCTTCAAGTGAATTTTTGGAATTGGTTAAATACAGTTAACTGCTATTGAAGATTTTAAGTTTAAATATGTAGCATATTTTCACTTGCATGCAAGTACATACGTTGTATTTTGATCATCAATGTCAAATATGCATGTGTTTTTTTGTTTTTTTATTTTGACATAAGACAATGTGTTTAACAAGTTTTTAACCCATGAATATATAACTTCTAAAATATGAACTTGGTGAGGCCCATACAAATTGTGTACATGGTTGTATATTGAGACCCTACAGCCTTGAAGGGTTGAAGGTGATAAAAAAAACAAAACAATACACTTGAACCTTATAGAATAGTTGCCGCTTACATTTACACTACCATACTTATAAACATGAGAGTGCCTTTATTTTCTACAGACATCATTGGAGTGAAGTTTGAGAAACATGCACCCCAAAGATAGGCAATGGTTTAGAGATCATGCCAAGAGTAGATGAACGACTTGTAATTTATTTCTTATAAATGCAATGTCAAGTTTAGTACACTAAATATTGTAGTTAGTGTCACCAATTCTATTTGTCTTGCTCAATACTAATCGTAAACGCTTGCATAGTGTCACCAATACTAAATGTAAACTTAATATTATCTGTCATTTCTTGTAAGAAAATTGGGCATTATAGATTTACAAAATTGCAATTATTGTCACTTGCAAAATGATTTTTATCCAAAATTCAGTCACTCGTGACAATATTTCACTTCAAAATATGTTAGGATGCTGATATACCAAAAACGGGTGAACTAAAGTAAGCTGGAATGACAATATTTGTAAACTGCTTCATAACCAGTGTCATTATAAAAGTTACCGTAGTGACATAAAATACCATAAGATGCTAAATACAATGTTTAGTGTAGTTCATTGTTCAAAGTCTTCAAGCGATTCATGCCTCGGTCTCTTACTCTTGTTCAAGTTGATAGTTCAACTTTAATGCATTCTTATGTTTCTCACAACACCCTTATCAAAAGTGGATACACAATAGACTCAAAACCAACTTCTTATTGTTCTCCACTTAATATTCTCTCTCTCTCTCCCTTTCTAGTTTTAGATCAAGGCTGTTGTGACTATAAACAATTAAACAACTATTAAACAACTATTAAACAATTTGTGACTATAAACTTTCACATTAGTCAACTAAAAATTGTTTTCTTTACAAATAGATTACAATACATGCAAGAGATCCTACATATACATGGAAAATGATCATGCTTTCCATAACAAATATGTAACAAGGATGTAGATGAAAGAGGTGTAGTAACCATGATTACAAACGGGAACCACGTATGTAACCCATGGTAAAAAATAGGGTTTGGGAGAACTTACCATAGGTAAGAACTCCAATATAAACCCCTAACCCTAAAAGATGCCTCCTTTTCTTATCATTCACGCAAGCACAAGGTGAGGTGACGGTGTGCATACTCACTAGAATAGTTGATACGTGTGGAAAGTGAGAGGAACAAGGACGAGTCACCAAGAGGAGTTTTCTACTTGGAGTAACTTAGTCATGGCCAAGGATCTGGTTTGAACACCCATATGTCATTTGGCAATGAGTGTTATTTTTTGAAATACTGCAATGCTTTTGATGATGTTTATATGTGTGCGACATGGATAACAATTGGGTCCTGCTGTTATTTACCTCGTGTACGTAACTAATCCTCAAATGTTTGTTGGTTGGTTGCATGGGCACAGGTGAGGCAGGCCCTTCACACTCTCAATACGAGGATGTATTGTGAATATGACATTTTAAGCATTTCTATGGGTTGAAATTAATAGGAACTTGTCCTTTGTATGCACTCCATACATAGGGTGGAGTAGATATATGTACTTTGTAGTGAAGCAAGAAGGTGGGTGATTAAACCTCAAAGGTATGGAGCAGTCATACTTAAACAGTTGTTGTTGGTTAATGTGTTATTATGGAAACCTTAAGTAAGGTACATAGTCTTGCAAAGCAAAGTGAGTTATTACACAAAAGATCCAAGTTATACAACACATAGATGGGCATGATGGCAAACAACTACACTATGCAATATGTGTTGTGTTACCAAGTAGGACGCTGCCAAGAGAATAGAAAGAGTCTTGTGGAAGTTCCCACCCACCACCCTTGTATTGCAATGAATAAGTTATTGAAGGATTTGGCCTCTGAAAAGAGGAAGTTCAAACTTTGTAAAAGTTTTGAAAAGTCAGCTCTCTCTACGTACTTGGTCCCATTGTCCTAACATAAAATATCCATAATTCTAGTTCAAGTTCAAGGTTAAAGTCTAGTGCATTGCTAATTTCTTTGGACCTTATATAGTAAAACATGTTAATAATGAACGTCACATTTCTTTGTTCCTCCACTCTCAATAAATTTCAAGAAAATCATCTCACAAAGTATAATTTTTATTTTTGTGATAATGATAATAATGATATTATTATTATTATTATTATAACACCTAATAATAATGATAATAATAATACCTAACATTAGTGCTTTGCACCATATGTTGTTCATTGGTTTCCCCATGTTACAATGCACGGTGTTATCTTGGATGTTATGGTAGCGATATTTCGGCTTAAGACTCGCATGATTCTCCACCAAATTTTGTCTATCACTTTGCACTAGGGTCCATCGAATTATTGCATGGGTATACGAATCATCCCCAATAATGTGGGGCTTGACAAGCAATAGAGGGAAAAGCAATGGGCAATCTAAGTTGCCCTTAGCATGCATAGTGTTCACCTCTTTTTCAAGGCAAACGTGTAAAGGCAAAAAGATTCTACAATCATGTTATTGTCTACAGACATAAGCGTTTGTTATCTAACATTTTGTTTATGTTGCTAAGACATCGGTGTTTCAATCACATTTAAATGAGTATGTTGAGATTCTACATTAATTGAGGAACTTGATTGATGAATGTAATTATGTACATTTGGAATATATTATACTCAATATGCAAATATAGTTATAATACTATGCATTCGTTTACACTAACACCTCAACAAGGTAGACACCAGAGCCCAACATTGGGCGCCCATGCCCATACCCACCCATGCCCATGGGTTTTGGGTGGGCATGGGTGCAATATTATTGTTCATGGGCGGGCATGGGTGGGCATGGTTGAGCTATTATTGTTCATGGGTGGGCATGGGTGGGCATGGCTGCGATATTATTGTTCATGGGTGGGCATGGGTGGGGCACAATTACACAATTACACAATACACATTACATAATTTTTGAATACATGGGCGCAATTTGAATAGCATGGGTGGGCATGGGTGGGCATAGGTCGTTGCTGATGGGCATGGTCTGGGTATGGGTGCAATTAGAAAGGAAAATGTTGGGCTCTGGTAGACACCTTAGTGCCTCGTTTATTTTCTTGGGGTGAGCATACACTAACCTATTATGTTTATAGAGTGTATTTGACATGTTTCTGAAAATAATTGTTAGATTTCAAAATATGCAATTATAGGAGTATTATAATTTAATTACTAGTGGAGTCATATTTTGAATGGAAGAAATCACATACACAATGTATTATCACTCTTTAGTGGGTTGGGCTCACTGGTCCTGTAACAAAGAATCTAGTGCACATGGAACGTATATTATGGTGTTTCGCCTTCCCTTATATCAAGGAACACGTGGCTAGCTCCTCATGGGACCAGGTAAGTTGCAAACCTTAGTGCAACTCCTTCATTCATAGGCTCGCCTCTCGTGATTCTCTCCTCCCGAGGCTCTCTCCTACCTCATGCATTCGTTATGTCTACCCTTGCTCTCACGTACACAATTATGATTGTTTGTTCCAAGGGAGAGGATTATTTTATTAATTTGAATCGACACAGTTCTACAAGAAAGAAGTGATGACATGATCAAGGAAAAATAGAGACCTTCGACTTTTAGTAACATTTTTAATGTGTTACATTGACAACCTTGATTGTCTATTGTATCTTTTGATTTGATTTTAATCTTCACATGTTTCAGAAGAAGTACATAAGACACATGCACATGGCCTAATAAGTCATGTCTAATCCAATTCTTATAGCCCTAATGTCCATAGTTCCCATGACACATGCACATGGCCTAATCAGTCACGTCTAATCCAATTCTTATAGTCCTAATGTCCATAGTTCCCACATTCCTCATCGTCCCCTCCTCTCATTGATTATTGCTACTTAATTTTAGAAAATAATCATGTTTGTATTCTATGTTCGTCAACCGTCATATTTTTATAGTCTAGCAATGAACTGCACATCATATTGACAGTTGGAATTATCCAAAAATCACCCATAAATCCAAAATATACTAAAATTTTGGTTATAAGCTCCATATATATGGTGCAAGGCCCACATGTGTTGGCATCAAACTAGCATGTAAGGTAGATATATTTAATTCCAACACCACAATAATTTGGACACCTATATTTAAATGGTATGTGGTTAAGTGTGAATATAAGAACATGCACCCAAAAATATATGTTTAAAAAGGATTTAACTATGTGCTCAAAATATGCTAAACATTCTACATGATTGAGGGGACCTATACGACAACTTCATGAGCATGAGAATCTTTGCCTAAATGATAATCAATAAGGTTTTCATTTGGGTTCCGAAATTATGAGTCAAATGGCTAGTACAAGCATGATTTGGATTTACTGCACTCTAACCTCCCTAATATCACGCACTTGTCAACCAAAGTGCACATGATATTAAGGAGGTCTATAGTGTTAACATGGATGCATGATAATAGAGAATTAGTGTAACATGTGACATTATGGAATAACACAAAGTCAACACTACAATGATGACAACATGATGCGTGTGAGCAGGTGGTTTGAATTCTTTGATGGGTTATTTTAATGTCAAAACATGTGATATGTGGCAGGGAAATGTGACAAAAAAGAGGGAGATTTAAACCAAGCACATTTGTTCCCTAGGGTTTCAGAATGTAAGAGAGGAACTGACATTATGAAGGGTGACATTACGGGGGTTAATGTGTACACATCTCGCACTAATTGCATGTTTCATATACTGTGGGAAGGAGGCGTAAAGAGTAAAGTGTCCAAATAACATACACCTACCTTAATATACAGTGGGAGGAACAGGACATTTCCATTGGTCATATTCAAACTGTCATAACTACTGAATCTCCACATGAGCAGGAAGAAAGAAAGACTACAACAGTGGTCAACAAGGCAAGGCATAATCAATTCGAAGCCTAGACCAGATCACAAGGTCCCCATGGAGGATCGAAGCCACAGGGGCTTCATAAAAATCCATTAAAAAAAAAACTACAAAACTGTTTGGCAGAGAACCTTTGAACTACTGCCATACATTATACATCTGATTACGTGTGACCCACACTATTTACCCCCCACGTAAATTGATCCTGCATGACTAGGTGGCAGCCAGAGAAGGTGCCATAGGGCGTTTTATGGTCGCACATCGATTTCAATGCTCCACTTAATCAGATTTACAATGTACCTACTCTGATGAAGATGTGGTGTCCCCGAGTCGCCGTGTCTGGTTCTATTCGTGAGGCATACATTTCTCCTTATTTCACCTCTTCATTCAATAGTGAACCTATCCCAAAAAAATCATGAGAAAGAAAGATCTATGGAGGTGCCATGGTAACAAAATCAATGCATGACGTCAAGTTGTCCATGCATTGTCCGGTCAAGATGTCCGTCAATGGACCCATCGTCCCAAGCGAAACTGCATCACTGTCCATTTCCAAAAATGTGTATACTCTGTAGAGGGCTCTCTATTCCGGGAGAAAACAGTTGTTCTTCCTTCAGTTGTTGCCACGTGTCATACGCACATGGGCTAAGACCCACTTGTATCCACCGTGGAAACCACATTCCGGCACTTTTAAAGATGAAATAGAGCGCCAGTTGGACCCAGCGTGCACATGGATCAATGTGCTAGGACGCCGGCTCAACATCCTCTTGTTGAACCCCCTCGACTATGTCTGTCCACCATCGCTAGCCCTCTGCATCAACACTCAATCTAGTGAACACACTTGGGTGGACCTGTGTATGGAGTTAGAGAGTCATCGACAAACATGCACTTTCCGATAACTGTAACTATATCAAAGGAGGAGGTCCGATTTTTTTCTGATGGTTCATTGTAGATTTGCTAATTAATCCAACACAAGCTTCGCTGTGTGAATCTAATCTAATCGGTAGAAGTTGGAGAACGCACGAAAAAAGATCCGAATTACACCCACATACCTTAGAATCTAGATGCCCTTGACGAGAGAAGACCAGCTCGGATTGCTCTTGTCTGCGATGCCCATCATAGTGCGAATGTACGCATCCCTCACCTTCCGCAGCATCCTCAGCGGAGACAGAAGCACTCTCAATCGACGTCGAAGGCTAAAGCCGCTTCCTCGACTCACTGCCACCATTCGGGATGACGGCTTGGTCGACTTGGCGGCACCCACCAGTTTCACTCTTCTCCTGATTCTCCAACCGCCGAGAGTACGCTTGGATTCGGAATTGGCTGCTGAATGATCCTCAAAATGCTGATATAATAGTTCCTCGTCTTCCCAGGCCTTCACCTGCCGCTCGTCGACATCGTCGTCATCGGGAAGTATCCCATCGGTGAGCTTCCTGTAGGCCCTGGGGTTGTCATCGTTTGATCTCCACACCTGCTTTGCCACCGAACCTTGCACTTGGTGCACAATCTTGTTGTTTTTCTTGTTTTCATCCTCATCCAAGTACTCTTCTTCATTGCAGTCTTGGATCCGCTGCAGGCGTGGGAACTGGATGGGTTCCCTTTGTCGACTCCACCTCCTCATGCTGACTTGGTCGCCTGCAGAGCAAAGCAAACATAGGTTTCTTTAGTTGAGGAGAGGAGAAGAGAAGATAAGGGAAGATAAGGGAAGGCAAGGGAAGTGAAGGGAAGATCGGTGTGGAAACACCGACAATGCAAACAATGTGAATGGGTTCCTTCGCCAACAATTAATTAGTCAAGAGTACTTGCTCTGGAGTGTTCTACATTCTTACCTTTTGGTAGGTGGACCAAGTCGTCCACGAATGCACTCCGGGACAATGTCCGGACTCGATCGGTGTTCAACCAATCGTTGTTTGGAATTACGCAATTACTTATCATTTCAAACAAATGAGTAAATTGCAAACGTATAACAACAGCTAGAATTTATTTCAGAAACTACAAACATCCTTTTGTTCCTTGATCTTCGAGCAAGGACAAGAACTACTGCAGCTGCCAAAGGACCTCATCCTTCTCCCACCGCGTTTCTTCGGGTCGCCGCCTCCTGACACTCTCTGTAAGTTTTACGGCATGATCCTAATCCCCGCTTTGAGCACCTTCTTCTACCTAAACATTGTTTTCTATAGAATAAAATCCGGGACATGTGGAGATTCCGTGAAAGAACCTAAAAACCTACTCGCCCCACTCATGGTAGCTCCCAAGAAACTATACCCTTCGAGTCCAGGAAAAAGAAATAATTCTTGTTAATCGTCGACCAGACAGGAAGCATCGACAACCAAGTCCGGAAGTTCTTTACAACTCTTTCTCTCTCCTCCAAGCATAGGGGGACAGAAGGATTTGCCATCAGGTTTCCTTATGTACAAGAGTATGAGATATACCTGCTTTAAGAAGTCAATACTAGTTCAATCAATTCCAACCACACAGTAGAACCACTAACAAATTACTCACCGACTCAAAGATTTTCGCCGTGACCCATCTCTAGGAAGGATATTTAAAAGCACCACCTGTTTTGGAATTCCTCATAGGTTATCTTCAGATTCAAGGGAGTCTAAAACACCTTGAGAGGCATAGAGAAACCCTTACACCCTGCGAATCACACAGCTGTGAACGATTTTGCAAGCGATTTTTCCATTTCAATCGTCTGGATAGGTTCCATTCGACCGATCCAGTCCCAGCTGGAAGAAAGACAACTCCCGACTTTTCTGAATCACTGACCAGGAGGGGGTGCTATTTCAGGCATCGAGAATGGCTGCAAACGGCCGTCTATAAAGTGCCAATACTACAAAGCTGGATTCAAAGTGAATAATAGAAGATCATCTGCCTACTCTTATTCGCAGCCTGCATTCTACTATTGTCTCGACGACAGACTCGCAGAAAACGTTAAGACTCGCCTAATGTCGACCAATGCATCGCTAAAACCTAACCAAATAAAAAGAAAATTGACTGCGGGGACCCTGTGTGCGGAGGTTTCATGTCCAGTTAGTGAAAGTTGTTCTTGCAGGTGGCGGCTAGCTGCATTACTTGCAGCTGGACAAGATTCAACACAAAATGTGGACTGCATCTGAACATGACGATCTACTTCTGGCGCTTTGTTTTTCTGTCGACATGACTGCATTCACCTGTCACCTGAAGAAGTGCTTTTTGTGACCAAAAAAGGAATAAAATCCCGGAATTATGCAATTTATCCCTCGCTTCAATCCAGGCAATCTCCTGAATCGCTGCGGAATATCTAACGCCCCTGATTTCCCAGCAATCAGATCACAGCATCCATCCCATTACTTTCAAGTCTTGGAATCTCTTGAGGCAACAACACGCGCGAAGACCCATTAGCGAAGAATTCATTATCCTGAAGCCGATCGATTTCTGTGATCCTTCGATGATCAGAATCCTAACGTCTGTGGCCAGCAGCAGTCTCCTGTAAATACAGCTTTTTCAGGAGAAGAAAAAAGACTTGTCAACCAAGATAGAGATACTTACCACCAACTGAAGTTTGCAAAGCCTAAATGCCACAACAATGAATCTCTCTCCTCAACCGATCAGCAGCACGTACGCCACCTTTACGAAGGCTTATGATGCAACCTTACTTACTTATATATACTTGCAGACCTGCTTGCAGACCTGCTTGCAGACCTCCACAGCTAGCTGCAACACGCATAGAAAAGCTGAGTGATGCAGCGCTTTTGTAACAACACAACAGCAGGAATCATAATCTGCTCTAGGGCTTCAGCTGCTCGATGAATGCGGCGGCATCCATGAGGAGATTGGGTTCAGGTAGAAGATGGTCCCACAAGCAGAGTGAGAAGCTTAGTGCCTGCGAGGCTCGGAGGTTCCCACTCAATCACCGAGGGGAGCGATAAAAACCCCGCCTCCTATAAACCGGTTCACACGGAGTCCCAAGTCCTAAATCACTTGATGTGCATCCGTGCAATCTTAGCCGTTGAGAGCATGGAAGGTTGTACTTACCACTTGACACGGTCCCAAGTCCTAAGTCTCAAGTATAACATGGATGTCCACATGGCAACGCTTTTTGGAGGTGAGGCTTGACACTTCTGTTGAGAGTTGGGTCGAGCAAAAAGCGAGACCCAACTCTCAACACGAATCCTGTGAGTATTTTTCATAAAATAATCAAGATCCGACTTCAATGATAATGAACCGTATTTTTATGGTTTCTTGAGGTGGAAAAGTTGGGACTTTGCCTTCATGTTGAGACTTCTTAACATGAGTGGGTCTTGAGACTTGGGCCTTGGGACTTGGGACTTGGGATCCCATGTGCACCAGCCCTTAGGTTTGTTGTTGATGGTCTCTTTGGGTTGGCCCCACCACTACAACTCAAGGTTAAAATGCAATTCATTATTACATTATAGCATGTATATATTTTTTTTGTTTTTAAGGTTGGTTGTTACAAAATTATAGTCAATGGCCACGAACAACACGAGCCAAGGGCCATGACCATGTCATTGTGAGGGCTCTTTATTCTCACCCAAAGGTTGTACCAGCTATCTACGGCCCTTGACTTTGATATGATATGCCAAAATTTGTGTCAGGCCTAGTACCTCTTGGAGGTGGGCATGGAGAAAATCCAGACAGACTTTGAAACATTATTTATAGTTTGTCATGCAAAAATCCATGTAAATTATTCATCCATGATATTGTTTTTGGGCCCTTACTAGGCCTTCACCTTCTTCGTGTGAAGTGAACTTGGTCGAATGGTCAAGACTTTCAACCATTAGAGATCTTAGAATGCATGATCATGGACCTTCAATCTTGTGTGTGAAGTGGCCCTAAATAGAACAACACTAAATAGTTCTATTAGTGTGGGTGGTTAATTAGTGTGGAAATAATCAACATGCCACACTAATTTGATAGTCGATGTGAAAATAATGTGGTCCAAGACTCCAGGTCATCCCCTAAGTTTTCATAAAGACTTTCAACCGATACATTGAGTTATGAATATTAGCTACAAGACAAAAGTAACACAAAAATAAGTTAATCATTTCACAATAACTTTCTAGAAAAAAAACAACATGTGCTTATTTTCTACTTGAAATATAAAAGTGTGGATTGAAAATTAATGTGTCGCCCACATTGATTCTTAAAATGTGAATTAGTGTGGGCTTTAAAAAATAGTGTGGCCCACAATAATAGGATTATTTAGTGTAGTTTGAAGGAACTTCCCTAAGATGAAACAACCACAAAACATATGGTGGTGAGGATTTTACTAGACCCCATCACCTCGGTAGTAATGGTGGGGCCAACTCAAAGAAGTGGGTGTCCAATCCTAGCCATTGCAAATTCTTCCTAATGTAATTTTCGGAATATTTTGGGGCACATAGTGACAACACTTACAATCTAGGACGGTGGCAATATATGTTGGTTTTTATGTAGAGTCCAAGGGGGATTGTTATTTTTTAGTAGAACCAAGATATGAATCAGGTTTAGGAACCATGAATGAGTTCAATATTGTTAGTTCATTGTGAATCAAACAAAATATATAGAGGTGGACTAATATTGCGTCGTTGATGATAGGTGTTGGGAAACGAAGGGCACATGCACGGTTGGGTTAGCTCAAAGGAATGTCCCCACCAAAATTGTCGATTTTTTCTTAAAGGTCTTAAAGTAGCTCATAAAAACATCGTTTTGTAAACAAAAGAAAATTGTAGTCTTTTGTATACATTATATAGTGTTCTAACCAAACTTATGGTATTTAATGATGTTAATATATTTTGGATGTCCTTCCTATTGCATTAATGACTTGATACAAGCATGTTTTTTTCTCAATGAAAAGCAAATCTCTTGGTGTGAGAGCATGCATCATAAGATGCAACATAGTTCAATCAAATTATAAGACTATCATCATGGAGCTCACAGATAATGTCAAAATCAATGTTTTTATAATCATAAGAGGTCTATTG
The DNA here is from genome assembly GCA_950295325.1 of Polytrichum commune. NCBI lineage: Eukaryota > Viridiplantae > Streptophyta > Polytrichopsida > Polytrichales > Polytrichaceae > Polytrichum > Polytrichum commune. The sequence goes on from OX485805.1 coordinate 28,658,787, forward strand.
AATCAAATTTTAAAGAAATGAATGAGGTTATGAACAATAGGATAACATGTCTTTTGAGGACCTTTGGTGGTTTCAAAAGAAATTCATGCAAATCAAGTTGTAAGGGAGTATACAAACCTAACGTAACCTTAAATACACATAAAACATGTACAAGGGTCTCGAACAAACAATCCAACCATAACCTCTCTTACCACTTATGGAAAGCCCTCCTCATCTCCAACGCACAAGTAACACAAACACTAAATTTCCATTACGCCCAAGACATGGGCAACCACCGAAAAACATCTTATGACCAACAACACATCCCACCGCAAATTGCACACTATGCCCATATAGCAAAATGGACACTTTGCCTTAGTACCTATTATCCACATGCTCAAATTCACATATAGAAGGACTTTGATTAGCCCGTGCAATAATGTGGTCCACCAATTAGCACACAATTTTCTATTTAACAAACATATAAGATACTACATTGTCATCAATGCATGAAATAAAAACTCTAGACCCCAAGATGTAGTAGTCCCATAATGGTTACTAAAATGCATGTGCACCCTCACACCATGCACATGTATGGCTAGACTAAGATCGGACATCTTATGTGTATTAGGAGCCCCTAACGATGCCAACTCCCACCAAACTCAAACTCGCCAATCACCATACAATTCATAAAATTCACTATTTGTCATGACACATTTCCTACCACCCCTACTAGGAAAAACCTTAATAAATACAACATGCTCGGTTAAACACTAAGGATTGAATGACGGAAGCCAACCCCCTCATTACCATTGTTGCGGGTGTCACCGAGCCATCCACAAACATTCAATCCAAGCTTTAGAACACCTCAAAATACCCCCGATTGAGAATAAAAAAACTAAGGAATCACATACATGACATAGCCAAAAAATGCCTCATGTACCTAGTATGAACCAAACATAAACTCAACAACAAACAAGCCTCGTGGACTTGCCATAGGTGGTCAACCCCTCTTGTTACATTGGTTACTCAAATGAACCCACTTTTTGAAAGGAAGTGACATCATCTTGAAGCTTGATAAAACATGATCAACATAAGGAATAACATGCTCTCATTCACGTCGATGTATACATACACCGATGTCATTGTTATTGCTATTTTATTAATGCATGGGTGTCAATAGTGTATCAAACTGGAGTACCAATCAAAATATTGACATTTTGTGGGTATGTAAAGGTGGAGAGAATCCATGTATACCCAAGTTATTATTTCGGTCAATACTAGCCCACATTTCAAAAGGCAAAGCATTAAACCTAGCTACCTTGCATTACAATGGATGGATGGACACCAATGTATGGTGAACGAGGTCGTGTCCACGTCTTAGCAAGCAGGCTAGCATTTTTCTTATATCTATCTATTATGAGTCAATACCATTCTAGATCAAAGTGATACTAGTTCAGTTTTTGCCTAGGTATGAAGGTTCTTGCATGGTATATAGACCCAAATGGTATCAAAAACAAAACTATCGTCAAACGCTCACACCCTACTACACTAAATATTGCATTTAGTGTCACTTACTATTGGGAGTTCCATAATACTATATGTTTATTATTAATGTAGATTTTTACCAAGTAAATTCTTAATGTTCTATAATATCCAAACAACTAAACTGACCTTTGTTGGTAAAAAAATGAAATATGCAGTAAATCCAAATAGTAAGAGACACTATCAAAATATTGAATGTGTAGTCTCAAAAAATGTGAGAATCTTGTTATAGATACTTGAATGGTATCATTAAAAATAAGACGTAATAATCAAATAGAAGATAAGGGACCAACAATGACATGTATTGGATATGTACTATGTAGCCATAAGGTAGATGGGTCTCAAATGGTAACTTTTCAAATGAGCCCACTTTCCTTGTATATTGAAGGACAAGTATGATTAGCAAAATCTACATCGAGACTGTAGACTCTTTCCTTATAATTTTTGGAGCTCATACAAATACCTTATTCTTTACCAAAGTGTAGTTCTTCTTTCTTCTTGAATGATTGTATACACAAATACCCTTCCACCTCCCTCCTCCTTAATTACCTTAACTATTGATCTTAGAATAACTAACTAAAATTAAGCATATGGTCCAATCGTTATATAGACATATAGATAGATAGATAGATTTTTTGGGTATATATTCTTAAATCCATACCTAACTATACACCACCCAAATATACCTAGTTGCCATGTTAAGGTAAGTAACTGAACTAGGCTTATTTACCTTGTTGTGAGTACTTTCACCTCCAATTACAATTTTGGTAGTGTATTGGATTGGGAATTGTCACATCCATTTAGCAATTACAAATTATGAAGATTGTCAATCTCAAGATTCATAATTGGAGTTGACATGCAAAAGGTCAAAGTAAAGATTCTCATTCTCTTTAAACCAGCACATAGACCCTCCCGATTGAGTTAACTATTGGGCCTACATTGGTCTATGTATTATGAGCACATAGTCAACTCTCATTGTGACATGTGTCTTTCTTGGTATCCATTCGTAAGTACAAGCCTTGCCTTATAACAGTCAAATGTAGGTGTTGGATTAATAGGAAGAGTGATCACATAAGGTCCATGTGCCCTATTGCTAAGAGTGGTTGTAGTTGTGGGGTGTGAGATTACCAAGTCATCATTTCATTTTCTCAATTACATAACAAACACAAATTGTTCATTGCAACGAGGATTGCAAGGGCTTGCAAATGTGGAATTTGTTAAGCACACTTGTCGAGAAGAAGTCTATGGGTGATGAAAGCGGCTTCTGGCTTCTTATGGTGAGGCCACGTTGCATGTGCTTTCTCGACCATCGGATTTGACCGATGTAACCCTCCTCCCTTGATCTCCTATGTCCATTGCGTTGGTGTTGATATAAGGATCGCATCCACGTGGTTGTTGTTCTCATGCAACTCATGGAATTTCTTACATCTTGATTAACTTATGTATAGTCGGTGATTTGCCAAAAACACGTAGTCGTTGATGACTATGAAGGATGTTACACAAAGAAATCAATAGTTCATATACTAGTGCATAACAAATAAGTAATTTATTTTTTATTTTATGTTGCATGCATAATGTTGAATATGGTCTTTACATCATGCTTTAGATCATGGCATAGATGATGCCAACCACAAGTTGGCATGGACAAGATGCTTCACCAAGCTTGATCATAGCCACAACGTCATACATGAACTTAAAACATGTTTATTGAGCACAGCTATGGGACAAATGTCAAATTTTAGATCATTATAATTTCATGTGCATAGTTATTAACTGTGTAGCCTGAAAATATCATAAGTAAATGTAAGGCATTATAGGGTCCAAGTACAATATTGTTTACATGAAGGCCTTCCATAAATTAAACACTTACGACTTTGTCATAAGACTTTTGAGACGTAGCATTTGAATGTTGAAACTCTTGTTTTCAAAAAATTGTGATTTGTTTTACATCCAAAACATGAGAAATGTTCACTAATTAGAAGCAATTTTGAGTTGATTTGTGAATAACATTTTATTTTTAGAGTTTATGATTCAAAACGTATTAAGAATATATACAAAGAACATGCCATCTATCATCACACACAATCTCAAAGCAAAACAACTATGTTTATCATATATCCTTCTAAAAATTGATCACTTGGACCAAAAAGACCATTGGAGCTTCTAGAGGTTAAGTTACCAACACGAAAGCAAATTGTGCATGTGGTCTCCCATAAGACTTAGCTTGAGTGACGGATCATGAGAGGCCGATTCCTCCCACTTCCATACTTGGTCTCTATTTTGCCGCATCACCCACGAAGGGCATTATTGCAATGTTTTTCTCCATATGTAACAACGTTTTCCTTCATTGTGCTTAATTTTATAGCACTCCTTATACACGTGGGAACATTCCACAATCGTGTCTTTGTCCTCAAGTTGAAATGGGAAGTATTCTTAATCTAGGTGGCACACCATGATCTGTAGATTTATTTAGAGTGTTGTAAAATAAGCCAATTGATTGGGCATGTAGGGTGTAACTTTAATGTGAATGATCACATCATAACGAGGAATGTCATTCTTTATTGTTGGTTCTCCTTCATAATAGTATTCAGATCCATAACAATATTTTGTGCGACTGACAATATTATGTGGAATATTCCCACATTCAATTTGAATATGGGGAATATTCCACATGAGGTTGTTGTGGATCTGAATAATGTTATGACCAATTGATGGATTTGAAATCTACAAATATGGTTTGGTTTCTATTATTGGAACATATTATAAAACCATCCAGTGAGAGAGAACCAATGGTAAAGGTCCATGATTTATGTTGTGCATGGATGACAAAAGATGTGAAAGGGATGAGATGTTTTCCATCCACATATGGTTGCAATGCCATTACGAAGGGACGGAGTGAGCGTGAGAGGTAAATAAGTTTTGACATGTGAGAGCCCTAGATTTCCCACATGTGAATGATTGCCCATGGATACAAAAGGACATGGTTCAAATTCACTCTTAGAATAAAGGCACGGCATGGTGTAGGGCAATTTACCTATAAAGTTCAAAATAATAATGATGGTAAGTCTCCTTTTGCGGTCACATAGACATATAACTTATGTTCACATGATTTATCTAGAATGGTGCATAAATACCAGCCAAATTTGCATAATGTAGGTTGATAGCAAGGTAGGTGGTAAATAATTAGAAAAAAGAAGATTAAGCTTAATTTTTTGAAAATTAACGAGTCAAATGGCCTAAATGGAAGGAAAAGTAATCATAATTTTTTTTGAATAATGGGAAATCTCTCAACACTCAAAAAGAAGATTAAGCTTAATTTTTTGAAAATTAACGAGTCAAATGGCCTAAATGGAAGGAAAAGTAATCATAGATTTTTTTGAATAATGGGAAATCTCTCAACACTCAATAATCTTTCCCCTTGTCAATCAGATGGACCATGTGACTTATTCCCCTCTACCTCTTAGTGAGCTTGCAAATCTTCAAACAATCTTTATTAAACATGAGCACAAAATGACATAAAAGATTGTTCACGACCCTAATTAGCACACTAAAAAGGCTTAACCTAAACTCTAAAGGTTAACATCATGTACTTAGCTACCATGCATGGATGAAAAATAAGTTACAATACATGAATTTGTATGTAGGATATGTTATATGCCAAAGTGTGTGTGTGTGTATATGTGTGTGTGTGTGTGTATGCCTTATTTTCATAAATGTTTATACAAACCGCCTTAGTCTTTTTTTTACATTGATTAATTATTGGCATTTTCTGCCCAACATGCTACCAACCTAGTGTAGTCTTAATTCGTCTAGACTTAGGGCATTGACTGGTGATAAAAGATGCAAATAACAATAACATGACCGACACATGTATTAGGCAACAAAGTAGACTTAGGGGGCCATGTCAATCCCAACACTCTTGCTTTGTTGAAATTTGTGTTATAAACATATTATTAGGCTTTTACATATTAAACTCAAAATGACAACAAAAGTAAACTTAGAGCGCCCTTCCTCGATCCCGTGTTTGTGTTCGTGTCATCTTCAAGACAAGGTGGGATACTACTCATTGGTGGTTGAAACGGCAAGTAATAACATCAACATGTGTACGGGGTAACAACATACTACACTAAATATGATGTTTAGTGTCACTTACTAGTTGAAGTTACACAATGTTATATCTTTTTTATATTGATGTAATTTTTTTTATCAAGTATAGTTGTTAATGTTTTATAATGCCCAAAGAACCATTTTGACATCTGTTGGCGAAACATGAGATATACAATAAATAGATATAACATTGTGTAATTCCAAATAGTAAGTGACATTGAATACAATATCTAGTGTAGTCAAGGGTGTGGGGAAAAGGTGAGTGTTTTTTTCAACATCAAAGTATGTAAGTACTATGCCAACAATGTCATAGTCGGGAACGTGGATCTCAATGTGCTCAATTACTTGAGATTTGTGTTGTCGAACCTTGTGTTATGCTCTCAAGGTAGATAGTGCTTATACCAACACCCTAAAATAATGCACCGTAAGTACATACTCATCTTGAGAATGTCCACCACCCTAGCATTGAGCTCCCTTATTGGTTTTGGGTCATCACCCAAACAAGTATTTGAGCCCTTAAATTTTTTACACAAGGATTTCAAATAAGTCAAACTTGGTGTGTCGGAATCTCTTGTCAATTGACAACGAGAACCATTTTAAACACGTTAATATGCTAAGAACGCGCATGCTCGATGTCCAAAGTGGCGGTTTTATCACTCTCTGCCATACATTTTAACCTTTAAAGGATTAAAATACTTTCATATTGGATACAAAATTGTTTGTATGGGCCCCCGACAAACATCAAAATAGATTGTTATCTGGTTTGTGTTCATTAATCCTTATTCAACACAAGTAATCAAAAAGAGGAAGAGAACATAAAAAGGTGGCAACTGTGACTACATAATAATTGGTATGTAATTGAGTCTAGGTAATTTATATGAGCCCAAATCTTCTTACAATTTATTCTACATGTATGTATGCTTTAATTGGAATAATACACCAAATGATGTGATCATTTTGGATAGGATTATTTTTAAACATTTTTAGTTTAAAACATCAAGAAGTAATCTTAAACCCCTTTGTATGACACCTTGAGGCTTGGACAAGGCCTCTTGGACCTTTTGAGGATTAGACTCAATAAAGACAAGAAAAAGGAACGTATGTATATCTTTTACGCTACTATGTGATGTCTGCTCACCAACCCCTACCCATGTCCACATGAGCATGGGGGGGGGGGCGTGGTGGTGGCTCACTGCCTACATGTAATAGGTGGACTGTGGGTTTATGAGATAATATATTTATTCTGATATACCTAGTCTAGTGATACCAATGAAGCTTGTTTCTTTTCCAAAATTCCCTTAGGTGGATCAAGGATTTGATGACAAATTGTGAGCACGTTTCTAAAGTTTGGTGTGGGGACATAACATTACTCAATGCCTTGAATGCAATTCAAGGGATGAGGTAACATGCAAGCACAATTCTCTTTTAATTCCAAGATCCCCTAATTATGGGAGCACTCAAGCTACAGTGTATTGTAGAGTTTTCAACCAACAACTAAACTTTATCATAACTTTCTTAATCGCAACTTATTTGTATGGAAAGAGACCATCATCCAACTACATCATAATGATGTGGATGTTGAGATTTAGGATCAAACTCAAAACAATGTCGAATGTTAAATATCTACAACTCCCTTCTCTAGTCCCGTGTTTGTATTTGTATTATCCACCACATGGGATTTGGCACACTAACTGGTTGTGGACATGCATGCGAGTTAGCAGTAACAACAACACCAACATATGTATACACTCAGCCAAGTATACAACAAAGTTTCCAACAAAGCAACTATAATTCAATCAACGATTGTTTAATCGTACCCTATTTCTTCGGAAAGAGACCATCATCTAGCTGCTTAACAATGTTGTGGATTTTGAAAGTTTAGGATCAAACTCGAAATGTATTGTGTGAACGTAGAATACCTAGAGCTCCCCTTTTCCTATGGGTCCCGTGCTTGTATTTGCACCATCCACCACGTGGGTTCGGCATATATACATGCATGCGAGTGAGCAGTAACAACAACACCAACATATGTATACACTCAGCCAAGTATACAACAAAGTCTCCAACAAAGCAACTATAATTCAATCAAAGATTGTTTAATCGTAGCCTATTTCTTCGGAAAGAGACCATCATCTAGCTGCTTAACAATGTTGTGGGTTTTGAAGTTTAGGATTAAACTCGAAATGTATTGTGTGAACATAGAATACCTAGAGCTCCCCTTTTCCTATGGGTCCCGTGCTTGTATTTGCACCATCCACCACGTGGGTTCGGCATATATACATGCATGCGAGTGAGCAGTAACAACAACACTAACATATGTATACACTCAGCCAAGTATACAACAAAGTCTCCAACAAAGCAACTATAATTCAATCAAAGATTGTTTAATCGTAGCCTATTTCTTCGGAAAGAGACCATCATCTAGCTGCTTAACAATGTTGTGGGTTTTGAAGTTTAGGATTAAACTCAAAATGTATTGTGTGAACATAGAATACCTAGAGCTCCCCTTTTCCTATGGGTCCCGTGCTTGTATTTGCACCATCCACCACGTGGGTTCGGCATATATACATGCATGCGAGTGAGCAGTAACAACAACACTAACATATGTATACACTCAGCCAAGTATACAACAAAGTTTCCAACAAAGCAACTATAATTCAATCAACGATTGTTTAATCGTACCCTATTTCTTCGGAAAGAGACCATCATCTAGCTGCTTAACAATGTTGTGGATTTTGAAAGTTAGGGTTAAACTCGAAATGTATGGTGTGAACGTAGAATACCTAGAGCTCCCCTTTTCCTATGGGTCCTGTGCTTGTATTTGCACCATCCACCACGTGGGTTCGGCATATATACATGCATGCGAGTGAGCAGTAACAACAACACTAACATATGTATACACTCAGCCAAGTATACAACAAAGTTTCCAACAAAGCAACTATAATTCAATCAAAGATTGTTTAATCGTAGCCTATTTCTTCAGAAAGAGACCATCATCTAGCTGCTTAACAATGTTGTGGATTTTGAAGGTTTAGGATTGAACTCGAAATGTATTGTGTGAACGTAGAATACCTAGAGCTCCCCTTTTCCTATGGGTCCCGTGCTTGTATTTGCACCACATACCACGTGGGTTCGGCATATATACTAATTGGTTGTGGACAAGTAGGCGAGGGAGTAATAATAACAACACCGACGTTTGGTATGTTATATAGTACCCTATATGCCACCGGGCAACAATGGAGTCGGGGATGCGGATCCCGATGCGGGCTCAATTAGTCGAGACTTGTGTTGCAAACCTGGTGTTAGCTACGAATGTCCTTTTGTGGTGGTCTCGTCGATTGACTTGTTTGTGTCCAAATGAATGCATCATATGTGGTCCCCCGTGGTTGGCCCGGGCACGCAATAACTTGCATGCTCCAATAGAAATGTGTTGTAAAGAAGTTTCCGGGAGATGATACGTGTGTGGCTAGAGGGATGGATGGATGGGTGGATGGATGGATGAAGGAGGGGTAGATGAGGAGGAGGAGATGTGTATGGGATCGAATGGTGTGTGTGTGGGGGGGGGGACAAGGTGTGTGTTATGATTAAACTTGATTATGTGCTTACATATTCATGATATTATTCAAATCCATAATAATGTTATGTGTGACTGACAATATTTTATAGAATATTCTCATATATTAGTTTGAATGTGATGGATCTGAATAATGTTATGTTAGGCACCAATCTAGGTTTTGACCAATGAATGTGATCGTTTCAAGAGCGAAGAGAACTCCACTTTGGTTTCTTCTGTATTTTTGCATCTCTCTTATATTCATGGAGTTGGGAATACACTCTTCATAATATGCATTGATCGTAAGCTGAATTAGACATTCCCCGAGTTGATCTAGCCCGTATGTAATGTACGCGGAGTTGAAATTGCATGTAGTTTTCACATCTTAGTTTCTAATGGTTTTGATACGTTTTCCATGGCATATGTGATAGTTTATACAAGCTCCAAACAAGGACAACACCTGTAATTAACATGGTTCATGAGACCGCACCTAGATTAGCACAACCTACTACAAAAGAGAAAGTGAAAACATGGTTGTTTGTGACAGTGTTGATAGGAAAAACACACACACACACATGTTCAGTTACACAAGGTTTTTTTTTGTTGCTTTTTAATTTGTTATCAAAACATCTGTGTACTTTGCTCCCACTGGAGGTTGTTGATAAATGACTCATTTTAGTTGAGCATGTGAAAAAATGATCCTATATAAGATCAACCTTTTGTGCGATTGCATTATTCCCATGAACGTACATATATGTAAAAAGAAATAACAAAATTTTTGAACTCATGTCAATGACATAAATTCATATACACACCACACACATCTTATCATCATTGTTGCATGTGTTTTTGTTTTCACTTTCTTTGTGTAGAATATAGGTCTTATCCAATAGATGTAGTAAAACTTGACCTTAATACTTGCCGGGGTTGAGAGGATATCATCATCGCGTATGAATGTACATAAAAGTCATGAAATAACATGCACTCTAGAGGTTAGTTTGTTTAGTTGCTTTGACACCACAATGAAAAGCCCTAAATCAATCCAACCACGAACCTAGTAGAAGGTCGAGCTTTCACTTTGGATGGATGAGAGGTGCACTCATATGCGCCACTTCCCACTCAACCTTGTTAGGGGCTCGGAGCACGTAAATTGTTGCAAAAGCCCTGACTTTGGGCATGTTAACATTAGGGTCCAGGTCCAAGAACCTCGGGGTCCAAAACACCCCTCAACATTCGCTTTTGCACTCGAGATCGGAATAGTCGTAATCCAGAAGAGTATTTTATTGAGTAGGGGCCAACGAAATTTGGCAGGAAGTGATGTCATATTAACACCAGTTCAGTTTGTTCATGCCTTAGACTAAAACCTCAGTGTAAACTCCTTGGGTCCAAATTTTGCTCTCGACCAATAGGAGCGCTCGATTTTGGAGTTTCTTTGGTCTTAGACCCTAGTGTAGACTGGCGCCTTTCAGGGGTAAGAAGTTTAAAAAGAGATAATATATGTGGGGCTGGATTGATGGATGATATAGGGGGAGTGGGGAGACGGTAGTGAGGTGGAATGTTTCATCACATATATAATACGAACATGGCGAGCCACTAAAACGACTTCCTTCGTTCGTTCATTCGAGGGTCGGGAACTTGGGAAAGGGCTGGAAGGGCAGGCTGGGAAGAAGGCTGGACGGAGCTGGCAGGGCAGGAAAGGAAAGTGGCTGAATGGATGAGAAAGGGATGATAAAAAAAACAAAGAGTGGGTATGGCTAGAGTAAGGGGATGAAGGCTGCATGGATGGATGAATTAGGGGGGGTGGAATGATTCATCACACAATAAGGACTGACTGGCTAATAACTTAAAACAACAACTAGTCCAACGTCATTCGAGCCTGGAGGCTGGGAGGAAGGGGAGTAGTAGGGAGAAGGGGCTGGCAGCAGCTGGTGATGTGGTGGGGAGGAAGGGCGCTGCGAGGCGAGGCGAGGCTCGAGGGGCGGGGCCCACGGCGCTTGGATTCTGTGGGGAGCTTGGAGGGTATAAAGAGGAGGGGAGGCGAGAGAGGCGAGCATCACAGTGCACCACCCATACGTATTACTTATTACATGCGAAGGCTAGGCAAGCAAGGGCAAGGGAAAGGGAAGGGGAAGGGCAAGGCAAGGCAAGGGAAGGGAATTAGGGAAGGGTTGCATCAGGATGCAACGCTTGAGCTTGAGAACGCCGCACCACTACTCCTCACATAAGAAGAAGAAGCAACAACATCCCACCGACATTCCGGCCTCCTCGTATACAACAATCCCCCTCTTCTTCTTCTCCCACTCTCTTGTCGCCGCTGCCGGGTTCCTTGCGCTGCTGCCACTGCTGCTGCGATGGTGTGGGTCGATTTGGACCTCAATCTGCCTCCTCCTCCGCCAGACCCCGATGGATCACCCTGTGCCTCGCCACCCGCTTCCTACACTCCTCCTCTCCAGCTGCCATTTGATGCAGCCCCGCAGCAAGAAGAAGTAGGGGGAGGGGGAGGGGGAGGGGGAGGAGGAGAAGCCGCGGCTCCCAGCGCCGTGCCTGCCTCGGAGGAGGTCGGGGTTCCTTTTACTCCTTCGGAGGAGGAAACCCTTAGGGTTTTGGTGGCAGCAGAGGCCGAGAGGCCTGTGGTTGTGGTGCCGCTGGGGGGAGCTGGTGCCGTGGCTGTTGGCGGTGCTCAGAGGGTGAGCGATGCGGCTGCTCCTTGTGCCTCGCCGCAGGTGGCAGGCGATGTGTCCAATGATGTGGCTGTGGAATGTGGGAATTCGGTTGGAGGCCGGTGGCCGTCTGGGAATGATGCGGGGATGAGAATAGGGGATAGCGATGAAGAGGAGACTGTGGGTTCTAGAATACGGGGTAGAGTGAGTGGGCGGGTGGATTCAGCAGCTGCGAGTGATGATGCTGCTTTTTCAGGAGCTGGAGGAATGAATGTAGCGTCCCCCGTCCCTGCAATCGAGCGGGTAGAGGAGACGACGACACCGAAGCCAGTTCGTAAGCGGCTAAGGACGTTAGGGCAGCTGAGGAATCAGAAGCTGGAGAAAACTGCTCCGTTGGAGAGTGGTGGCGCGGTGGACATGGAAATAGCGGGATCCTCTTCTATCCCTGATGTTGTTGCAACAGGTTCGTCGCCGCAGCACTTGCAAGCCTCGACGTCCTCTAATGTGAAAGAGGACAGCGGGGTGGATGGAGGAGAGACAGGGGAAGATAAAAATGAGAAAAATGTTATCAAGGAAAAGGAGGTGGCAGGGGTGAAATTGGAGGGGACGAGTAGTAGTGGTATAAATGCCGTTCCTACTAAAGGAGTCGTTAAACACCATCATGTTATTGTTAGTGAAGCCTCAAGTCATCATCAGGATGAAAAGATGCAATCAGAGGGCGACGAAGCAGCGTCATCCGGAGATAAGAAGAAAGGCGCCGGAGGGTTGAAGGATGTCATCCAAGACAAACGTCGACGCTCAATAGTTGTTCTGGATGCAGAAGCTCAAGCTCAGCCGACGAAGAGGCCGAGGTTGCCTAGGTCCCAGCCTATAAGGAGGAGTAGGTCTTTTGGAGGCGTGATTGTGGGTGAGAAATTGGATGATGGTAGTAAATCCACCCCTAAAACATCGAAACAGCTCGAGTCTCCACAGAGTAGTGAAACTGGAAAACTCTTTATGAAGCTCGAAAGTCCGAGAGAGATAATAAGGCCTTCCGCAGAGAGTAGTGTTATTGTTGCTAAGGTTAATACTACCAAGGAGGATGGAGGGGTTGTGAATTCGGTTGTGAGAGACAACAGTGATTCTCCGTCGCAGGATCTAGAGCTAGGTGAGGTCAGCGGAGTTTCCGAGGAGAAGCAGCAGGAAGAGGATCATCATCCTAGGAAGGAAATTAGCACTACTGCCACTGCTATTCCTCGAAGACCCAGGAAAATGAAAGAGGTTCCAGTTCCTACTACGACTGCCTCGCGAGCAACAACACGCAGTGCGAAGCCTCCTCCCGCTGTGAAACCAGCCGAGTTCATCCGGCCTACTGTGAAGAAGCCACCGGGGATGGCAACTCTGCGAAGGCAACCTTCTTCCAACGCTGGCCAAACTTCAAGAAATGATTTAAGATCTCCCTTCCAAGACACGACTATCGAGCGGCTCCAGCGTGAAGCAACGTGTGGAAAACTATGGCAGTCGCCAGGTACGTTGTTGCCCCCTTGCAACCTCTTGTCTTAACGGGTTTGATCCATAATTCTTGTTCACAGCAGATGTTTAGGTGTAGTGGGCCTTCACTGTTTGCCCCCACTTCCGTTCCGATTGTGCTGGTGGTCTCTGTCTGTTGCCATAATTAAGGATGCCTTGAGGGATATACAGCGTTCGTATTTGGGATTTAGGGTTTGAAATAATGAAGGTGATACGGAATGACATGTTAGAGATTCTGTATTCGTTCAAGGTGTTATGTGTTTGCCATAGCTACTACATGTGCACCTTCTTGCCTACGGTCTTTGAATAAATCGAAGGCCTTCCCAGTAAAATAGTAGGACGCTGAAGTATGCCGAATCGGTAATGGTCAACATGTGTCAGTGCCATCACATCGGACAAGTGATCTGAGGCCTGTAAAATCTAACAGGTTATGTAGGCGGATAATTTTTTAATAATTGAGACTTTTGGGATCTGAGCTGGTTTGGATAAGTTAGTAATCCATGGACTTACGAAAATTAAGTAAATTATGTTTCACTTGTACTTGGTTTCTGGCTTTTTGTGATTGAGTTGTTTGCACTTCAATCATCTTTATGGAAGCACATTGTTCTCGTTCACATCGACCTCTGTGCTGTGATTACTCTACGTTGTGGATGTGCCACCACCCCACTTATTGCTGGACTTTGTCATTTGACTCCTTCAATTTAGGTCAAACTGTATGTGCACGTGATGTTTTGGTAAGATGGTAGGGGAGATGTTTTGTGCAATCTAAGAACACATGATGTTGATTACATCTGCACAGTACATATTTATGTGTGTATATCTTCTTGAAGAAAATGTTAAACAGCAGAGGTCTTTTGTTGAGAATGTCCTCTTTATGTAAGAGGTTTATTCATGAAATTTTGTGGAAAGCTACTTGAAGTGAATGGATCTTGGTTTGTTCTGAAGCGGTCTTGTTAATCCAATTTTCTTCTTACATTGTAAGGCTGGGTAGTTTTTGAGATTTCTATGTACTATGTGGATCCTGAATTGCCATGAATACCGGAGCTGGGAAGTGACGGGAAAAGACCCTATCCTTTACCAAGGGTGAGATTGTGAAATCTGATGAATTTGGATTGGAGTCTAGTAGAGGACAAGGATAGTGGCCATTGGTTTTGCAGTTTTTAAGCATGTGGTTAGTTGATTAGGGAGTCTAAACAAACTTGAAGACGATGGGACTTGGATCTGTTTGGTTGACTTGAGGTGAGTTTAGGGAAGAGGGCCTGATGTGGGGCCGATCGGGCACTCGGTTCGCAGGTATGCTTGTGGGTGATCTGTCTATAGCATCTGTTGCCTGTTAAGAATGACAGGCTGCTGCCTTGGAATATGGCCCATGGGACTGCCAATGGCTGATTGTCAAACATCGATGCATCATCCATGCATCTGCTTGAGCACGGCCATATCTCCTGGAGCAAGCAAGGCAAGGCACCAGGTGCTATTCCAACTAGAATAAACTTAGCGGGTTGTTGTTCTCTGGCAGTTGTCAAGCAAGTCTAAGTAGGGGATTCCTATGTGATCGGAGTGCATAGACACCTCCCATAATGTTCTGGGGTCACCCTGTTGAATTTGGAATGGGATTGGGAAGTGGAATATCGTAACAATGCAAAGCGCTGTTTGAAGTGGGGTAGTTGGATTCGACTACACTGTGACAGGTCAGATGAGATTTTTCTGTGCAGCCAGTCAACCAAAGAGTGTATGTTGCCCATTGACTCATTGTTAATGACATTTCTTTTGGAGTGTAAAACTTTTTGAACATGATTAGGTTTTTAGGCAGAGGTACTGAGCCCCCAATTGTGATTATGTTCCTGCAGGTGATGCAGAACTGCAAAAAGTTCCTGGTAGTTTTTCTTCTGTTGAAGACTATGCAAAAGTCTTCGAGCCTCTGCTTTTTGAGGAGTGTCGTGCACAGCTGCATAATTCTTGGGAGGAGCTATTGGAAGGAACTGTTGGGGATCCTCATGCAGGTGTTACTATCAAGAATGTTGAACGGCGTGACCGAGGTAATCAGAAACTCCAGGTGTCAGTTTGTTTTGCGATGGGCTACCTTGAGAATCTTAAGCTCCTGCTGAGTCTACTGTGAAGTCAGCTTCTGAGATATTCCCTTTAGCTTACAAAGTGAATAATCTGATATTGGATGCAAAGAATCAAAGTCTCGAGTTATAACTTGTCAGTACATGTTTCAAGGTGTCTAACAGAAACTTTGAATTATTATGGATTCAGGTTGGTATGATGTAGTTCTGATGCCCATGGATCCTAAGAGAGAACTACGCTTTAAGGAGGGGGATGTTGCTGTCCTCTCCACACCCAAGCCTGGTGCAGGGACCAAGAGAAAAGGGCGCTTAAAGGATGGCAAGTTGGAAAGTGCAGAGGAGGGTCAAATTGCAGGACGTGTGGCTGGTATAGTGCGTCGACATGTATCAGTCGATGTGCGAGATCCACCAGGAGCTGCTTTCCGCTTCCATGTGTCTCAAGACGACATGAACAAGCAAAGGTGCATGTTTTGACTGGATTTAGCATAGAAAATAGTCTATGACTGGGGGTATTTGCACAAGGCTTGGGGAATGAGCCTGCTTGTAATTGTATTCATATCTTCAGACTTGGTCTATTAGTGGTTGCGACAATTGATTGGGTAGTTCTTCCTTTGGAGATGCAATCTCTTTCAGAGTTCTGTTACTTTACTCTTATGTTGTCACTGCTCTTGCATGATCTTGAAGCAGTAATGGAGAAGCAGATAGCATTACAAATTCCTACAATACACTCCAGCAATTCCAGCAAGGGGGAGGAACGTGGTTTTTAACAGTAATAGGCTCTTTCACCACAACACAGCGGGAGTATTCAGCCCTACATCAGTTGCCTAACTTCCGCCCACAGGTAAATAGTCATTGTTGAACTGTATCTGATTCCTTCAACTGATTTAATAATTTGGATTGCAGTCAGGTGAAGTTCATGGTTACAGCCTAACTAGTGCGTCAGGTTCACAGGAGACTGGTCACAGAATTTGTGTTGGAATTACACTTCTTTGCTAAGATATGTTACTGATAATAGTTCTATTGGCAGATGATGAATGCAATACTTCAACCTCGACCGGAGCTCTTCCCAGGATATGCTGATATGGCACCTCCAGCTATGCCTGACTGTTTCACATCACCCTTTATTCAACACTTACATAGTGGTTTCAATGCACCTCAGCTTGCAGCTATTCAGTGGGCAGCTGCACACACTGCTGCTGGGACTGCAGATGTCAATAGCATCAGCTCTACTGGTGGTCAGCCCTGGCCCTTCACACTGGTTCAAGGCCCTCCTGGAACTGGAAAGACCCATACTGTGTGGGGTATGCTGAATGTCATACACTTGGTGCAGTATCAGCGTTATTATGCAGCTCTTCTTAAGAAACTTGCCCCAGGTAGTCTGTCACCTTCTGAAGAATCTCCATCAAGCAACGGTGGGGACTATGACGGTGATGGGTGGGGAACAATTGATGAGGTTCTACAAAAAATGGACCAAAGTTTAGCACGAGTTCTTCCAAAGTTGTGTCCGAAGCCACGAATGCTGGTGTGTGCACCATCAAATGCTGCCACTGATGAACTTCTTTCGCGGGTTCTTGATCGAGGTTTTATTGATGGGGAGATGAAAGTATACAGGCCAGATGTTGCTCGTGTGGGAGTTGACACATCCTCACGGGCAGCACAGGCAGTATCTGTGGAACGTAGGACTGAGCAACTCCTGGCCATGGACCAACCACAAGTTGTTCGGTGGCTCCAGTCCCTGCGGACCAAAGAGTTCACATTGGCTCAAACGGTGGCAGGTCTGCAGAAAGACCTGATTGATGCAGCTGCAACTGCCCGAAGCCAGGTAGCCTGGACAGCTTCATTCCTGATGTGTTCTGTTGTCTCTGTGTTTCGAATTGAAACACACTTTGAGCACTTCTATCTCTGGCCTCCATCTAAAAGATTGTATTTCATCTCACTGAGACTGCTATTTTGCTGCAGGGCAATGTTGGTGTTGATCCAGAGATCCTGGCATCTCGTGACCAGATGAGGGATGGGAAATTACAGCAGTTAGCGGCTGTGGTTGAGGAAAGGGACAAAGTACTTGTAGAAATGTCCCGCCTGTTCATAATTGAGGGTAGGTTTCGGCCAGGTAGCAATTTCCGTCCAGAAGATGCAAGACGAAAGCTTGAAGCCAGCTTTGCCAATGAAGCTGAGATAGTCTTCACAACTGTTTCTAGTAGTGGACGCAAGATTTTTTCTCAGCTTGCACATGGCTTCGATATGGTTGTTATTGATGAGGCAGCGCAAGCCAGTGAAGTTGCAGTGTTGCCCCCACTTAGTTTACGAGCAGCCAGATGTGTTCTTGTAGGTGATCCTCAGCAGCTTCCAGCCACAGTGATAAGTCGGGCTGCTGACACAATGAAGTATAGTCGCAGTCTCTTTGAAAGATTTCAGCAAGCTGGGTGTCCGGCAATACTCCTTTCTGTACAGTACCGCATGCATCCACAAATTCGAGACTTTCCCTCTCGATACTTCTACCAAGGTAGGTTAGTAGACAGCGAAAGTGTTAAGGGGCTACCAGAGGAGGTATATCATAAAGACCCACTTCTGCAGCCGTACCTTTTCTTTGATATCAGTTTGGGTAGAGAATCACATGCAGGTTCAGTTTCCTACCAGAACAAGATGGAGGCTCAAGTAGCTGTACATCTTTATCAGCACTTGCAGAAGGTTGTGGCAGAGGCTGCAGGAAGTGGCCCTCCTGGAAATGTTTCAGTTGGCATCATTACTCCTTACAAGCAGCAGCTGCAATGCTTGGAAAAAGAGTTTATTGGCCTTGTTGGTTCAAATGCTGCTAGTAAGGGTGTGTACATTAATACAGTCGATGCATTTCAAGGACAGGAGCGGGATGTCATCATGATGTCTTGTGTGAGGGCTTCTAGTCATGGTGTTGGGTTTGTTGCTGACATCAGGCGAATGAATGTGGCTCTTACTCGAGCTAGGCGCTCATTATGGGTATGTTCCAGCAATTCTTCACAAGCATTTAATTTTTAATATGTTCTGTTAGGGAAAATTTACTTTATACTTTGACTGTCTTTCTGTAGTTTTTGAATCTCTGCATAACGCAGTGAATATTGGGTAGTTGTTGTTTTCAATTGTGTGGCACGGCCTTATCTGTGAATCTGTACTGGCACTAAGTATCAGAATATTTCTCAATGCAGGTTATAGGGAATGCTTCAGCTCTCACTCAATCAGAGGACTGGGCAGCTCTTTTAACAGATGTAAAAGAGAGAGGTTGCTTTGTGACTTCAACCACTTGCATTCAACGAGGCCTTCTTCCAGAGCCAGCAATGGGTGTCCCCCTAGGAAGTCCTAGCCTGTTGCATTCTCGTCCAGGTCCTGTGTTGAGCCGAGGACGTGGTATGGTTCCTCCACATGGTGGACGCCACTTTGGACCAGGTAGGTTTGGCTTTTCCAACCCTTTGTTGTGTAACTAGCAGTAATTGTCTTATGCATCTTTAGTAGGTTGCAAAGTTCTTCATATCAAGTTTCTCAGGAGGTTACATTTTATATTTCTTTTGCACTGACAAAGAGGAGACATGAGCAGGTCGGCATCATCACAACAACCATGCTGGTGAGGGTTCTCATTGGCGGGGGAGGCAAAATGGTGGTGAATCATTTGGAGGACCAGATCGAGGACCTGAAGGAAGGGAAGTTTGGCAGCGGCAGGGCTTTGACAGGTCATGTAGGGGTCAACGTGACGGGCCTCGACCCCCTGGATTTGGCCCTAATTTTCAACATCCAAGCCGCCGAAACAAAGGCTTGTGACAGGTTCTGATTGTGGCAGTGTTGCATCTTTAGAGATGGACATCTTTGTCAGCAATTCCACCGTGGCACATGTAATATTTAGTTCGGCTCATACCTGGACGATGCAAAGATGTTGCCAATGTGCGGAGTTGCACACAAGCCTTGTGCAGTTGGTACTGGTGGAAGTGCACCTTGGGAGCAAAGACAACAGCACCCTTTGAGCGTCCATTCAGTTGGCATTTTGCTCAGAGAATGTAGGTTGAGCACTGAAACCCAGCTCCCTGTCTTGAGCATTCATGAGGTTCAGCTATTCCATAAATTAATGGGAGGGTGTTGCCATCTGACTGTTGAGGTAGAAACTGAGAGAAGGAAAATGCTGCTGGGCTCGCTTCCTGGATGGTCATCGTTGGAAAGTGGCATCTCGAGACGCCGCAAGGTTGTTCTGACCCATTTGTCACGAGGGGAAGGCAACTATATATATCTTGTACAAAGCTAGCCAAATTTACCATGGTGACAAACATGATCAAGGATGGTCAAATGTCCTCCAGTTTTCATAGTTTGCACAGACAACGTCATCTGTGAGAAAAGGACCACACCGGATGGTTTCAGATCCACTACTGGTTTGCCAGTCTCGAGCAGTGTAGAGCAAGGAGGTATTGTATGAACTTTTGGCATAAACTGTAGAGAATTGGGCCGACCACATGGGGTTCTGACAATTATGGTGGGGGGATGTTTTGTAGGAGGCCACTCATAGAAACACAAGAGGTGCATATTCCTGCACCCAGGCCGTATGGTTACTACTGAAGTAGTAGTGGATATGAAGAGCATTCCATGTTGTCTATAATCATTAGTCACAGCTCACCATTCTTGGCCTAAAGGAAAAACACACACTCGGCAACACTGTCCAGGTTGTTGACTACCAATATTGCTGTGTGCGTCACACCTGTCTTTTATGTCTGCTGAGTAACCTTAAGTTCAATTCTTTCTAATAGGACCTTAGATGCAGGGTGGGAGCATTGCTACAATTACAAGTGATTCAACAATGAGCTGAAGGCATGTCCCATCCTAATTTGAATTACATGGGATACCATTACAGTTGATGATCAAGATATCATTTTTTAAATTGCAAACTTTAAATTCCACAGAAGTTTGGGACTGTTGATTTGGATAGGGAGGTGTCTATCGGTTAGCAGCTGTGGTTTACTTGGGTTGTCATTTCAAGTTTTGAAGAATGGAGTTGCAATAAACAGGATGTGAGATAAGAAAATCATTCTCTTGAGGATCAGTTAGAGCCTCCCAATGGGAGGACAACGAACCTAGACTGGTTAATACATTTTTAGCAGTCCATGCTGACAACATGTCTATTATTAATTATAAACCTTGTCAATGCCACTTTAATATATGTTAAATCACATTAGTGACTGGGTAGCAAATGGTGAGCATGACGATGTCACTAAATGGCTCACATAGTCAACAGCACATGTGTTTTGATGTATTCGTGTCATCCACTTGGTGCAAAAAGTGCTCTTGAGTGCCACTGCATGTCATCACTAAATCTCCATGCAAAATCTTTACATGTTTCAAAAGTATATCTGTGTAAGTTCTTATACATGAAAAGAGGACAGTATTCTAAAGTGTGTTTGATCCTCGTAGAAGGTCACAAAAGGTGGGTTTACACTTGTTCACATTGGGGTTCAAATCCAAGAATCTTTGGGTCCAATCTTGGATCGAGTCTTGAAGTTAGACTTATCAAAGCAGGTGAGTATATTCTTGACTTCAGATTGCCAAAACCTGGGTGAATGGGTGCCACATTAGCAGATTTTAGCAAACCAACTCCATACACTTGTTCCTTGTTGGATGCTTAAACCCTTGCCTCCAAGGAATCAGTGAACAGTTTAGTTCGCCCCAGCCCACATTAGCACCACTTTGTTTTTGCATACGTTGGACATTGTATGAATTCTTGCTTGTGACCAATATATAAGTTGAGATAAATGTATAGTAGCTCTTGACCATTAGTATTTCTAAGACTTTTTAGCAAGGAGGGGAACCTTTTTGACTGTTGCAAGTATCAATTATCTTTTAGCAAATTCAACTACTACACAAACCAAAGATGGTATCAGGATCAACATGAGGAACGCCCAACATCTCGTCCATGAACTATAACCCCATCTAAACATGGGCCAGGGTTAGGGGTAAATCCATGCCAACTCATCAGAAAGTGGCAAATGAGGGTTATGAGCTGAGTCATCAATGGCCATGGACCTGGTTCAGAGGACTGTTGACAAGCTCCAACATAAGATGCGAGCAAACACCCATCTTGAAGTCAAAAGGTACTGGACATCCCACATCCAATTGACCTGGAACAATTTTCAAGGCAATCAACTTTGTGAAATATTCAAGAATTCCTCTTCCATGTCAACAATGTGACTCCAATTTGCAATGCTCTGAATCTCTGGATTTCCTACATGAAGGACTCCCTCAAATTGGGTATTGGTTACACTTTTCTGAAAGTTTCCTCACAACTTTGGCCAAGACTTCAAAATCTGGACTGAGCCTTCAAAGCAAGTAGTGCAGAGTCTCCTGGAACAGCTTTCAGGTCCTTGATCACAAAGCTGTCTTGAGAGAACTCACACAGACTTATGATAAAGTTGAATAGAATGTTGATCCTTTCATCGAGAGAACGCCATCAAGGAATAGAAAGCAATTTTTTGCATAGTATCATGCCTTGGAATGATCAATCAATGCTGTTTGCAACTGTGTGTAGCACTACGTCAATTTTGATTCCAAAACACTAAAAAGCACTACCATTGAGTTTAAGATATATTAGGATGATAAAAGATGATGATTCAACTGTACAAGTGACTTGGCCACCCAAACGCCTCCTCATGACCTGATGAAGGTCTTCCATTCCAAGAGGGTCATTCACTGCTTTGTGACATGACTGGTCAGTGGCATCCTGCTTGAAACAAAAGAATTGATTTAGTTACTGCCTGCATCGTGCAGAAGTGGAACTCATCAAACTGCCTTATTGATGCATGAGTCAGGTGTTATCTCATCCATTTGATAAGGCAATATCCAAACAAAATAATATTTTCCCCTAATAGTGGAAGTCAGATATATTTGGCTCAAGCTTTCTAAGCGTCTCCTTAGACTCAGAGATATGGGACAAAAGAGAAAGTCCAATAAGCAAAGACATGTGAATAGCATGAGAAATGACACACCTGTGCCACCTTGGAACATGTACCTTGCAAGATGTTTTTCCTGTCATCACTTTCATACTCGCCCACAGATGAATGGTTTTTTTTTTAAAACATCAATGTCAGTTTTCTTTGCAGCCACAGCTCTCCGCAATGCAATACTCCCAGTTGCAGTGAGAGCACCATTTTCCTTGCTTTCAGGCTTGAGTTCCAAATTGAAGTGGCATTGCTTGCTGATATGACTCTAGTATCATTTGGGAGAGGAGAAATGAGAGTTATGGACAGACGTGAAGAAGTTGAGTTTAATTTCTGTCTATGTGGGTTCAGGGTTTAAGGTTTATGGAGGAAGCCAAGTTCTTAAGGGATGACCATCCCTTCCGCTTCCTTTTCTTGGCACTGCTGCTAGGAGCTTCTTCACGGAGATCTTTGGCCATGCTTGCACCCACAGATCTTGAAGGTTCCTTCACACCCTGCTCTGTATAATTCTGATTTTGGAGATCAATTGAAGGCACTTTGTCCAGCTCCGCTGAGATTCCCGTTCTGGAAGATTTTCCTAACATTTTGAGGTTTGCACGAGCTGCAGCCTGTGAAATCTTTGTCTTCACGTGGTGCTGCGGTGTACCCGATTTTGAGGTTCCGTGCTTGCAGAA
Source organism: Polytrichum commune (assembly GCA_950295325.1). Lineage (NCBI taxonomy): Eukaryota > Viridiplantae > Streptophyta > Polytrichopsida > Polytrichales > Polytrichaceae > Polytrichum > Polytrichum commune. The sequence continues at coordinate 28,681,818 of OX485805.1, forward strand.
ATGACAAACATATGTGATGCTGTTGGCTAGTGATCTTGCCCCTGTCAACTTGCGCTTCTTGTCTTTGGTTATGCGAACTGAACAATTCACTCCCACTTGCATGATTGACTCGCACCTGCACACATTGCATGAGTAAGGCCCTCTTGCACTAAAGGAGTTGAGAGCTTGAGAAAAGGACCTTCCTCATTGGTAAGGAGCATCGTACTCGTGCTTGTTCACTCAAGTCCACTTTACACTTGAGCTTTCAACTTGACAGCTTAAGCTTATAACCAGGGCTACAACACTAAGATGGCTCCTTGAAGGATCCCATGTGGAAAGTCCATGACAAGCTCTTGGTCACAATCATACGCTACGTCATTCCTTGAGAGCATGGCCACTTCAGACTTGCTCAAACTATTGAGAACTTGAAAGATTGGTCAAGCTCTCCATAGTTTGAGCTTTCAATAAAAGCTCATCACACAAGTCCCAAACTCCTGAAAGTTACGAGTTCAAGATCCCAAATGGAAAGTCTGCAACAAGCTCTCAGTCAGAATCCTAAGCTACCTCATTCCCCCCTCGATATCTCACTTTCAGCATGGCTTCTTCACACTTGCTCAAACTATTGAAAGCTTGGTCAAGCTTTCCATAGTTTGCGCTTTAGAGAAGCTTATCAAATCCACGTATCAAACTCCTGGAATAAATTGCAAGTTAAGGATCCCATGTTGGAAGTTTAAGACAACCTCTTGGTCAGAATCCTAAGCTGCCTCATTCTCCCCTTGAGCATGGTCACTTTACACTTGCTCAAATTTATCAAATCCAAGCATCAAACTCCTGAGCATTGCAAGGTCGAGCTCTAGTCTAAGACTCTGATGAATGAACCCTAAAAAGGTAGAGTGGAAATTGTGACGCCAACTTTGACAATGTATGAGAAGGATGAAGAAATTGGACCTTTCGCAGGTGACATGAGGCGAAGGCGGCGCAGGAGCCCCCACAGCTTCACACCAGCAACCCAGGCGGGCTCCCAGGAGAGCTCCAAGTGGAGGCACAGTTGCACTGGCCCATGTTGCCAGCCGCGACAAATGCTGCGATCGTAACACTGCGGCCTGCCCCATGGGGGTTAGGGTTTGTGGCCCTCCTGCGGGTGGTTGTCTGAGGGCCTCCTTCTGGAAGCCCCTCCCTTGCATCCCCTTGATGGCCGTGGCATTCCTCCCCATCGCTCCCAGAGCTACTAGGCTGGGACAGCAGAAGAGCATGTGTGTGAGAGATAGAACTATGATGATGCATTCTGGTGTAAGTTAAGTTGTGTTAGCACTGAAAGAAGAACGGTGACACGAAAAGGGTGGATTAAACCCAAGGCCTTCCTCCGAATCCACGGGAACTCCAAGGTTAAGCCGCTCATATGGGTGAACTTCCGGTGCACCCTACCACCTATGGTCCAATTATAGCGGGGGCATCCAGGTGAACCGGATGTTTTCGACAAACCATGTGGGAACTTAGGGGCTTGCCCTCGGGGGAGATCAGTACAAGTCAGTGTCTTGTCTCCATCCGTTCGAGGTGTTCATCTTCGGGGCCCTCTAATTCTCGTGATGCCAGTTTCAAGATTACAAATAGACTTTGACCAACTCAAGGTGCGCTTCCTTACACACAACCACCGTGGTGGTTGAGTTTTGGTTTTGGCCCACTTTTACAACCACAATTACAATTGCTTTTCGTGTACACAGAACTACTCTTGTAGTTTGAGAGGATTTGTCCCTTCTATCGGAGCAATCTGTGGAGCGGAGACCAAACAATTTATGAATTCTAGTGAAAAGCTTGTCTAAGAGGAATTGCCTCCTACAGATCATCTCCTATGCTTGGGTCTTAAAGTTCTTTCCAGAGTCAATAGTAACTACACACAACATAGAGCTAATGAAAGTAAAATACAACCATCACAACTGCTCATAGATAGGCTTGGGCAAGTAAGAGTAGTTGTGGTCGTGGTTGTCATTAATGGACCTTATCCCTCAAAAATTGAGCCACAGGAAGTAAACTACAACCACCAGCTACCGAAACATCGGTGGTTGTGTGTAATTGCACCTTGAGAAAGAGAACGATGATTACGCATGCTGGTATAGGTTGTTAGGTTAACACTGAAAAAAGAACAGTCACTATCTCTTTCTTCCTCACTTGTCTAGTAAATGAGGGGGCAGGAAAAGAAAAGAGAAACAATAAGAGATTTAATTGCAGCATGTCGTCTTCAATGTTACAACCAGACTCGCTGATTTGTGCTACGTGTGTTACAGTTGACATCTCAAAAATGTTGAAAACCTAATAAGGTCGCGAGGGAAACCTCGGAACCTGAAAGAGGTCACCCAAGCCATGCCACGCAAATGAACACAAACATCCAATATTTGGTAGTCATTGCAACGAAACACATACACCGAAGAAATGGGAACAGCGTGAAAGCTCACCGAATTGCAACTATGAGATAGAAGTTTGCCTCGAATGTCACAACTGAATTATGGCCCGGTCTGTGAAGCGCTACCGTGGCTGCGAAAGTCAAAATTCAGGTTAGCAGATTGAAAACTCAAGTGCCCAGGAATTCACAGACAACCCTTGCCAGCAATCTTTCCCCTTTCAGTCTTCAGAATCCCCCCCAACATGTGTCTGCTATAATTGTCACACAATTACAACACCTTCTAAGGATCTCGATCATACTCAACAAAGAAAGGAATGTCAAAACCTTACATTTTAGCCCTAATCCCAACAAAAATTATGATGAAGTAAGGCGAGAAACATGACTTGCCACAATAAAAGGGCATCTGTCTAACCTCGCAGATGTCCTTGTAAAGAAGTTCCTAGAATGAAACTCCCATGAGAGCATATACCAACACTGCTCCCTACTTTGCCGTAACCGGAGGTGTATGGGCTGGGATAACAAATCTTTACCCTGTGTGCGCCAAACCCTAAATAAGTTCATGCTTTGGAGTACACTACACTACACTAAAGGTAGTTGGTACCACTAAGGACTAAATAAAAAGGAGTCGTTATGTTTCATGAGGACTCATGTATGAGGCAATAATACCAATCAAAATTGCAAAGTATTAATCAAATGTAATGAAGATATTTATAATTGTGTTTAATATTGACTATAAGCCTAAGTAAAATAAGAACATGACATTCAAAGGAGTGTCAAGGGTTGTGAAGAAGGGGTGATGCATGACAAAATTTTGGTGCACCTTATTGTGATTGCAGGAATGCTAACATGTGAGCGGTGAGCAGTAAGACTAGTAACGAACTTGGTAATGCTCGCAATTGTATTCTATAACCGTAGCTACTTTTGTTGACAATGTAAAAGCCCAATTAATATAATGTGTTTTTCAACATGCCTTTTAGTGGAATAATGGGCACATAGGCACACGTAATGAAGGGTTGAGGAAAACAAAGGCTATGAGAGAAATGTCCACTATAGATTTCACTAAAACATGAGTTAATGAGAATACTAAGAAATGCATCCCATGTGTTTATTATCAAAAACATAGCCATGTATTGTGGTATATTTGTTGAATGTAACTACGCTCACTCTTCACCACACTATGTATTATCATTGGATGAATTATCACCCATTCCCTCTATTGCCTCTATCTCCATATAAACCACAACATTGGGATCACAATACAACTCCCATAATCGACGAGATGGAGTGAATGCCTTGATCATGGCCATGGCAACATCTTCAACATAACATGAAAGAACATGCTTGGAAGGCGGGGATACAATAGATGCTAGCAGTTTACACGTTCGATATGACATACATGTGGTTTAAGATTTATGAATTAAACCAACATCACTTTCAAATAAAAACTGCAAAACTACAACTTACTGGTTCTATACCTATATTTATTTATTTATTTTAAATCCGACAAACTAATCAAACATGTAGATTGTAGCATATTGACATTTTTTTAAACCACTTGTGAAAGTTTTTTAAAAAATATTTAAAAAATAGTTCCCAATATCATATGCATATTCTTTTGAAGCCATTAGTGAAAAACTTCTCTTGATCTCCACTACTGAGCTGACTATATTATGTACAATGGGTACAATTTGGACTAAAGATTATCCAACCTAATGTAAAATTGGAGGGTTTAAAGTGGGTGGATATTCTTGTTATAAGCGTTACAAAGTTGCATTGAAATAGCGAGGAATTTCAAATACAAACAATACTTTAGTAGAGTATCATGATATCAAGAAACAACATAGGTACACCCCTGCTTATTGATCTATGGACAACACTGCAATGACTGTGGCTAATTGACGTTAGTTACTAGATGGATGATATAAAGATGTAGTAGGCTGTGAGGCTGGTATCTTTAGTTATTCTATTTTATGGTAATTACATGATCTTTATGGTTGTGATATTCTTAGAGATCTTATTTTTGATGTTATGCACATCATAGTTCTATGCATATCAAGAAGTACGTATATATAATCGTAGAATATGTAAAACAACATGGGAGGCTTAAGGACATTGATTTTGTAATGCAAGTTTCCAAGAAGCTTTGATTTCGAGGGCTCGGGCCAAGATGACCTAGGAGCTTACCTTCTTTAGCATATCATAAGGCAAAGAAGTTTCAAATATGGATTATGTGGTGTTTGCCACATATTATTGATCACCTAAATATTTAAGCGGAATCTATTTTGGGAGCTATATACATGTTTTCAACAAAAATTGGACATATTTTCTATAAATACAATAAAAATATGGATGAACTTTCTAAAGAATGCAAAATAAGAAACAACTCCTAACAATAGGACTGTATTGTATTTTTTGGTTACAAACAAACCCAGGGAAACACTCAAGGAAGACTTAAAAGGTGACTTCTACATTATCTAGGTGTCTCAAATAAAGTCTATTAAGGAAAACTCAGGGATATTTCACTTTATTTGGTTCAAGACTGATAATTAGATTATGGGTAAGGGATAAAAACTCTAAAAATCTCTCCATGTTAGTACATGCAATTGTGACTGTCACTCACCTCACTCTAATTTCCCATGCAATGGTCTGGCAGTGAGTTCATTTTAATTGGACCAAGTGTAGTGCACAAACATAGGTCTCGCCATCAACAATAGTCTTTTGCAAAAGTATCTCATTTAAGTCTTGCTTACCAAAGCCAATGGCACTTTGGTATCGTTAATAATCTGGCCTTTAATTAACCCTTTTAATGCAACTTAAAATTTACAGTGCTGTCATCCTTTCATGATTGTCGAGATTCTTTGATTAATTATGTTACTTAAATTAGGTTGTCAGGCAATAGTCCTGACCTGATCTTGGCCGTAATATCTAGAGCATCCTTGGATTGCATCAATATGCCAAACCACATGTATGTGGACATTTCATAATGTATGGTGCATCACTTAATTCTTTTTTTTAATTAAGGTTTCAGTTTGATATGATTATTGCTTCAAGTAATAACGTCCATAATTTCACTTCATTTATCAATCATAATTCAATTACCGAGTACATTCAATTATCTAATTGTAGGCCTTTAGATCCGCTGGTGTTCCTATGAATTTGATCTTAATTTTAAATCATATATGCCAACTTACGCACTGAGTTATCAACAACCACGTCCTTTGGTCTTCTAGCATCAATCCACCAAACCTTCTAGCCTTCCAGTCCCACCCTGTAACTGTTCGGCTCCTGCTCACAACTTAGACAGGTGCTTTTCTGTCCGCACTCTCTTTCGCATGTCTTTGAAGCAAGGGAGCAAGACCGAGCAAGATCGAGGAAGGAAGCAAGACCGCACAATTCCGTACTGGTCGTTCAGCAGGCTTCGTTGTTGGATTGAGAGAGACAGAGCACTGTTTCCCACCCGTGAAGATCTAGAAACCATCCCGATTCTGCTGGCACTTTAAGCGAAGTTGGAGTTGCAATTTTGAGCTTGGGTTTAGGTTCCTCGGTGTCACCGTGTTCTATCTATTTGGATAGGCTAGGCTTGAGTTCTCTTCCTTTAGGTTCCAACTTCCCACGTGATCCTCCTCCCTACCTATTGAACGAACCGTCACTCGCCCATTTGCGCACAATCGATCGGCTTCGCAAACTTCTCACAACTGCTGGGTGCTGTGAATTCCCATGGATGTTGGGTTTGTAATTTGACCCTGCTGGTTTTGAGCAGTTATTCATCGAGAGAGTGTTGTATCTTCTCAGCTGTGAAAAAATCATCCACACTGTGGTTGCGCATCAGATGAAGTTAGAGTTGGGATTTGAGTTGTAGTTCCTCGGTTACATCGTGTTTGATCTGTCTGGCTGGGCGGGCTCCTCTTCCTCATTGGGCTCAACAAACAAGCACCATTTGGGTGTTGTCTGAAGGCCTGCATTGAGTTTCTTTCGGAGGTCTGGGGCTTGGGTGTTTTGGACGTTGCACCTCGTATTGTCAGATTGTGGGAAGGAAAGAAGGTAGGAATCTTTAACCTGATAGGTAGGAACCTGATGCGATCTCCTCTTTAACCTAAACCCTAAACCCTAAACCCTAAACCCTAAAACATAACATTCAATGAAAATCGTAGACAAAAAAAAAACAGTTAGCCGCCGGGAAAAAATCAATGTTAGCTATTAATAGCCGGTTTAAAAATAATTACTTTTGAAAGTGCCGACTTTCATTGTTTTAACTTTTAATAATTATTCGACATGGAAGTGCCGACCTTGCCTTCCACGTACGGTAGTCAAAAAATGATATGTGATCGTACTTCAAAACATAGTTGGTTTCATTAAGTTCCTCTCAAATGCCTTCTTGTGAAGCATCATGTACCTCCTAGCGAAATAATGAATTATGAAGTTCGTTAGAAGCAATTTAAGTGATTTTTTAACAACTGGTCTACACAAGAGAATTGCCATGCTAGGGATTTGTTGCTCATTTATTAACTTGAAAACTGACAAGAAACCTAGTCCTTGGATAGATTTACTACCTAGCAAATTGATTACACAGGTATTAAAGTCCCAAATACAACACATCAAGTTCATTACAATAAATCGCAGTATTTAGTGTCACTTGTGTCATTGTGCTAACTCTTGTTATGACACCTCTTATATATAAGTTTACGAATACTGTTATCCCAACTTAATTCTAGTTCATCCACTTTTGATATATTATGCATCCTAATGTTTCTATAATGGAATAGTGTCATGAATGATTGAAATTCGGAAAAACATCACCATCTAGTCAAACTTGAGGAAGATTGACGATAGTAAATAGATAGAAGGAATAATTTTGAATCATCCATATTTCTAACATGGTCAAAACAAACTTTAGAACATATTTTTTTAAATAGCGGCAAAATGAAGATGTGTTGTGCACCAACTTTTGCCAATATTGAGAATATCATGAATCCCCACACCAAAACTTGGGGGGGGGGGGGCACTGGAGAAAATCCTAGAAACAATGTGTGATGAAAACTAGGGTCTAATATATTCATTGTAGACAAATTTTGTAAAAAAACGTACATATAATGTACGGGTTCTAAAATAGTAAACATATTGTTGCCTTGGAACATTTGTAACCAAGAAACCATGATCTAATATTTTTACTTACATGTGAATATTTGATCATGTCACAAGGCAACAAATTGAATGATGACTTCAAGCTTACAATTAACAAATTTGAAGCAAAATGGGAAGAGTGGCAACTTGAAATAAAGTAAACATACATTGCTTGTTGAGTGCTTTTCATGGCCATGAAATTCTACACCTATGGCCTAAACTTTGGTTGGATCACATGTGCAATGTGATTCACTTGCGCAAGTTGGAAATCACTAATTTTGTGTTTTCAAATTATGTACTAGGAAGGAAGCAAAACTAACGAAGAGCTATCCTCACCTTCCTTTATGTGGTCATGGCAAAGCCATGCAATGGTTCCGTCACACCCTCCCACATTATTTTTGTACATAGCCTTTCGCAAAGAGAAAGAACCATACAAATTCTTCCCTTTCAAAAAATCGATCAACCATTGTTCAGCTATACGTTTATTGTCATCCGTGATTCTCAATCTTTGAAGTTTGTGGTCAATGGTTTCATCTACAAAAGGCAATTCCCAACCATCGAGCAAGCCCGGCGTGTCAACGACCAACATGAAATCCTTTGCTAGATCTGGAATCATTGTTCCCATACCTGCTGTCAAATGTGCACCAACTTTTGCCAATATAGTGAATATCCTCAATCCCCACACCAAAATCGTTTGAAACACTCTTGTTGCGTCCGTGCCGAATGCCACATCACAACCTTTTTGATCATCTACAATGTGAAAACCTCCACGATTTTCACACATAAAGTGCATTTTCAAATTCGTAAGGCCGGGCATCATCCGTGTCACAATACGTTTCAAACTCTTATTGGAAGTAGTAGCAAAGTACACAAGCCGTGGTACTTGAGATTGTTGCAATTCAACTGACAATGTCATCAACTTGTCGATATTCTCACATATCTTTGGTAGCATGTATTTTTCCATAGAAATGATGTGGTTCAATTTCATGGTTATTCGCCTCTCCATATCATCCAACCTCTTCACTACGTTGGTTTCACTTTCTTCTATCTTGTGATACAACCTTCGTCCCCATCGTTCAACCAATTTTTGCACATCTGCACCCTGGACATCATCACCATCGTCCATCCATTGTGGTTGGGTAGCCATCAACTCTTCATGTTTCGTGTCACAAGGGAGCACCTCTTGTAGCTTTTGCAAGTCTCGGAGATGTCTATTTAGTATATTCTCCCATGCCTTCTTGCCCAACAATGTTTGTGCATCATCATGACCTGTTTGCAATGGACCGTCTTCTTTCCAATTGTGCTCATAAGAAAAATCACAAGTTGCCAAAATAATAGATTGGAGATCCTCAACCAAAACAACTTGATGTTCCCTGTGGATCCGTGGAATCAAACGTTCCACACATGTAGGACGTAAAATTCCCTCAACAAGTTTCACTCCTTGGCAACCCAAAACAGGATGAGCACAAAGATCATAAATGGGTTTCATAACATTTGTATGTAGGAACTCTAACATAACATCTTTGTTGATCTTTGAAGAGCGTACCATGATATCAATGTCAAAACCGATTTGACCACTACTCTCCATGATGACTTCCATCCCACTCGTGTAGAATAATATCATGTTTTTGGCGAGCTTGTAGCTATTTTTGCCATTATCTCTTCCAAAAAGCTTTTGAAATACCACCTGCAATGAAGGACGATTTGATTAAAACGTGGCTATGTTTGACTTGTTGATGCTTTATCTTTTAATACAATCATAAAAATGACAATACAAAATATGTTTTCAAAAGATTGCTTTGTGATACTATTTCATGCACAAGTGCAAGATGGTAAATATCATAAGCATCTTTTATAGTCTATATATTTGAGAGGGAACCCCAACACAAAAGATGTCACAATGAAGAATTGCATTCCCGTTACTTTCTTGACCACCATATAGTGTGCAACAAAGGAAAATCCAATGACATGTATTATACCAAGATGGAAAATTGCTACTTATAGTTTCTTCCTTACATATTTGTGATGCTCACATGTTCAAAACCAATAAATTTGATCAATGAGGACATGCATGACCTATTTGATAACCAAGGATTTTGGTATCGATCCTTCAATATTCAAATAAAATGGGAGAATCCATATGCAAACCAATAAAAACATTGTAAGTTTCTTATGGTCACCATTGGCTGTTGGTATCATTCAATTTTTATACATGTAATCGTGGGAAGAACCCAAGAGTGAGGAGGGTTCGAACTTTATCGTCGCATAACATCCTCCGACCCACATACTGCCAATTTGAATGCTTTTCTTGGGAAGGCCAATGCAATTGTCGCTTTCCCAAACTAGATAGATCGTTGTCATCTTGGAGCAAAGCAGGAATCAACACCGTATCATCATCATGCTCATAACAAAACTCCAACTTTATCATCATTTGCAACAAGTCTTCAAAACTAAATCCTTGTAGGTTGGGTTGGAGTGACGCGTTTACAATATGCTTGAAATCAACCTTGGTCATGGTACCATTTGTGATTCCATCCAAGCTATCAAGCTCTTTGCATTTCAACACACGTCCGATGATATCATGACAAAACCAATGAGGATTCAAGACCACAAAATCCAGCTCTTCATTGTACATCACGTGCCCACTATCGTGTAAAGAAATTGCCACAATTTCTTTTTTTCTTTTCACAACCTCCGGACCAAGCCCCTCGTGAGATTTCAACTCTTCCACATTGTCACACAACTCTGAAAACTCGTTCCACCGTACTAGGGGTTGGTTGGGGTGCTCACGGTTCCAATTGGCAATAAGAACTTGCATCCTTGAACAAGCCTCAAAAACATGTGGCAACTTTTCCAATAGCAATTTCAAGTGCGCCTTCATTGTTTGGAGCAAAACATTGATGGAGTCTATTGACAAGGCATTGACTGCAAACACTTGTAAATCAATCTCAAGAATATCTTTGAAGAGGTTTCTGAGCCATTCAACCTTATCCTTGATTCTTGGTAGATTGAAACTTTCATAGTCGGGACCTACCATGTCAAGGTTTGTCAATACAATGATCACATGTGGCTTATAGGCTGTTGATATTCTTGAATTTGAGGCAATGAACCGCAACCAATATAACAATTCATCTCCAATTACTTGGATACTCTTGAGACGTCGCGTTCCAAGTTGGAGTGGATTGCACACGAGTAAAAAGGAACATGAACTCCCAGAGTTGCCCGTAAGATTTGGAATAACAAGGTCATGGAAAGAATGATAATCATCTTGACCTGCCATATCCCAAATGGTGACCATGATGTCATCAAATGACATACCATGTACTTCAATGCCCCGCGTTCGTGGTGTCACTGCTCTTGTATCATCATTCGATTTGCCCTTACGAAACATGCCTGATAGAAATCTTGTAGATGCATGTTGTTTTTTACGTTTAGACATTCCATTAGGGTCTGAGGGTTTGACTGCTTTCATTATGGTTTGACGAAGAGTTGTCTTGCCTGCTCAAGAATCACACAAGTACACATGAGTATCATGGCACCCCTAACATGCTAATTAAAATTCGATATTGGTTGCAGAAATTAAGAAAACCTAACATTAGAAGCAAACTCTTAATACCAAAAGAGATGGCAACACCTTTGAATTTGAAAAACGCGTAATTTAAAACCACCATTGAAATATGCTCGGTTTATTTCTACCAAACAAATAAAATGATCAATTTGTCTAGGTTGAGAACTGTCCCTGAAATAATTTGCATGTGAACAATTCCCCATTATTTTTTTCCAGGTCATATTGTTCACATGCAAATTATTTAAAGTTCAACAGAAATTAAGTTCACTATTTCAGATTAAATTGACAGATTAAATTCACTATTAGAACAATTCCCCATTTGAATTTAATCATGTGAACTTAATCACTTAAAAGTTCAACAGAAATTCGAGTCAAGTTAAAGAGTTATCATGGATTTTATTTGTTTGGAAAAATCCATATGTAGTCTTGATATGCATATATGACTCTACATGAGGCTCTGATTTGTGATTGAAAGTGTACATGTGTAAGTATCAAAGATCATTCCAATGCAACTACACCAAAGTACTTAAGCATCCCCTAAGTGGCAAGAATGATACATCATAGATTAACCAAACTTAATAAGTTACTTCAATTACCTAAAAGACAAGCAATCTGACCAACATCAAACAAATATTAGAGTTGCTTTTAAAAATATGGGGTTGAAGTGGGGTCAAAATCTTCTAATTTGTCCCTTTTTTGAGTATAACAACACAATCTTAAGAGGACCACTTTGAGTTTAAGACGCCCATATGTTTCATCTTTAAGTAGCTAATACTATTATCAATTTTTTTCCGGATCAAATATGCATATGTCTTATCTAGGCCCTTCTTGGTCCGCTCACACTTGTCCACTACTCAAATAGAATCGAACTCACAATAATAAAGCACAAAAGTTTCTCAAAGTTTCTTTATCCTAGAAAGAAAAGCAGAAGGTGTTTTGGTTCCTGAAATTGGGCTCACCTGCCAAGGGGTAGCCACATAGGAAGATTCTGGCGGAATTGGGTATGGCAGTGGCCATGGCCTGCAACACCTCCCACATGTTGTGCTTGGCCTTCTGCTGCATCACCCCCTCCACCATCTCCATCCCTCCATCTTCTTGCAGAGGTGTAGCCCACAGATTGAGCTCTTTAAGATGATGATTCACTTCCAGTAGATCAAATATTGTCCCCAACACCCTCCGCCCAACCACCCCGTGACAACAAGATAACACGACTTCCTCCAAGCACTTGTTGCTTTTGAGGGCCTCTAGCAGTGGGATCACGTTATCTGCAACTTGCAATAAGTGTGAGTAGCTCAAATCCAAGCTCAACAAGGAAGTGTTTTGTCGTACAAGGATCTCCAAGAGCTCCACGTCCTCTACCCCTAAGTCTCCCCGCATACCAAGATGTGTAAGAGATGAATTGGGTTGAAGGTCACCGTCGGCCATGTTGTGTGTCAGAGATGCAACCAGTGCCTTCAATCCTGCTGTACCGATGCGACGGTTGTCACTTATGTCCAATTCTCCAAGCGTAGTATTGGAGCGTAGTGCCTCTGCAATGCGCGCCGCACCTTGTGGCCCGATTTTGTTTTGTTGGAGACCTATGCATGTAAGGGAAGTGTTGTGCCGCAACATGGACGCTACTACCTCTGCCCTCTCATCGTTGATTCCTGTGCTGTCCAGATGCAGAGTTTTTAAACCTTGGTAGGACCCTTCCCCACCTGTCATGAGGGGTTTAAGGAACAATTTGAGCCCCTCCGTGTCAGAAAAAACCCCCCATCCGGTAATCTGAAAACGGGTAAGGGTCAAATTCCTGCGGAGAGCGGATACTAAGCTTTCGATTGCAGCTCGGTCGAGTGGAAGTCTGCTTCCTCCAGAAATAGCCAGGTCAACAGATTGCAAGCTCGGGTTCTCCAGGATCACTAGAATCATGTTCATCACAAGTGTTCTGAAATGTGTTACAAGTGTGCTATCTGGTGCTGTGACGTAATCAGTTTGAACATGTACGCTTTCAATCCTTTGGTTGGAGCGTATGGCATTCGCAAACTCTTCCATGAACATAACTGGAATTTCTTCCTCCACAACGAAATCTCCGATGAAGTTGAGGGAGACTGCGGATTCAGAGGCTTTGGAACGTCGGTAAATGTGGATGCACAAATTCCGATCTTTGGAAATACTTTTCACAATAGTCTTCCACCATACATCGGGATCAAAAAGGCTAGGAGCATCAACTTTGCCGGAAGATGTATAATAAACCATGAAAGTCAGTTGCTCATCCGGGCAGATCGCAGAGAGAATCGGCTCCAGACCAAAATCTGGTGCATCATGTGACCTCCATGATGTCGAATCCAAAGCATCCACAACCACCGTGCCCTGAACAAGCTGGCCCTCACCATGATGCGGTGCTGATCCGTCCACATGTCCAAGCACACAACTGGTCTCCCAGGTTGGGGCTTCCATAAAATTGAACGGCAGTGCGACTTCAACCAAACCGTACCTCTCACCAACAGAGAAATGAAAGCAATCCACGACTACATCCTGACTCTTGTGTCGGTGGTTTGCAACAACGATAACAATATTAGTGTGTGCTACAAAACTAGTGCACTTCTGAGGAAGCACCAAAAGTATCCCTTCGCAGGGTTTTTGCTATGAGTCACACGCATGTTCTCTCCCCTCCGAAGTTTGGAGGAAGAAATTAGAGGGTGCACAGTCCCCATCCACCAGCACAACCGTTCTCTCTACACCTACGCTGTACGCAAGTCTTCATATATGGATCGTGGCAAGAGTGAGCTAAAACAATTTCTCGCTCAAGTTCTCCTATTCTAACAATCCCACTGCTGACTCCAATTTCCTGTCTCTTTGATATATGTACCACGGAAAAACTCTCTCCGGGAAGAAGTGCGAGCATAGAATAGATTGAAGGGCACACGCTCCCAACTAGGCACCGCACGAGGCCGCCTAGAAATCCCCATCTAAACTCCACGGATTCAGAAGGTTGTCCGTCGTCAACAGAACCATGGATGCACCGGAGATCCTGAAGCTCCACAATACTGCATGGATTTTAAACGAACAGAAACGGTGTGCGGTATATCATGTTCAGAACATTGTGGTAGCAAGTGGGTAGCACCAACATCATGCAACTTCTAAGTTCATGTCGAGTAATGTGTTGTGGCGTCCGTGCACATGATTTTTTTGCTTGGTATTCTTTTCAACGAAGAGCAGATTCTCGGGAGGATGGATGCTCCACCATTCATCGTCAGCATTCTTCAGCATCCCTGGAATCATGTTTGCCGCGTTCAAAAATGTCTGTAAGGGGGCAAATGCACAGAAGCCTGGCTGTATTTATTTCCGGGTTATTCCCTGGGGGAGAATTCCAAGATCCTAAATGTGCTCAAAGTGGGCCCTGTCAACAAAAGAATCGCCTTCAACACGCGGCAGTTGCCTCCTTTGCACCAGTTAAGTTACATCCGTGGGCGTGGAGAGTTGAGGCATCCGGGTTTGTAGGAAATGACAAAGTCTTCAACCACAACTTGTAGCGCATGGCAAAGGGGGACGTTAAACCTTCCCATACAAGCTTTGAGGGTGAGGTAGATAGGGGCCGGGGCTCCCTACATATGTAAACAAAAGAAGTTGTTTGATAGAAAACTTAGCAATCCATCCACGTTTCTTTGATTGAGGGTGTTGAGGATCTCTCATAAGGTTTTTTGGTCCAAATGCACTCATAGTGAACATGCTCAATATAGGAATCGATTTAAGGTCTTCCCACTTGTACCCCATGAGCTCTGTCAACAACAATTCATTCAACAGCAGAGCCATCTGTACAAGTTTGCCAGCTATGAAGTCTTCAATTCTATTGAAAGGAAGATATATTGTCATGATAGTTAACATCTTTCCAAACCCCTTCCTTGTCTTTGGCGCCCATTGAATATCTTGAAAAAATATTGGCCCTGGCTTGGGTTGTTGTGCAATGATGGAAGGTTTCGGCTTCCTTAGCATATTGGCCCCTGCATACAGTAAAAGAAATTCATAAGGCAATACCCACCATCCAGCGAATATGCAAATGAAGATATATCTTGCGTAGGTAAAAAAAAGTCCCGAAGAAAGTTGAAGTCACAGGCGCAATACCCATCTCACCGAAGTTTTGAATTCCATCGCAAAGACCTCGAGCAATATCCATCACATACCGATGTTTCAAAAGGCAATGTATCTATAGGCTTCTAGCGTTGAATGGTATCTCTGTTTGGTTGGAATTGAATAAGTTATGATTGTATTTCTATTTGGTTTTCGATGGGTATTGCAAATTTGACTTGTTTTTTCAAAGTAAATGCAATACACATCATACACTAAAAAAATGCCTCACAAATTTTGATTGGGGGAGTATCCATCATGGACTAGAAATAAGTTCAAATTGTATCTCTGTTTGGTTTGCGATGGATATTGCATATGTGACTTGTTTTCTCAAAGAAGATGAAATATCTATTATGCACCATAAAAATGCATTACAAACTTTGATTGGGGCAATATCCATCACGATCCGGAAATAAGTTGGAATTGTATCTTTGTTTATTTCATGAAATATTTTGTCACTTCTAAAAGAAAATATTTTTAATGAAAATAATACATAGCACAAACTACATTTTAATAACATTGTCCTTTAATTAACTTGGAAGTCAAAAACATTACATAGGCTACTGCACTCCGCCACTCTAGAGATTTAGATGGTTTGAAGCCATCATGATATAGTTTTAGTCTTATTATCCTTTATGGCTTCCAAAACCTTAAAATCAATTTCAATGTATTGCATGACAAAGTCCTCGTTAGCATTGAGGTTATAATTTTGGTGACTACGATTTGAAAAGGATCTTTGTCATTCTGAAATGAGACTTAAATTATTGTGTACAATTTAATATAGTTTAGGTGATGTCTTCTACTTTCAAAAGTTTTTAAACACATTCAAACTAATCAAGTATGAATAAATGTAATCAAGCATATTTAGCCTAATTAAATATGCTTCCAACATAAAACTTGACCCCCCCCAATAGGATTGTGGCTTATTCATCTCCAATGACTTGGACTAGACTAATCATGGTCTTTAGAGCTAATTCTACTACCAACTCAACACAAAAAAGCAATTTACCAAACTACATACTATCTTAGGACTTCTATGTTGGATGAATGAGAGGTAAGCTCCTATGCCATAATTCCCTCTCTCCCCGGTTGTTCACATGTGAGGTTACTTTGGTACTACACTAAATATTGTATTTAGTGTCATGTGGTATTTTGTATCACTATGGTATTTCTTCTAATGACACTTGCTTAGACAGGTACATGTTCATTTTGCGATATCCCCCCAGGCTATGGACTCGGCACTCACAATTTCCCGGTCACTAATTCTGTGAATAGAATCAAAACCTTACTTTCTCTCAGCCGATTGCCATAGAATTTCAGTGTTCAAACACAACTTCAAACTCGTAAATTATCTTACCCGATTGCCTAAGTGTGCGTTAATTCCATTTCAAAGTAAACGCTATCAAACAAAAATTATAGCCTTTTTAGTTATCTCAGGGATTGCAAACAACGTCCACAAACAATTCAACCTCTTAAAACCAAGGTGCTCAATTACAATCAAAACCCTCCAATCTCTACAGGAATTACTCATGTAATAAAGTAATAATTTCTACACTAAGCAACACAAGCTCTTTGCTTAGCTAATGTCAATTGCGCTAGACTATGGTCCTTTAAGGCAATCTGTAATCCATTTCTCCAAACAACAGTTCCTTCTCATTCAGACAATTGCCTCTATTTCCAAATTATCAACCATCCTTACTCATTCAACATTCATGAATCAATTATGATGAAATCATGTACCCTGAAATAAACATCTAAAAATATTCCTGCTTAATTCCATGCGTGCATGAGATGAGACATACATATGTAAATTCATTCATACACACAATCTATTAATTGGGATTACATTCCTTTCACTGCCAACTTATAACTCAAGATTAAATCAGATTATAGCATGTAATTGTAGCAATTCGGCTACAACAAATTCAGACTTTAATAATTTATGAAAGTATTATATTCAAATGTCGGCCAACAGGTAAAATTCCTCTGCACGGACTATGGCATAACCAATTACATACCATGATCTAGTTACACACCTTGGATTGGGCAATACAATTCAAATATTAATCAAACAAGCTCCGAGGAATCACTACTCGAAAATTTGTAACACTCTTATAGATTTTTTATAATACTTATCAAAAATTGCATCTATCTTCTCTCTGTCCCTCTCTTCCTTCCTGTCCAAAGTTGTACTTAAAATAATAATAAGCCCCCTTTTCTTTTCCAGACAATGGCCTTTATCTCTTCCTGGAACCTCCTAGAATTAGGCCATAGCCTCTTGCAGTTGCTTACTAAAATCCCAATCCATAGCCCCTTTCATACCTATCCATTTACACTTTTGAAGTTCAAAAAGGGCACTATTTACATTTAAACATTGTTCTGACTAGACAGATTTAAAAACTGACACCACAAGGACACATTACAATGGAGCATAGCATGGTTCCAACTCTGCAGCATTCAAATATGTAGTGGATATTGTAAATTCTTAAGTCATTAATTATTTGATAGATTTTATACAGTTGTTGTATTATTTATTTATTTTAAAATAATAGTAGATAAATATATTGAACAATAATTTAAATAATATCATACAAATATATTATTTAGATTTAGATTATTTTTTAAAAATTAAATTATTAATATATACAATAATAATATAATACTTAATTTTGGAAATATCAAAATTTATGAATATTTGATCAAATTATATAAATAGTAAGGTTAATATTAATAATATAGTGAATATTTTCATGACATTGGTTCACGAAATTATATAAAGCTATGCAATTAGATCACGATGACTTGTTTAATGATAGTTGGAAATTTATAGAAATTCATAAATATCTTCAGACCTCAAGTAATGCACAACATATTCAATTGATGAGCTCTTCAACAATTTGTGACCGGTGATACAAGTCTTATATTATAGTTATACATTCTTAAGATGTTGCTTGAGCCATTTGGAAGTTAATACATACAATGTTATCATGTGTTTGCAATGATCTCATTCACGAGATGGACATAATTTGTTGTTGGTAAAAAAAAGACGTGGAGCCCGCAATGCCAAAGAGTACGAGCTTGTATTTACAAAGATATTGGAGACACCATGACTTAATAATGATTTGTTACCATTTTTAGTAGCTCAATCTAAGTTTTCTTTTGCTTATTGCTGCATAGGTAGGTATATGAATATGAAATTGTGTAGTCATTAAAGTAGATGTAGCAATTGGGAGCATGCATGGACATGGAAAACAAAAGTAACTCAATATTTCATCTATAAGTTTTAAGATATGAAACAAATATTCTTTCAAGGAGATTATTATTCCACTATTACTAGTTCATTTTTTGTGCACATACCCTTGGAACATGAACTAACATGCATGAGTATAGTTAACAATAATGTACAAAGGTGGCCCAGTGATGACATTAGAGTGGTTGTTTATTTCCGGACAAATTATCACCTCATATGTAGTTTATGAGTTGGAAAATGTGGGCCTATGAGAGCACTTGTTCTTGGATGCTAAACTAGGTTGCATACCTCTGTACCCTGAGAAATATGATGTAATGTTGGTAAGAGCCATAAATTGGACAAGATAAAAATTAACATTTATAGTTGCAATTGTTTGAAATGTAACAATCCGAAGGTATATTTTCGTTGTTGAAAGGGAGACTTCAACGATGAAAGATATAACTACAAATGCTAATTTAAAGGAACAAAATTATTTTGTTTGAGATCTTGAGTTGGTATGGTTACAGATGGTTGGTCGATCAATTGAAGATTGTATCCAAAGTTCAAGGGATTAGGTAGCAAGTGCACAAAGTTGTAGCATTATTTGGTGAAACATTTATTCACATCAAGGTAAACCTTCTGAGTGGATAAATCAAGAGGTAGAAGATATTTCATGCACTTTGAATTTATAAACTATATTAAATTTGCATATTGAATTCATTGTCATTTTTATTTCAACTTCATTGTAATGCTAGAAATAACTTAAAGATACTTGTTGAGTGAAGATCCAAGGATATATAATGTTAACGTGTGGAGGTGGTAAAGGACATGTAAGCTTGATTTTGACTTTCATGCATCCATTAAAGCTACGAGGTTGTAACACGTTGTTGGAATTTGTGTGACCATGATGTTTGTGGAATTTTGGGATTTTTAATTCAAAGCGCAAAGTTGGACAAGTTTCTAGTTGTGCAATCAACTTCCATGAAATCTATAATCGGTATGGAATAAAAATTAATAAAACTAGACTTTACTTTAAGAACAAGATTACACAAGATTTTATACAAATGTAGAAAACATTATTTTGCCTCCTGAGACTATTACGAGTAGCACCCTTTAGAAATCTTTAGAGAGCTTGTAGATTATGCATGGGGAAAAAAAACTATGTTTTCCATAACTCAAAGTTAACTTGATGTTAGTGTAGATTACACAAGTTTTTTTTTTAAAGTTTTTCCCACAATTCAATGTTTACCTGATTGTAGTAAACATTAAATTGTTTACTGGCAGTGGAGTGGGAGATTGTAGAGATTTTGCTCTTGATATGCACATGAACCCTTCTAGATGTATAAATAATATATAGTCTACCATATACATCAATTTCTGTGACTATAGTGACACGGTAAAATGTTTGAGTTTACAACGTGTCCCATGAGGAAATTTTCACAGGCCCCTTGTGAGAGCCCACCTAACAAACAGTGGGTGCTGAGTAATCTTATGGAAGTGCCCACAATGAGTAAATGTTAGGGCCACACACATTAGCACAATCTCACTAGTGACTTAAGTCTAGGTTCATGGATGCTTTCTTAGTATTAAAATTCCTGCTAAAGCCATAAGTGCCGAAAACTCTTCTCACCGGCTTGAATTAGACTTGTGTACTCTAATGGAATGCATGGGCAAAATCATCTGCTAACAGATCTCTTATATTTTACTCAAGAACCCATCGTCACAGTTTGCTTTGTTAATGGCAAGTTCGTGGTAACATTAAGTGCAACTGAATGGCAGCTGTACACTGCAGATCACAACACTACAGGGAAGTGCAAGATCAGCACACTGAAACAAAAGTATCGACAAACTGCTCTCCGCACATGACTTGGGAATTTAGCTGGGATGGCCCAAATTTCATCCTAAGTCCCACACAGTCTGACATCGGGGCAACATTGGAGGAGCTGACTGACTCATGATTCATGAAGAGAAGGCGCTGCACCCGGGTTTCATCAGCATGGGACACCTGTGATGGTACTGATGAGGTAACAAGTTCAAATTCAATTGCAACCTCGAAGGAAGAAAGAAAGAAAGAAAAGGAAGGAAGGAAGGAAGGAAGGAGGGTACGTGACATGCAGATCCTTTGATTTGCAATCAGATAGTAGAAGGAAGGACGACTAGCTTTATTAATTAGAATTGCAAGGAGTGCACGGAGCTGAAGGTCTGGTGCAAGGCCGTTGCCATTTCCTCCACGCTCAGTCGGCACTTGGCTCCGATCTGCAACAGTTACCCACAAGGAACACATTGAGTGAGGTAGATGGGTCCTAAAAATGGTTACTTTTTCCGACTATCCTACTTCTCCTAGGATATGAAACACACAACTAGTACATGATTAATTAGCAAATCCAAATCTAGGCAGCAGCCACTTTCCTCATGATTTTCAGAGCTCACATGGATATTAGGTATCCTAATCACGAGCAAAGTGAAGTTCCTTGTGCTTATTAACTGGTCATATATGTCCCTCCAAATTATGTTGACTATTGCGCCAGGAATAGTTATCATATCTTGAGCACGCGTGTCTGTTTGGTATCCATTCTTGGAGCCACACCTAACCACACATCACTCAAAAAAAGGTATCTGAAAAAGACAAGTAGTTGAATTCAATGTCCGAGGAGGACTTCGGGCATAAGCGGTCGAGGTCCTAGCGTTTCCAAGTCCAACCCGTTACATGTTGACATCTTTCGGCTTTTCTTTATCAATATGAGGTATATTCCATAGATTCCCTTAGAAATGATGGGTAATTTCCCTGAAGTCTTGAACGCCAACCGGTGATTTCTCAAACTCAACCGGTTCACCTGTAACCAGCGGCCGGTTGTCCACGTTCATTGATCGAGTCAGGCACGTCTGCTACAGATGCAGGAAGGTGTTAGATATAGTTACCGAGACATGGAAGGAGTAGAGGACGGTGTGATGGATAGTGGTGATGTTGGTGTGGAGGATGGAGAGGCCCAGCAGGCTCTCCAGCGCCACCACCGTGCGCAGCAGCTGCCCCCCTCGCCTGGGCGACAGGATCTTCACCACCGCCGCCTCCCACCCCACGCGACGCACCTCCACGCTCGCCATCTCTGACCGCGCCTCGCCCACCATCCCAATCCCTCCCATTTCATCCGACACCACCATCACATTGCCACCCGCTGCTGCTGTTGCCGCTTCCAGCGGATGCTTCACAGGCAGTAACATTGCTGCTGGTATTACTGCAGCAGCAGGCGGGTTGCTATTATACAAACCGAAGGCGCCAGAGAATTGTCCACCCAGCTGCTGCTGCTGCCGCCTTGTAAAGCCGTCGGGGACTGGTCCTAGTGGGAAGCTGGAGCTAGACTGGTGTTCCATGGACCCCTGCTCAAATGCACGTCAAGAGCCAAAAACCATATTTCAACCATCAACTCCTCATTCCATCATTCCAATTTCTAAGCAAAGGCATTTCCATTACCATGAGAAAGCCCGTTTAATAATGACCGGGTTCAGAGCAATGTTGGACCGGTATATAGGTCAATGCATGTATCAATAATCAACATCTCCAATGGTATCAAAGAACCTTCGTGTATCAAAATTTTAGGTCAGAGAATCTTTGTGTACCTGAGTTCTTATTTGGGTTAATACCATTCTAAATCATACTGATACTAGGACCATTTTACCTAGGTATGAAGGGGTTTTACATGGACTATAAACCCCAGGGGTATCAAAAAACAAATATCCTCAAGTACCCATACATTAAATTTGAAAAATTTAATGTGTTATCCTAATATTGATATCCGATTGGTATCAAAGAAAGATGATACCAGTCCAACATTGGTTAGGAGGCGGGCTGCCATCCTCACAGGTTGTCGACGGTACTCCTTACCTTTTAGTAGCTGGGCTTTATGTTCGACGACTAGTGGTCGCATAACAAACTAGAAGATATGACTATGATGTTGCGACCGAGCGTAAATTAATAATATGGTGTTGGTTCATGTATTATCGAGTTGGTTTGATTGCATCATATGTAATCTTGTAATGCGGGGCATGACAAGAATTAGAGGGATCTCAAAATATTTGAATACTGATTCCTTTCAGAAGTGGATGTGGACAAACCTGGCCCGCACTAATCTTCCTCAAGGGCAAAACCATAGAATCCCATGTCATGGTTGGTTGAGAAATACAGGCTGATACCTTCACTATGATTGGGTGGAGCATAGTGGTCAGATGGTCTGCAAAGTGCTAGCATGCAAAACTACCGATGGGTTGAGTTCCCAAACATGCAAGCTCCACATACTTCAAGGTGAAAGTAGACTCACAGTAATGTCTCATGACAAGGTTACCAAATGCAATTAGAACAAAATTCCAATACATAACCTAGCCTGCACTGAATTTCATCATGTATGGGATGTCACGATTCACACCATTAGAGAGCCTTGCAATATAAACGTGCAGGTCTCCTCACCTGGCTGGCCGAGTTGAAAGAGAGATGGGAGTGGGCTGGGATACGCTGGGGGCTGAGCTGATGATCGGAGAGTATTGAATTGACAGGTCGACTAGCAGGGGCAATGGCGGTTGTGAGTTCACTGTAAGCACGCCGCCGCTTCTGATTTTGCAAGCAATGCAGGAGATGCTCCAGCTCCTTCACAAACTCAATAGCTCCCCCTACAATAGATGCCTGATCACCCTGCACCAACCCATGGGACAATATGCCTGCATGCTTAGGAAACCGCTCATGCACGTCGAGAATCATGGGTGTACCACTATATTTCTTCAATAATTTCCCGGTCCAAACTTCATTATTTTAGCACCAGTGCCCCCCCCCCCCCCCTCCCATGCTGAAAAAGTTTCAGTAAAAGGAAAATTAGAAGAAAAAAACAAAAATAACCAGGGTTTGACGTCAGGACAAAAGCGAAGTATTCTCCCAGCCATTGTGCCACAGGCCTCAAGTGCAAAGGTGGTGGCAAGGAGAGGTCCTCTCGAAGAGGCTTGCTCTAGTATACGTGTTCACACAACTAACTGCCTCCCTTTCTCCAGCATCTAAATGTTGCCGCCTGTGTTGCCGGGGCATCTAAGGTACGTGGGTGTTATTCAGTTACTTTACTTAATCGCACACCTATATTTGATTAGTGTGTGGTCATGTGACGATCAAAGAACAAACATCATAAAATTAGACACATGTTCAAAAGAGGTTGGACTACGTTTCAGATTCTGTTAACCGTAACTCCACACTCAGTTGTGAGGACCTATGTATACAGTTAAGAAATTAAGCAAATGTGCGCTTTCCGATAAACTTAACGAAATCAGGGGAGGTCTAGGTTTCAGTCTGGATTGCGTTGACGCTTCATTGTAGACACAAGTTTCCCTTGTGTAATTCTAATTTGTAGAAGTTGCAGAACATGAATGATCAAGCAATATATGTCCAGCAGGTAGCGTGCTTTCTGGCTGGCTTACCTTTTGCACGTAAGAGCCAGGCATGAGGGCACGCAGAGACGCCAAGTGTTCGTTCATCTGCTTCCTGCGGTTGCGCTCCACAGCAATGTGAGTCATCCTTTGGCTTTCCACTTCATCCCCCTGCTTGGGCGCCCTCGTCCTCGTCCTCTTCCTCTTGGCCCTCTGCACAGTGCTATTCTGATGCATCGAATTAGTTAACCCTCCAGCCTCCATATGAGATTCGGAAGTCGACCTGGAGTGCCGAGACATCAGGATTTCGCCAACAGCATAATTGGGCACATGATGGTGACTAGGAGTGCTCATGCCCTCCTGCTGCAACTCCTGAACTGTTGCAGATGTTGAGGCAGTACCGAAGGTGTCCATGTAATCGGTGCCACTGGAGAGGGCCTTGGTGAAGCCGGAGATAACACTGCAGGGAGAGTCGAGGCTAGCCTCATTCATATTTTTGTGCTGAAAGATTTTCTTCTCAGCCGATGCTAACGCACCACATTGCACTGCAGGGGGGGTAACAATTTTGTGGGTGAATTTGGTGACTAACTGGAGGTGGTGGTGGCCGGAGTCAGGCCGCTGCGATCCAGGACGTTGTGCAGGCAGGAAGGGTTTCAGAAACGCTTCATGGTAATGTTGCACTGGCGCCCGGAAGTTGTGAATAGCGCCAGCCGTGTGGCCATGCAGGAAGTCATGGTCTGCATTCGCACCCTTGTTCGACTCAAATCTATGGCCAGCATTACCACCTCCATAATGCTGGAGATACTCATCAAACTGTGGAGCACTTACGGCCACCTCCTCCTCCTGCTGGTGCTGCTGCTCCTCCTCCAGCATCTGCATATGTATGAGGGAATTAGAGCTACACGAATTTCGGCAGCTGTCAAGATTCGCCAGTTTCACTATGTAGAGATTTGGAAGTTTGTTCTCCTTGTCTAAGAGTACATATGACACGGACAGAAGTGTATGATTTCTGCCAAAAATATAGCATGATTGCATTAAAAATTAGACCGACCGGGCGAGCAAGCATCATGTAAACTTGATCAATAGAAACATCTGGAGCACGGATTGATTCAGAGTTTTTAGAGATACACGAATTGCAGCTGTGAAGTGTCGCCAGTTTCCCTATGTAGGGATTTGGGAATGTTCTAATTTCTCTCTCTAAGTACATACGACACGGACACAAGTGTATGATTTCTGCCACAATTATGGCATGCTGAATTGCAAACTTAGACCGACAGGGCGAGCGTCATGTACACTTGAATGATGGAAACATGAACCATTGAATCACTAAACTGGTCGATGAGTCCAAAGAACCAGGTAGAGACTGAGTGGTTTAACAATGATAAAACTGAGGGCCATAGGAGACTTCTGGTACTTTTGAGTGCCAGGACTGATAAGGAACACGGCACGAGTGTCAAGGATGTACTGGCGCGGTCGTCCACGAACTACAGTAGGTACTTGGGGTAGGGTTGACACCTCCTCTTCAATCTGGTTCGATATTGCAGGTGCAGGCACTCACCGGATCACGGTGAGTACCCTAACACTCGAGAGCGTCTTGGCGTATGCGAAGGACCACCAACAGAGCGAAGCACAGGAACTTAGTAACTTTAACCTTCTCCAAGTTTTACATGTCCGACCTCAATTCTTTTTGCTTAAATTCTTTATTTCGGTCGATGAAATTGCTGAAGGTGGCGGGTTACTGTTGTAATTGTAATGCGCTCTTTGTGACCACGCATTATAGAAGGAAGAGGACTCTGCATCAGAATGTTAGTACAATATAGAATCACAGCAGGTGCATGTGTGCTCGTGCAGCAGGGCGGCGGCTTACCCTCGATGATGACAACCAAGCTTGTTGCAAAGGATCCATAGTCATACTCCCAGGAATTATGTGATTACTGTTGTCGATGGTGCAGAAAGATGATTCATGTCCCCCTCTTGACTGATCCGTGTCACTAACCTCTGAGAGGTCTTCGAGCATCGTCTTGCGATAGGGATGATTCTTAAACTCCTGCAAATTATACGAGTTGCCGGTGACGCCAAGTGCAGGGCCGGTTATACTGTCATGGCATACTAGGGCGGAGCATGATGAAGGGAACAGGAAGGTGGAGCATGCTTCCAGGTTGGTCGAGGCTGCAGTAACATTGTGGTCGAAGCTGGCTGAATATGCAACAGCCGGTTCGTGAGGGTTCCATATCCCTCTGGAACTCGCTCCACGACGTTGCTGCATCTCCACCTCTGGGTAGTCCATTGTCAGCGGACTCTGAAGTAATTCTGTCACATTCTTCATCCAATGAGTAGTGAACACTTTGATAAAAACATCCGAGTGCAGAAACACGAAGAACAGTTCATTCCTTCCGACCTCAATAGACTCACATACACATACGAGCTTGGTGTAGCATAATCCCAGGAGGACAAAAAATGTTGTCGCTGGAATTTCTGACAGTATGGATCCCTGACAGTTCAATCTGTGAAAGAGATCCAGTCCGGCCCAACTCCGGTGGAGGAATGCAAGTAGTTAGTTTGTAGACTGTCCCCTGCTAGCAAGATCACACTCATTGTGGTGCCTGCCCACCGAGGCTCTCTTGTAGTGTTTAAAGAAACAAAAACATTATTTTAGACGATTGAAACAAGGTATATTCCAATGTCAGAAAACATACAAGGCCACCGGGACCCGAAGGCTCACTTGTAGTCAAAATTGGGCTAAGATTGACACAAGATCTAAACATGTGTATCAGAGAATCTGTGCACTCAGACTGTCTTGGAGCCCACTTAGTCCAGACCATTTTGGACGACTCTACCGAGATGGTTGGAACTTACCGATGTGTTGATGTATCTCCACAAAATGACACCTGTGAGGAAAACTTCGCAGTTAGAGCTTCGAGGAGCGGCTGGGGTTTAGTTGACGACTGGCTCGTTGTGCGCAACGCAGTGACCGCGTGCTACATGTAGTATTCTGCACATTCATTCATCTTCCGTCAACAATCTGCAAGCAGATGTTCATTTCCAACAATTTATCGACATGTGGACACTGGACACCTCGCCGCTCTGGAAAAGTCCGTACTCTGTTCACATTGCCCTACCTACTTAGGTCGCCCTTTTCAAGTGGCTTGGTCTCCGGGTATTTTGGAATCTTGGATACATTATTGCCGGTAGTAGATACCCTTTTCAGGCAGACTCATCAACAGGGAAATAGAATATGTACGGCGTCAAAACACACTAATGTACATCCGGTATACACATTGTAGAGTTCTTCCAATACAATCAAGAGATATTGACACATTCATAATATGAACGAAAGCTAATAAGGTCGATCGGCCGTTGTAACAGTTATTGATCAATGTCAGTTATGAGTGAAGCTCAACACGTTTATCCCAGAAACTTTTTACCAAGATGGGTCGATGAGCTAAGGTTTTTGTGAGATTGTCCGGCTAAATGAAATCTGATGCAATTCCTGTAGAGCGTTTTACCTGCAAAACTAAGGTAGGCTGGTCGGTGACTTTCCGGCAATCTATAAGACTTTCCTTTAACTTATGAAGTTTCTAAAGAGGGCGTTGGCAACTGCTGCTGATGTGAAGCACATTATCAGGTGGGAACCTGTGCACCCTTGAGTACGAGTATCATTGTTGCCTATCCATAAAGACCTGTCGATTACCCTTTTTGTTGTTGGTGAACAACTCTTTCCAGCATCAAACAGGGGCTTCATCAGACGGCCAACGAAAACAGTCTGGGAATCATTTGTCACCTATCTTCAATTATAGTCATAGGATTGGCATCTTACGACATGTCAGGAAGGGGCCAGGAATACATTCAGGATTCTCGAGGTTACAAATCATCGAGGTTTTCATACAAAGATACTCTCTCAAAGAATATCAGAAGCTTCAATGTGAACATGTGATTAGTGATTGAATTAGCATCACTATAATGAACTATTCCAACTAATTGCAAGCTCTAATGTACATGTTCCTGGGGGACATCCGCGCCAATGTGTCAGATTTTATTTACATTTAGTTGAAACGAAATCAGATCGATTAATCTCCTAAGCGACATGGCTGGGGATTTAATTTGGAGGCATCTTTCGCTATCGCTGCAGGCGAAAGTCGAAGAATAACGAAGTAGAACTGGATCCAATGTAGAGTTGAGCTGAACTGAGTGGCTAGTGCTTTGCAGATGGAGATTTTATTCCGAAATGAAGGATAATGGAATAAAGAGTTCCGGGCGTCACTGGACAATATATATGCATATTGCAGGATACTTGCAAGTCGCTGTTGCCAATCTTGGGCGCAGTGACCATGCATTATATGTCGTATGCAGGACCCGGTCCCTGGACGTTTCTCTAGAGGATCTTGTCACTGGAGTCCCCACAAAATGGTCTCAAAGGCCAAGATGCAGCGATCATCAGTAGGAGTACAATTTTGTTGGTAATTTCAAGCTAGGTGCTGCACTGCATAGCCGGTGCAGATTCCAAGGTGACAGAATCTGGTGGGTGATGATTGAGAAGGACCAGCTTCACCGTTAGGAGAGCTGGCCCATGGAAAGCTGGAAGACAGACTTATTCAAAGTTCCTCTACTTTTTCAGTCGGTGCACGAGAGAGAGAGAGAGAGAGAGAGAGAGAGAGCGCGCCATGTGTCTTTTTTCCTTCGTGAGGGCCCCCCCGCCCCGGAGCAGATAAGCTGGAGGACCTCAGCTATTGTCATGTGGAGACTACATGGGGACAGAGAGGGACCTGCTTATGCAAGCAATGTTCCTAGTGCTCTGGACATAGACACGGATGCTTAATTACACCAGGGAGCCACTGAGCCTAATTCTACTCACCTCATATCCAATCGCTTTTCTGGCATAGTTGGGTTCAGCCCAAAGCCCTTTGCAGGCTTGCTAAGAGATTGTTGTTAGCGCTCTGCTGTTGCAGAATGCAGTTCCTGGATAAGGTCCTGCAGCAGACTAACTTTCGTTAATCGGAGCCTCTAATTTGAGCTCAATTGGAGCTGCCTCTAGTTGGAGCAGGCTAATTCTCCCAGTCATGATGATCCACCTTGTGATGAACAGCATGGCAGTGCAAATTGCTCAAGTAACCTGCACTTTCCGAAAACACAGAAAGTTGAGACTCGGATGTCAGAATTGGTCAAGATTGACGCAAAAAGCTCATGTTTAACTCTCACTCTAATCTCTCACTCACTCCGCTCCGGGTCTAAGTAAGTAACCACTTCAATAAAACACTGCTAATAGACCTCTGAATGCAGGGATTGCTAAGCTTGTGCAGCGGTTCTAAAACAAGGTTAAACTTATAAACCTTGGCATAACAGCCACCCTCTGCCCTAACCTGCCTACGTTCCAGGATTGACCTTTCTAACCTCTGCCTATCCGGACTAGTGTGCACAACCGGGCATCCCCTTCCAAATATTCACTACGTTGAAATACAGCAATCAGTTGGTATCGATGGCCGAAGAAGCACAAACCACATAGCTAATACATATTGATCACATAGAGGATCAGAAACAGCGAAGTGCGGCTAACACCCAAATGAGAACGTCAGCATTGCATGTGAGCATGCTCGAAGCTTCCGTATTGTATGAACCTTCAAATTATTCTTTGACACCGCTAGTCACCTTCATTCTAAACGACACACAGTCACACACTGTAATCAGGAGAAGGTGAGGGGGCTAGTTCACGTGGACGAAGCAAGGGGGCTAGCTAGTCTAGCTCTCAGCAACAACGAGGACCGGAGTAGTCCCAACCTGCGATGCAATTAATCAGCCCGACTGCATGAGTACAATCTACCATCACTACACACAAGGAGGCAGACACAAGCTGATTTCAGGTTAGCAAACCGGCCAACGATGATGACCATTCCACCAGCTTACAGCCCCCAAGTAAGCAACTACCTGCATTACGAGAGCACAGTTTGCTGATACTGAGGCCGCGAGCAGGAGGTGACGAGGGAATCAGGAACGGCAATGGCTAAAGATGGCAGGCGTGATGAGGTGGGTTGACATTAAATCAACAGGCTCAGCTGATCATCTGGTTTAAGTTAGCTAGAGACATATTGCAGCAAAGCAGAGCAGAGCAGAGCAGGGCGAGCCTGAGGCGATGGGGATTCCTTTACTTCCTCAGTGAGTGAGTCGTCAGCTGATCTGCTGGTCACCGCCTGGACTGGTGTGTAGGTGAGCGAGGTAGACCTGGCGCTGGCGATGGCGCTGGCCTCCTCGTCGCGGGGGTCACGTCCACGGTCTGCCCTTCTTGTCCACTAGCACGTTGACATACCTTTGGAGATTTGTCCCTCCCCTGCCGTTGCGCCCATGTGGACCGCCTTGCCTCTGCAGCACCAAGGCAAGCCTAGCACTGCGGGTAGAGGCGCTAACACCATCGCTGAGCATAAATACTGTTGTTATTATGTTCTATGGTTTTTATTTGAAGACGAAAAGAATCGATTCGCATTTGCTGTTGACAGGGAATTCCAGCGCACCAAGATATGTGTTATTTGAGTTTCGTATGAAGAAATTATACAAAGTTCAGAGTTTGGTGGTAGATGACCCGAACCTAATATGTGAAACTAAGATATATGGCAACTTGATGTTTAGGTGGTGCATCCATGTGTTCAGCTTTGGCTTTGTAGCACCAATGCAAGCCTAGCCACACAGGCAGAAGCACTGGGGGTAGAGGCACTAACACCATCGCTAAGCATAAATATTGTTGTTATTATAATATGAGGTTTTTATTTGAAGACGAAAATAATTGATTCGCATTTTTTGTTGACAGGGGATTCCAACGCACCAAGATATGTTTTATTTGAGTTTCGTATGAAGAAATTATACAAAGTTCAGAGTTTGTTGGTAGATGACCCGAACCTAATATGTGAAACTAAGATATATGGCAACTTGATGTTTAGGTGGTGCATCCATGTGTTCAGCTTTGGCTTTGTAGCACCAATGCAAGCCTAGCCACACAGGCAGAAGCACTGGGGGTAGAGGCACTAACACCATCGCTAAGCATAAATATTGTTGTTATTATAATATGAGGTTTTTATTTGAAGACGAAAATAATTGATTCGCATTTTTTGTTGACAGGGGATTCCAACGCACCAAGATATGTTTTATTTGAGTTTCGTATGAAGAAATTATACAAAGTTCAGAGTTTGTTGGTAGATGACCCGAACCTAATATGTGAAACTAAGATATATGGCAACTTGATGTTTAGGTGGTGCATCCATGTGTTCCGCTCTGGCTTTGTAGCACCAATGCAAGCCTAGCCACACAGGCAGGAGCACTGGGGGTAGAGGCACTAACACCATCGCTGAGCATAAATATTGTTGTTATTATGTTCTTAGGTTTTTATTTGAAGACGAAAAGAATTGATTCGCATTTGTTGTTGACAGGGGATTCCAACGCATCAAGATATGTTTTATTTGAGTTTCGTATGAAAAAATTATACAAAGTTCAGAGTTTGTTGGTAGATGACCCGAACCTAATATGTGAAACTAAGATATATGGCAACTTGATGTTTAGGTGGTGCATCCATGTGTTCCGCTCTGGCTTTGTAGCACCAATGCAAGCCTAGCCACACAGGCAGGAGCACTGGGGGTAGAGGCACTAACACCATCGCTGAGCATAAATACTGTTGTTATTATGTTCTTAAGTTTTTATTTGAAGACGAAAAGAATCAATTCGCATTTGCTGTTGACAAGGGATTCCAACACACCAAGATATGTGTTATTTGGGTTTCGTATGAAGAAATTATACAAAGTTCAGAGTTTGTTGGTAGATGACCCGAACCTAATATGTGAAACTAAGATATATGGCAACTTGATGTTAAGGTGGTGCATCCATGTGGTTCACTCTAGCTCTACAACATCATTGCAAGTGTAGGCACCCCATTCCCACCCCCACCCCCATCCCCAGCCCCATCCCAACGAGGCAGGTATGGTGTTGAGATAGAGGTGCTAAAACTATCAATGAGCACATCAATTTTATTCTTAAAATATTCTTAAAAGTGTTTCAAGTGATTTTTATTAGCAGTTGAGAGGGGATTCCAACGCACCAAAGTATTTGTTATTTGAATTTTGAATGAAAATTTTTTGCAGGTTCTAAGTTTTATTGATACATTCAAACCCAATTTCACCAACTTGAATATTAACTAATAGGCAACCTAATATAAAGGTGGTGCACCCATATGGTATGACTTTGCAGCACCAATGCGAGCCTAGACACCAAAATATGTCTTATTTAAATGTGGTATGAAGAAGTTATATGGGTTCAAAGATTTATTAGTAGATTCAGAGCCAAAACCAAAACTAATACATCAACCCAATGTTCAGTGCACCCATGTGGTCTCCATATGATCCATCTCTGAGCACCAAGTCTATACACCCACCCCACTCCACTCTGAGAGAAGCACTGAGGTAGAGTTCACAAAACCATCATTGAACATCGATATTAATAACTATTAATTTTTTAAAGAGTGATTCTCATAATTTAGCAGTTGACAAGAGACTTCAATGCACCAAAGCATGTTTTATTTGAATTTTGTATGAAAAAGTTACAAGGGTACAAAGTTTTATTGGTAGACATTTGACCCAAAACCAACGTAAACCCAACATAGTAGCTCGATATCAAGGTGATGGACAATTTCATAATCAATAAGTATCTATAATTGTGCAAGATTTTAAGTGTTGGTTTTGGATGGGGTGTTAGTCTTAGCAATACATGTGCTCTACCTTACATCATCGCACTCTAAGAGCCATGTCACACATATTAGATGATAGGGGAACCAAATCCTAAGAAACACTATCAAGTTAGTCAAGGGCCACGCCGCACATATTAACTTGAGCTACCAAACCCTTGGCCAAAAACACTATTAAGATTAGTTAACCCTATCAAAACACCTTTTCTTCCTAAAGGGCATCCGAAACTT
Organism: Polytrichum commune; assembly: GCA_950295325.1. Lineage (NCBI taxonomy): Eukaryota > Viridiplantae > Streptophyta > Polytrichopsida > Polytrichales > Polytrichaceae > Polytrichum > Polytrichum commune. Next base: position 28,714,558 of record OX485805.1, read on the forward strand.
TGCATATTACAAGAGGTCAAGGAATAGGGCTAAGGCCTACTTGGTCCCACCTTTGCCTTTTTCCTTCTCCGGGCCCTCTCCTTTTATCAGAGACTCTTATACTTATCTTGTCCCCCTTCATTAGATTAATATTTGGGAGTTAACCAAGAGTATGAGGTGGATGTCCACTTAACTAAAGGTGCATGAAGGGTCCTTCAAGCAATAGCTCCAAATGTCAAACATGTTGAGATTTGCTTCTTCTACTTTGCTGACTTAAGAAAATTCAACCCCTGAATACACTATTTCTTATCTTTGGTGTGCTAGGCCTTCAAAGTAATTTTTCACATAACCAATAGGGAACCCAATCTGTCCACATAGTTATAAGCAAAAATATTCTTTGAAAACCAATGCTTGAGTGTCACATACCCCACCCCATTTAAGTTGAAGTACTCATTCTAACTTAGAGAAGTCTAGTGTAGCTTTGGATCGGTAGCTCATATGTGCAACATAGCCTTTAAAGTGTGTAAGTCTCGAAAACACCATCTATACTAAAGTGATTGGATTCTTCTAAAATGTAGCATTTCTCTTCATTTGAAGTGACATTGAAATTGCTTGGCCATGTTAAAATCATCTCATATTTAAGTAAAATTGGACTAAGTTCAAATCCAAAACTGAACATGCTAAGTTTTATCATAGGAGCTTACGATAGGATTATGTGGTAAGATCTTTCAATAGAATATGCATAGTTGATTATGATAATATTATAGCACTTGTTTTGAGTGTATTTTCATTATTCAACATTAATATTTAACCATCATATCTTAATGCATCAATTTTGTACCATGCTCCTGGCCCAAAAGTTGTCATGCATCTCCAAATCATCATCAACCCACCACCATGTTTCACAGTCCAAAGGACATGTTGAGGTCCAACGCATGCACGTACTATGGAACCAAGGCTACATAATGCAGAAGAAATCTCGTGACATTCTCAACTACGCAATGCACACAAAGACGTCAATGTTGGAAAATTGGCGGCAAACAAAAGTGATTACTATAACCCTAACTACTAAAAACATTCCTTATTTTAGAAACCTTAAACCCTTCTCAATTTTTGGTTTCACATTTATGCAATTAAGTACTTAGACTCTTGCGTTGATCACTTCATCACTTTATTTTCTGATCCGAATCAGCTGACAATGGGAGCCGAAGTTGAGATTGTGTACAACGTACTCAGTTTTGTTCGTAACTGCTTATACATTGTATTCTCCTCAGAATTTGTTTCTCTTCGCAAGAAAAACAGTTCCCCCCTTCTACTCCTCCTAGTAAACAGATGCAAACTCTCTTATTTTATCGGTCACAGTTGCCTCAACCTTTATTTTTCATGTGACTGCTTGCTTTTCCCAGCCTCCAGGCACATTTCAATTACATCCGACTCTACATCTGATAGAATACAGGTGTTTTTTTAGACGCCGAGCTCTCAACAGATGGCATAATGCCATTAAATGCAAGGTGCATATCTGTGACTTTAAAACTACACAGGTGTATTGGACCAACTCTCTGTACTCCAAAGTCCAGGGTCCAGTTGGTGAAAAGGAGTAACTTATTAACTTGGTGCAGATGACTCTTTTTCACAAAGCTTCAAGTAGCTCATGCAATGTTTAAATAGTACGATCGGCAGTTGCAAGGTCACATAGACTGGAATTTGTCACAGAACTGTCAGGATTGTTCGTAGAGTCCATGCTTGCTTTTTAGGTGGAGTTGAGGTAATGTGGTGATGCATGGCTTTGCAAACGTCGTACGCCCAAGTGTAAAATTTGGATCCACATCCAGCATGTGTGTTTTGTGGGATATGGAACATCGATCCTTTGTAATTTGTCCACGTGCAGTTCCCCAGTTCAACTTTGTACTCCTTGCACTAGAATTGGATTTGGGCTGCAAAAGTCAGAAGTTGAGGTAGAAGTGAAGATTTCGTATAAGCCTTCCTATTTATGAAAAATATGGAGCTACTTGAAACTTTTGTTGTTATTCTGAGCACATATATATGGGAGCAATCTCATCATGGGCCACGGCACAAGTCTTTCTGGTGGACTCATTCTTGACTACAACTTACAAGCCTTCTATTAATCACTTGAATATTTATTTTTATGTTTATATTTAACCCTTAAGTGCCCTAAGAGGTCATATCTTGGAGGGTTATGGACCTCCCATTGCATGAAGTGCTCTTACTTGTTCTAGAGGGGATGAACTCTAGAACAAGTTGTTTACAATTTATAACTGAGTTATATTGGTTTGTCAACATCACCTTCAGTTTTTGCCCATGGCAAGCGTCTCTATCAAGATTGCCCGAGTGGTCTTGCAACGCTAGAAAAAAGTGTGGTGGGCAAAATGCCATCTCTAGCTTGGGTAAATATCTCAATACTTCAACCACCCCACCTGAAGTCAATGCACATGTCCAACTCCAAAATCCCGTGGAATGTCAAAGCTCTTCTATGCTTCACTTAGCTTATCATATTTAGGTTTCATCTCATACCCTAAGCTTCATGGGGTTGCCTAATAGCTCCACAGTGTACACCCCAAACAATTATACCTCTCTCAGTGTGAGAACCTTATGCCATTATATGAACTGTGATAATGGAATAAAGTGGCACATCTTTCTACATTCAAAAAAAGAAAAAAAATGTTGCATTGCAATGACCATCCACGAAATTCCATCCAAAGATTAAATTTGGAGATTCAAATCTTGTGTTTAGCTTCTGTGATATTTTATTGTGGGCGATGGATAGAAACCCTCATCCACCCCATCACCCAAGTCCCAACTTAATCATGCTCTTGCGATCCGGTATAAGTTCCAAATGAGTTGAGACTCGTCCGATAAATGAGCAATGAAGTTGACTACGCGATTCAAATACTTTACGTAAACACGGAGTATGATCTTTAACCATATTAAGGCACGGATTGCTTTGGACTTCCAGAGAGCAACTCAAGAAGAGCGACCATATAATATACTCATAACATACCTTCGTTATTAGGTTTCCTTCTCACCCTCACCAACCCTCGGAACTTTAGAATTTAGAACACCGTGTGTAGGGAAAGCCCAAACCTACTCTCTACAGTTGCGTACATGTCTTAGTACTCAATCGAACCATTTAAGGGACGACACGTGAAGGTTATCTCCAAAGTCCAAAGGCCCGGCTGAGAGACTTCGGAAGTGAAAGGGTCCATAATTAAGAAGGTAGAGTATGAGTGACCTGTATATTATTATTATTATTATTATTATTATTATTATTTGAACAACGTTTTGTGGAGCAAAGGCAGTCTTCCGTCTTGTTCATCTTTTTGCAGGGATGGGTAGAGGAATCATCATGCGAGGTCGCCGTGACAGAGATAGGCAACTGAAGTGCCTTCCTTTCCCAGCTTTTACCATCGATGAGACCCATGTCAATTCCTCACAAGCTGATTTTATTGTCCTTAAATTTGTTGACCAAACACGATGGGTGACTAGGGAGTCACTCTGAATCTTCACTAGCTGGAGCATCGCATGGTTATATTCTCAGGGTCCATATGAACGAACGCACACTGTTTAATAATGTTATGAAGCTCGTTCTTTGTTCCCTGTAATTTGTAAGCGTCATATTGAGAGTGATTCACGGGATTGGGAATCTCTCTCTCTCTCTCTCTCTCTCTCTCTAAATATATAAATATATCCTTAAGACACTTTTCAAGGGGTTTTTAATTATATATAATATGTTTTGTAGGTGCAACTACATTCAAGTGGACATCTCTTGATCCCTACATCCCATTTGATTGTGCTCGAATCTACAATGCTACTGCGAATATCCCATGGAACATCTCATAACTATTTGAGTAATGTCAAGTTAATTATTGTTGTCGGTCCTAAAAAGATTACCATAATATTACTAAGCCATGGGGTCATGTCCTGTTCCAACAATAGACAGTATGACCGGGGTCCAAATTGCCTTCTTAGAGCCTTTTTTTTTTTTAATAATGAAAGTTGACTATGAGGGCAAGTGAGAGTTTGTGCCCAAAATGTTGGCATTATCCTCTTGATGTTTATTAGCCCCAGGAACATAGTCATAACATTGAGGGCCACTTTAAACTAGAGATGGAGGGCCCATGACATCTAATATACAAATTATGTTATTGGTCCATTAAGAAGTTGGAGATAGTCCAAGTTCACTTTACACTAGACCTTAAAGGGCCGTGGCATCAATGAAATTTGAATGAATGAAAAACCTACACGGCTTCTTACGTGGCAACAAGTGGAAAATGTTTTGAAAGGTATACCTTATATTGCGTCAGAACTATCAAAAAGAGGTGGGTCTAAAGCAAAATTAGGGGTTGACCAACGTGGCAACCAATTTAATTTCCATTGACTCCTAGGAATATTAAATTGCCATGGTGGAGACCCGAATTAGAACAAATGTTGTGGTCCCTCAACATAGTCCACTTTCACTTTACACTAAGCTTGAGGGCCCATCAAACTGAAAAAAGTAGATTTCTATTCCCCACAATCCAACCTTTTGATGATTTTCAAGGGCCCTCATGTTTTCATGGTCACGGCTCTTGGTCTGTGTGTAAAACAACCCCAAGGAATGATATGAGAACATCACAACCGTGCTTTTCCCAACTTACTTTGTTCTGAATTCTTTGGAGGCAATGACCACACCTAATGGGTACTTGAAAAAATGCAACCCCAAAGCAGAACTTTGTATTGTGCAATGTTATGTCTTTGAGATATTCAAGTAAATTTTTACCAAGTAGAGATGCAAATGTTTTATAGTACCCACACCACCAATTCAACCTTTGTTGGTAAAAAATAAGAAGATGTTAGTTATAGCATTGCGTAATTCCAAATAGTAAGTGACACTAATACAATATTTAGTGTAGTGAGTAAAGTAAACTTCCAAAGACCATGGGGAGACTGTGACGCAAGGGTAAGTCTATACAACCAAGTTGGTCCAGCCAATGATGTCAATTAAGAGTATCCCCACCAGACCGGGCATGGGGCATGCCAACATCAAAAATGGGGCATCCCGGGTTCTTAGGTGGCGGTACCGGCATAAATTGAGCCCCACCAATATCCGGCCCCCCATAATTTAGAACCGGCCCGGGTATAGTAAAGACCTTCCCCCGCCATAAATGGTTCATATAACGGCCCTTCTCCAGCCCGCCAAGAGATTACTTTAATATCAGATACTCCGATGTCCTACTTTATCCCATGTCAGATAATAGGTGTCGTTGTCTTATTGATTGCTTCCTAATTATACTGGGGGTATGCCCAGGCTTTGGTGGGCATACCCCCACCAAATCTATAGAAGAATATACCTCAAATGAATGAAAACAAAACTGGAAGATGATGTCAACATGTAACCGGCTGGATTTAGAATCACTCGGATCTTGACCAACTATATATGCCCAAAAACTTCCCAGGCACTGAGCTGACAATTACTAAGGGCCACTTCACACACGGGACTGAGAGCCCGTGACCATTACACTCCAAGCACTCTCATTGGTGGAAAGGACGGAGCCGGTCCAAGTTTGCTTCACACTACGCTTGAGGGACCAACGGAGTACGTGAATGCAAGATGGATGTAAAGTCTACATGGATTCCTACATGGCACCGAATGGATCATGTTTCATGGTCACTTGGACTATTTTCAAAAACCACCTCTTGGAGGTAGGCCTAACACAAAACTGGGAGACCACGGCACTCCGAACGCTCACAACCGTTGGTTTATTCTACTTTATCATGCGTGAGGACCCATGTGAATAGAAATTCATTGAAATAACGTTTGGTTGAGGGCCCTGTCACATATGACTTCACACTACACTCGAGGGTCCGTGACCACACTACGTGATTGTGGAGGTGTGTTGGGACGGCCTTTGGACACTTTCTTTCGGGCTCTCACAATTTCATGGTCACGGCCCTTGGCTCGTGTGTGAAGTGGCCCTAAATTGCTCGACAACCCAAAATCTCCCAAACTTTGCCATATTTTGGCGGGTGTGTTGGAAAGGCAATCTACAAGGTGCAGAGTGAAGGAGGTCACCAAGGAAACATTTGGAAGGAAAGGGCAAAAGGTACTTTCTTCAGCACCTCGACAAGCATACCACACTAATTATGATATTGAGTGTTTGATTATATTTATTGTTGTTACCACTCTATCCTACTCAACATTAATTTTCACTTCTTTGATGATTAGTGTTAGACATAAATGCGTCACCACCTTCCCTACCGCCACCTCCCTTCTCCTTTTATCATTGTTAGTTTTTCTTTCATATCTTTACTAACACTAAATTCGTGCATGTAACTTCCACATATGATTACCATAGTTGATATTTTGTGTTTAAGTTTATGTTTAATGTTACTTACTTTCATAGGGTTAGTGATATTTAGTGTAGTTCCTATATGCTAGATTAAGTTTGGTGGTGAGAGGACCTCCGATGGTTATTGTGAAACGAGTCACTCAATAATCGGCTTTCAAGTTGTTGGGCCGATGCACATGTTCGTAACCACACCTAATGAAAGTCCACGTCTCTTTAAATGGGTATTTTGTCCCCCAAATTATTGAGTGGGAGGCCACTCTCTAGAGTCTCTACATTCTCCATTTTTGAGGTTGGAAAGGGAGGATTTGGAGCTTTGCCTTTCGCTCAATAATCGATCGGCAATGAGGATGTAAAACATGTTTGGGTGAATGTGGATGGCATGAGCATTGGGTCTCACTCCCTAGAGCCCTAGGAAACCGGTTATCAAGATAATTGGGTCAGCTTCCCGTGACCGTATGAGGTAACTAGTAATGACATAATTCTAGACTTTCGATGAGTCCGGAAATAAGCAAGAAAATTTTGGAAATGTGAACACTCATGCTCAATTGTTGTTATTTGTACTCACCGGGTTTAAATAACCTTTGGCACCGTGGTGGGGATATTCAATGAGGTATATGCGGTGGTAATTTGGTCGGGAAGGAATTGCCCCAAAAGCCCAAATTTATCAGAATGTTAGCTAGGTGCTCTAATTAATACTTGTTAACTAACCCGTCTTTGCTACAAACAATCACCTCAACATTGATGGGGCATTGAAGGGTCACGGTATGGGTGCGGTTTCTAGAAATTTGACGAATATGGTGTCAATATTAGAGGAAGGGCAAGCCAACCTCAAGTCCAACCCTAATAGCTCAAAATTATGAGGCAAACGACTACAGACATAATTTGGAATTGGCAACCATCTCACATGAATTATGTATTTTGCAACCTACAAGAAGTGAGCCTAAAAAGACATGCTTGCCTTAGAGTTGATTGCCAACTGAATCGTCAAAATACAAGCTTGAAACCACAAGACATCAGTTCACTCTAATGAGCCCCTTCATGAAATTACAAATGCAAGGTGTAATGCTTTTGAAGAAGAACATAACATTAGGTAACAATGCTAGGAGGGTACCCTTTGAGTACCCAAAAATTTACCTTAACAAGAAGGGAAAAGCTTGCAAAGCAAGAGTGAATGAATGGATAATTAATCAAGTATAGAAGCTTCAAAAAGGTATCAAAGAGGTTTCCAATGAGGGTGTTGGGAGAATTTTCCAAAAAGTGTAACTACCATTTTGACCTCACCAACTTTTCCGTTGCTTTATAGCTATTTAGATTTGTTTAGATCGTAATTTAGCCCAGATTAGAACCTTTACCGCCACTTGGCCATTAGTTTTGTCCTAGAAACTGACATAATTAATTCTAAGCATTGAAAGTAACTACCCAAATAGATTAAAAACAACCTAAGTAAAACTCAAACTTAATGCTACCTTTGCTCTTGAAAGAGCATCAAACCGGCACGCGCCGGTTTGATGCTCTTTTGAGAAGGTCAATCCAGGCTTGCTACTCAATGTTATGAACATAACTTAAGCATGTCTTTTAATGTGGTAATTTAGAGGAACAAGAACTAAGGTTGGTGTCTACCTGGTGCTAAGGATCAGTGCCCCGGGAGGTTTTTGAGATCCTCCAAGTCCAACCGGTTACATGTTGACATCTTTCGGTCTTTCTTTATCAATATGAGGTATATTCCAAAGATTCCTCTAAAATGATGGGTAAATTTCCTGAACTCTTGAACTTCGACCGGTTAATATCCTCAAACTCCACCGGTTCCTCGGTAACTAGCGGTTGGTTCACCCCGTTCATAGCTAAAGGATGGCCATGGCTAGAGTACAGTTACGCTTTGAGGTTAGGATCGCACACCACTGGTCGATATCCACAATTTGACTCCTTAAGCGTGCCCGTCCGTTGACCCTAAAAATAGACTACAGTCTACCAGACTAATACCCTACACTAAAACTTGAGCTACCGTGTACAAACTTACATTGATAATCGATCGTCACTTGAGTGGGCTTCGAAGGGTACCCCGCTTGGTACCCGCGTCAAAGCCCGGCTTGTCTCCAACGTCCCAAACAAAATACCAGCTTTGCATGAATGCATTTCACCACCCATAAATTCCGATTTGTGCGTAATAATCGGTTCTTCAAACCCCACCAATCCACTCTCGGACTTCAGTACGGTGACGTTTTGTGAACTAGTAATTTGTACATCGAATTTAACTTGGAGACAAAGAAAAGAAAAGAAAAATGATGAAACAATTCTTTCTTACTTCGTTGCCTAGTACCTAAGAAACACCACTTGAGGTCACCACCCATAAATTCCGATTTGTGCGTAATAATCGGTTCTTCGAACCTGACCAATCGACTCTCGGAGTTCAGAACCGAAACATTTTGTGAACTAGTAATTGGTACATTGAATTTAACTTGGAGACAAAGAAAACAATGAAACAATTCTTACTTCGTTGCCTATTACCTAAGAACCACCACTTGAGGTCACGTGGATCCGAAACAGGATTGGACCAACTCTTTAGGGTGCACAATTGTCACGGAACCAAACAACTGCAGGAAGGGTACTACCATTGTCGACTAAAACATGCGAAATGAAAGCCTACATCAGGTGACTCGATGCCCTAACATGGTTTGAAGTATAAAAGAGTCTTAGAGCGATTTAGTATAGCAGAGACACATGTTCTCGATCAAGACCCCATTGGCAATCTATAATGTACCGGAATTTTGATCAAGTTGGGATTGAATTTCAATTAGGTTGCAACCAATAGTGTCATGATTTTGAGTGCTAAAGTGAGGAGGAGTGAGCGGTTATGACAAACACTAGACATTGGTAATATGTCTGAATCGACTTTTGGCTTCAAAAATCGGAGTAATTTCACTTTAGGGAATAAGATTACCGAAAATTTCACAATCCTCCTGATTTCTATCTTCCTACAAGAGTAGAATTTGCACCGCCTTATACCTCTCCAGATCTAGCGCAAAATCTCTTGAGTGATCGCTTAGATGAGATTGTTAGCACCCCACGTAGAGTCAAAGCATCCAAAGGTTTCTTCGCAATTATATGCCTCTTCCGGATCATCTCAAGCTCCTTTAGGCCAAGCGATTCTTTGGAGTGCGGGAGGCCTTGCCAAATGGAGTCTCGTTCCACTTGCAGCGATTGGAAGAGACATCATTTAGTAATGCAGATTGTGCTCATTTAATCCTAATCAATCTAACCACGGGCTCTTATGCAAGTTATGGTGTCAAAAGCCAAATTACGACAACAAAAAACTGGGATATATGGATCAACACTTTGAGTGCCAAAGAGTGATTTCCACATATGAATGAATGGGTCTTGGCCAATGTGTAAGTGACATGTGCCAAATTTCCTTCAAAAAGAGGATATTCTGTGTCGAACTAGATACCTCATGCTACCATATACACTGGCATTTGCTCTTATGGTTTTTTTAAATTTTTTTTTTACTAACTTCAACTGAACTCCCCCTCCCACTGGACCAATATTAAAACTCAAAGTAGGTTTCCGTTGCACTCACTCACAATGTCCTCCTGCAAGAACATGTGAATTAAGCACAGAATTTTTTATTTAATCACGCGAGGACAAGGCATATTATTCAATCTATTGTACTCAGATGGTAACATTAGAATCACTTGAGTGCGCTTAAAATTTCAAGATCGGCTCAATTGCAACAACGGGTGTACCAGCATCTCAACCACTTTCAACTTAGAATAACGTGTTTTGGGTGTATTAAACAAGTATATATACGATGTTAAAGTTGGCAAGTATTAAGTACGGGATTAGCTCTCAATCAAGTGGCTAACATTGTCCCTCAATGGTACTTGAATACCAAACCCACATATGTCCAGTCCTATAGTAGTTTTCTAAGCTCAATTTTCCACATCCAAATAGTTTGCACAATATGACAACTGGATGTGCAATTACTTACACTGCAGTACTTTAAATGGTGCAATCAGAATGACTTAATTTACTGGGGTTCAAGAAATTACTAACTTGGTAAATGTGCCTAACCTTATCTTATTGGACACTTGCTTGAGCGGTATCGTAGAGGGCTCCCTATTTCATCTTTACAGCAGTTTCCACGTGGGATACAAGTGGGTCCTGACAAATGTGAGCATGACACGTGGCAGATTTTGAGGGGAAAAGTAATTGATTTTTGTCGGAATAGGGAGCCCTATATGGTGTAATGCTCTGCACTCTTTAAATGTATGTGTCAAATAACTACAAAAGTTGGTGTCAACTTTGGATGCTTCGGACTACTATAATGGGAATTATTTTTTGAAGAAAATTCTACACAACAAGATCGTTGTGCTTGCCAAGGGTTATCACAAAGAACATTTTTGCCCAATCCCTCATGATTCATGTCACCCATGTTAGAGGATCAATAAATACCTACCCCACATAAGTGTGTGACAACACGTTGTTAGCAACTTTATTACAAGGAGAGGATTCTTTTTGAAAAGTTTGCAGTAAAGGATAATAAAACATGGAGGTAGACTAGCACAAAAGGCGTTTTCCGCACAATCAATAGCTTAATATGATTCATGACACCTAATATGTTAGGGGGTCCAATAGAAACCTACACCCTATAAGTTTGCGGCTCATGAGTCATCCCAAATTAGTGTCCGGGGAGATTCTTGGGCATAATTGGTCAATATTCTATTGTTTCCAAGTCCAAACAATCACATGTTGTGATTTTTTTCAAATTTTCTTTAATAATTCGAGGTCTATTCCACAAATTCCTCTAAAAATGATCGGTTATTTTCATGAAGTTTTGAACTTCAACCGGTTCATATGTAATTAGCAGTCGATTCTCCCCAATCATTGCCCTAACTTAGAGTATTATGAGATCTTGTACGTTAATTCCAAGGCACCGAGTGGGGGGGGGGGGAGGGGGGGTGTATATCACGTGCAACCTAGGGGTATTATTGTAAGGGGTAGTTTGATGGCCTGGACTAATCGAATGGACCATTCAATTACCTAGTTATTTAATTCATGGTATTTTAAAGGTCCATATAATTACTTACAAATTGTGAAGGGGGTAATGTTTTAGTCCCTAAATTCTATATAACAAATTGAAGTAATTCTAAAAAGTGAATCCAAATATTAAAGAACTCCAACGCGCAAGCAAACTTGCAATGTTTGTTTGCAAAAGACATCGTCTCAACACCCATGCACACAAAACCCATGGCTGAGACTGATGATGTGGTAACATTTCATTCATCTGCCAACATACCCATGTAAAAGGCCAACTTTCATCCATGCCTCGATTGCCACTATACATACCATGTTTTAATCTTCATCCAAACTCTATATCCCATACGGTATATTATATCTAAACAACCTAAATTTTATATATATATATATATATATATATATATATATAAAATAAGACCCTATAGTAGTTTTAATCAATATGACATATTTTATTTATCATATAATACCTCTAAAATTTTCAAAATTTCAGATACAAATCATAAAATACATCATATCTTTGGTCGCACCATTCCCACTGAATGTTCCCAAGTCAACCCCCATGGTTCCGAAGTCAAACATGCTTTTAAAGAAATTTTGAGATACCTCACATGAACGATTTCCAATACCTCGAACTTATGTGGATGCCCCAAAGCCTTGGCCCCAATCAACATGGATTTGCCTAAATACCCCCGACGAGCGTGGCTCGGAGGCTAGGTTCGGGAGGGGGTGGCAGGGTTGGCATAAAACATGCCCCCTATTTTTTTAATTGGGTGGGGCCTTATTTGATCTCATAAGGGGCTCCCTAGGGTAATTTGGGGCTGCAAGACCCAAATTTAGCAAAAAAGAAACCAAAAAAAGTCACCAAGTGGCTAAAACGGGGAGGGCCAGAAAAATAAACCCCACCGAACCTGGCCTCCGAACCTGACACCTGCAACGCTCGTCGGGGGTATTTAGGGAGCCCCAATCAACATGGCCTACTCGAGGATGTCAGGACCCATGTGACTTCATTAAATGTGTCACTCCTTTGTGGATGTGACTTCACCTCCATTGATCCATAAGGAATATTATATATATCTACACGATGCTTGATATTAAGATGAATGTTGCCGATGATTGGCTTTTGTCAATTCCCGAATTGGACAGTATATACACTACTCCTATTTTCCATTTTTCATTTATGTTTTTACAACATAGCATTCTTATTAAGCATGTGTAAGGTTGATGTTTCCTTTAACCTAAAACTTAAGGCCTCCTTTGTAAACATACCTCTACATAGTTCTCATATACCAAGTCTACATGAAAGTCATTATTTTTGCACATTCAACAACACACACACACACATGTGTATATATATATATATATAAGATGTGGCATGTCTGTCATTTCTCAAATTAAACCCTTCTATAGGGCATCCACATGGGTTTCATTCAAGTAAGAAATAATCCTAGGGAAGGCACCTCTATAGAAAATTGGCATACAGGTGCGAGAACCAAGTATTTGTTTAGGGGCTATTTATCTTAGTCTTTGGAAAAATTGGACCCTATAAGAAAATTCTTACTTATCACCATTTTCCTCCACCCTATGGGTAATTATAAATTCCATAATTGTGCAGTAAAGTGCACCTCATTTTATTAAGAAAAAGTAGTGGTTCAAATTTTTTTTCCCTTCATACTATTTGAGTGGAGTTCCTTGTTTGCTAATGTTTGTCACATGAGGAAACATAGAAAAATGACAAAGCATCTGAACGATCTAAAGATGGCATGACCATGCAATTGAGGGAGTGGTGCAAAATGACAATGGAAAGGAAAAACTAGCTCAGTGTGTTTCTAACCTTCCAAAACCTCCTTTTCCTTGTTTCATCCACATCGGACCAAACTTCATCCACAATGAACTGAATCACCTCCATAGTAATTGACACTCCCTTCATGTTTCCAACAAACCCATGCTATTTTTTAATAATAAAATCAGGCTTGCAAATTAAATTAGTTAAACTTTTTAACAAGCTAAATTTAGCTGAATGTTTCATAAATCAAGCTTGCAAATTTTACTTTGTAAGTGATTTTCAAATTGCATAAGATGTTAGGGACATTGACTTGGTTAATGGTAAGGAGGAGTTGCTAGGAGATGGTCTAGCTAGCTAGTTCTTTTGGCATGTCAAGTGAGACATCATTTTTTCTTAGTTTAGTTTATCATTCATGGTATATATTGTCACATGTGCATAATAATATCACTTACCTTATCATGAGGTCAATGCTAGATTACACTAATGGCCAACAACGTGAAATTAGGATCTAAGTAAATTTGGACAAAATACTTGTCCAAAATTAGCAATGGATCTAAGAGTATTTTTACACAATCGAGACATGCACATTGCAAAACAAATTATTTGGGGGATTTAACCGAAAGAACATGATGAATATTTCACTAGTACATACTTTAAGAAATGATATGGTCAAATTATCCCTCTAGATGTTTATTTTTTGTATTGAGTTGTTGTCTTGCATTCAAGTTATTCTTTTGACATATGGACCCAAAGTAAATTGATATCATCTAGTCTAAAACGAGAGTGCACATTTGGTAAGAATATGCTAAAGCATGGAAGGTTTAGCATGAGGCGGTGACTCGTGCCTTTCTCTTCTTGTCTGCGAAATTCTATGCACATAAATGAATTTGGAGTGTGATGAGTGTAGTTTGCAAAACATGGAGAGAGAAATGTTGAATATGAGAGTACCTCTCATCCACCTAACATAAAAACTTAAGAGATTCCAATCGTGATGAGGTGTACCACTAAGGACTAAATAGAGAGGAGTCCTTGTTATCATTATTATCACTCATTTAAATATCAAAAGTCAGTTAAATTACATAAATCCAAACGTATTCTCAAAATTTGGACTTTTTGATTACTTCGATTCTATCGGTGTCAATATACCTAAATTTCATAGGAGGTATGTGAAATCTTAGTGATTACTCAAATGCATAACATCAGAAAATGATGGGATAAATCACATATCTATTCTTTAATGCTAAATAATAAAATGATAAGTGATGAGAATATAAAGAAAAGAACTGCTCTAATATTATCATAATCAATTGTGCAAATTCTATCATAGAATCTTATAATATAATTCAACATTTTGTAACTTTGGACTCGGACTTAGTCTAGTTTCACTTAAATATTAATTTCAAAGAACTAATATTCAGTGGGCGTCAAAAATACTCAATCAATTCTTGACATTGATGAGTATGTCCAAGTGAGAGAATTTGTATATACTTGAGTTATTATTTGAGTCAAAATCATTCTAAACCATATAATCTGATACTCAAATGACTTTACCTATGTATGAAAGTTCTTACATTGATATAATAGCCCCAAATGATATCGAAAAACAAAAATACCATCGAATAGCCATGATACCTTGTTGGTATCAAAAAATGTGAGTTCCTCATTAAAACACCGGGCGAATGGTATCAACAAAAGATGATACCAGACTACTAACACCAGTTTGCACACTTGCGTCTGAGACTTCCCTTGCTCTAGTCTCTCTGTGTGTGCATGAGAAGCAAAGTGAGGGTTGTGACTCCAACAATTTAGTGCAGTTTGGGCACAGGAGAGATTCGAGCCTGCATGGACTCTTGAAGGCGGAGGGGCTGATCACACTGGCACCATCCGTTGGCATTTCCAGTTGTAGTAGTGTGAAAAGCGGTGGACCAACATTTATTTATCAACATAATCCTCAGCAATTTCATAGTTTAGAACCGGATGGGAACTTTGAGTTGTGACTCCAACAACTTAGTGCAGTTTGGGCATAGGAGAGAATCGAGCCTGCATGGACTCTTGAAGGCTGAGGGGCTGATCACACTGGCACCATCCGTTGGCATTTCCAGCTCTAATAGTGTGAAAAGCGGTGGACCAAAATTTATTTTTCAACATAATCCTCAGCAATTTCATAGCTTAGAATCGGATGGGAACTTTGGGTTGTGACTCCAACAACTTAGTGTAGTTTGGGCATAAGATAAATTCGAGCCTGTAGGGACTCTTGAAGGCTGAGGGGCTGATCACACTAGCACCATCCGTCGGCATTTCCAGCCACAATAGTGTGTGAAAAGTGGTGGGCCAACATTTATTTATCAACATAATCCTCGGCAATTTCATAGCTTAGAAGTGGATGGGAACTTTGGGTTGTGACTCCAACAACTTAGTGCAGTTTGGGCACAGGAGAGATGCGAGCATGCATGGACTCTTCATAGCTGAGGGGTTGATCATACCAACACCATCCGTCGGCATCTCCGGCCAAAATAGCGTGTGAAAAGTGGTGGGCCAACATCCATTTCTCAACATAATCCCCAACAATTTCACGGCTCGAACTGGGTGGGAACTTTGGGTTGTGACTCCAACAACTTAGTGCAGTTTGGGCACTGGAGATTCGAACCTACATGGACTCTTGAAGACTGAGGGGCCGATCACACCGGCACCATCCGTCGGCATCTCTGGCCGCAATAATGTGCGAAAAGTGGTGGGACAACATCTATTTCTCAACATAATCCCCAACAATTTCACGGCTCGGAACCGAATGGGAACTTTGGGTTGTGACTCGAACAACTTAGTGTAGTTTGGGCTCTGGAGATTCGTATCTACATGGACTCTTGAAGACTGAGGGGCCGATCACACCGGCACCATCCGTCGGCATCTCTGGCCGCAATAATGTGCGAAAAGTGGCAGGACAACATCTATTTCTCAACATAATCCCCAGCAATTTGACGGCTCGGAACCGAATGGGAACTTCGGGTTGCGACTCGAACAACTTCGTGCAGTTTGGGCACTGGAGATTCGAACCTCCATGAACTCCTTGAAAATCGAGGGGCTGACCACACCGGCACCATGCATCCGTCGGCACCTCCGACTGCATGAGTGTGAAAAGGGATCGGCCGACATCTAATTCTCAACCTAATCCCCCACGATTTCACGGCTGAAACCAGATGGAAACTCTGGTGTGATCGGGACATGAGCCAGTCTCTCAGAAGTTGTAATCCAAGTTCGCTCCTGCCAGACCTGCAGCATGTGCAGCAGCACCACCTATATAGCCTGAGCTTTAGCTTAACTTAACTTCTGGCTCCTCTCCTCTCCTCTCCTCTCCTCTCCTCTCCTCTCCTATATATGTAGCTATATATGTAGCTAGCATTGTCACAGCATCCACAGCATGGATTTTTATTCTTGTTGACGTCGAGGGGTCTCCGCTGTGGCAGGATTGCACTTGAGGATGATGTCGACGCTGCCAGAAAAAGCGAGATTTATGAAGAAGTGATGTTTTGTCTGGTTCAATATTGCCCCGCCAGCAGACGTGCTCTAACCCAACCCTTGAAGCTGGTCTAAGGGGCGAGTCAATGTTGTACTACACATGATTCTTACACATTTTTTACATGCAAGTCCTCACCGAGGCATAACATTATATATATGCTCAGCGACGTTACTAGTGCTGTTCCTGCAGGGTCCGGGAAGGGAGTGAGCTCGGTTTCGTTCTCTTCTTGTTTTCTTGAAACCCTTTTGCATCAGATGCACGCTGATTAATTTGAGTGATCTAGTGAAGGATAAGTTAATGCACAAGTGTCCATTAACTTCACTCTTTTGAGTCGAGAGATGAGTCTGACGGTTGCCAACCGAGAAACATGTGTAGTCATTGTTGATCGCAGACATAAAATATTTAACTAAGGCAAGTAAGTTCTTTCAAAATAGAAAGGAACACAACCTGAAGGTTGAATGATGTTATGATCTTACATTCATACTATCAAAGGCAAAGACACAAACATATATATATATATATGAGCTTACTCGTCCGTCTAAGGTCTGTTGCACCATGGGTTGGGAATTTTTCGGGAATAATGTCCATTTAATCTGGGGGATTTTTTTATATATTGAATAGTACTCAACTTGAGAAATATTCGTTCTACCACATTGAAATAATGATTGGGAGTTTTTGGGCTTCCCTGGTACGTTGTTCATTAAAGTAGTGTCATAAGGCCTGATGCCAACTTTGCATGGCTAAGGGATTTGGGCCAGTAGTCATGGCCAATGAGGTAGCCTAGGGCCTACCCCTCCCCCTTTAGAAAGGGAGCTAAGCCAATAGGGTTTAATGTTATGAAGTTTGGACTTTATTAATTTAATATATTTCTATGTGAATTTAATTGGACTTTCAGTTAGGAGTTGGATGTTTTACTTGTAACGTTTTTCATGTTGAATAAATTTTGACCAAGCACGATGAACCAATATAGAATGCTCTTTGATCAAACTTCCATCGCACAAACTCCAAGCATGCACCAAAAATTTACCGAACATGGACAATGTTGTATGCAAAACAACCAACTCCCAATCAATAGTCCGATTGAATTAAAGGATAACTCTAATGCTTTTGGCACAGTGTCACCGGCCTAAGGGTGTTAATTACCCTATTGTGAGGCCTATGCCTACGTTACACTAACATGGTCAACAAGTGGTGTAACCACATAACACTTGGCATTAGTATGTTCATTATTATTACAAGGCCTAATAATCATAGGCAAAACGAAAGCCTATAATGCTTATTTCAAGCATTTTGGCATATATAGGGATCGTAGAAAAAATTAGAAACTATGCGAGCCCATTAACAATTTTTGTTTTATCAACGTAATTCAACTTGGATCCTCATTTTTGTGGACCCAAGAATATGTTGGGATTGGTGCCCACATAACTCCCTAGAGACAAATCATATTTGTCAGGTTCAAGCTACATAACATCATCCAACTAAGTTTGTATGCTGGATGGGACGGGGAAAAAGCCAAATTCTATTTAATATTATACTTTGTGTATTCTCTTAACAAAGCACTGCACTGGCAAATTCAACTTGATAAACTTGGGCAAAGTAGTGTCACTGATATTATTAGAATGGAACGGCTGATAGCAACTGAATAATGTTATGTAAATCTTAAAGCTACAAGAAAAACTCACCACCGAGTTTGCAGGTTAACTAACCCTTATTCCATAGGGTGAGCTGAATAATGTTATGAGATGAAGCACATAAACTTGCACTTACAATTTTGGAGTCAAGTTTAATATCTTTTGAATACTTAAAGTGTTATTTGTAAATATTTTAAAATCGCTTTTCTTTGGATATGTTCATTTCATAGTTGACTATTTATATATCGCACGGTAGTAATATCCTAAGAAGTTCGTGTTTGCATAAGACTAGCCTACATTAATTGCTCGGCAATCTCTATAGTTGAAGAGACTCTATAATTGAGTCTAGTGTTGGCAAGCATAGACGCTATCCTTTTTCTTTTCTTGCCTACTAGTAGGTACCTTAATCGATGAGAGGAGAGTGGATGAAGAGTTGTGATAGTAGTAAATCATCCACCTATTTAAGTTGTTTATGAAGTATTATTGATCTACTCAGTAATGAAAATTTAGAGAGGTTATGAATGAAATGTTTCCACTCTATGGGACTTTTAAAGCACATGTGAGTTTTGGGTACTCCTACTATCCAACAAGGGAAAGATCTCTATTTACTAGTCCTTACCTTAATGCGATAATTTATATGATCAGATTATGGAGAATCATGAGGAAGTGTTTTTCATAACAGGCTATAACTTATACTACAATTTATAGGATGAATACAATGAGGTGACATGGACCAAAATAGATCCCACAATGACTTGTTTGTAAGGCATGATTCATTAAATAAGCTCATAAAACAAACTAGGCGTTTACTACGGAATGCTTTTGTCCGATAGAAATTGTTTTAAGGATAACTGCTTGTTCACAATCTCCATAACTACATGTATCAACTTTATTCACATGAAATTTTGTGGAGATGTATGTGAAAATATCAAGCGGATATCATAACTGGTATTATGTTATGTGATATCATATAGCCGGGCTTTTAATACCCATATGTACATACCCTTGAATTTGATACCTTGGTTACATGTAGATACCCGTACAATATTGGAATATGTATATAATAAATGTCTAGGGGGTGGACTCTTCATGCCACGTCTGAATTAATGTGTGTGTAATAAGGGGTATTAATCAAGGTATTAGCGTACATAGCATACATAAGGGAGAGGTATTGGTTTTCTCTAGTGTGTACATTTACAGAGGCTATTAAGATTCTTTTAAGTAAACGTAGATTCACAGGAGGGGGCGCTAAGGTTTAGAGATAAATTGACAATAGATGTGTTAGTTTCATTCAAGTTACATTTTCATCCAATGTTGTCATATGGTAATAGTTCCCAAAGACTCGTATATGTAATAAAGACCTATTTGTTGTATGATTCATATTTTGTGTATGTAGTGGAGGCATTTATCACATTGAATTTGAATGTTTAGTATAAATACATGAGTCCATTTTCTAGCCTACCATCAGTACGTATACATTTTTTTTCATTATAAACTTCTTGTATATAGGGGGTTTTATTGCATGGTCACCCATGCACATCATTTAGGTTTCCAATGAAGAGTTTAGCCCCCAGGGATAAAGGTCATGTTGATCTTATGAGAACTGAAGATACCAAAGGGATGGATTAGGAGCCGGTTCCATTGGAGACTACGGTATGCGGGTGTAATTTGGACCTCGATTACATTTTTGATCCAACACCTATATTTCATTGGTGTGTGCTTAGGTGGGGATCAAAGAGCAAACACCACAAAGGCATATGCTTAGAGGAGATTGGACTACGCCTGTAAATATTAGTAACTACTCTACACTCAATAGCAAACGCATGTGTATTCAATTAGGGAGTCAACAAGCATGAACTTCGATAACCATAACTAATTCAGGGGAGATCCGATTTCCAATGTGGTTTTTGTTGACGCTTCATCATAGATTTGCTAATGCAACACAAATATGAAGGCGTAAACATGATCAATAGTAGACATAGACCAAGGAAAACAAGTCACTTAACACCCACACACCCACATGCAACAAGACAATCAAAGATCAACATAAGATTATTGAGCAACTAGATGACGGTCTCTCTTCAAAGAAAGAAGCTACTATCTAAAAGCTCAATTTACAGCTAGTTGTTGAATACTCCACAACACACAGCTTGAATGCTCCCTATAAATGACAAATCCCAGAACTAAAAAAAGAATTATCCTCGTCCGACACATGGTCCCACAAAACACAACCAAAAAGCTGAGTAATGTTATGGACTTAATTGAGAGAGAGAGAGAGCGTAAAATGTAAAGCTCATCACATAATATCTTAGTTTACAAAGTAGAGAATTCCCTTCCTTGAAAGGACCACCGAGCAAGTGTTGGGTGGGGGGGGGGGGGGGGGTACTTGACGTGAGCCATGGGGACGTTGAAACTTGAGAGACCGGAGGGCTAGAGTAGTCCCGTCTTCCTCTGACATGACTAAGTGTGTATTGTCAATGGGATTGTGCCTGATCATCAGATTCATTGCCTTCTTGCAAACTTAATAAATATCCAGCCACCCTAAAATGTCCCATACCATTCTTCCTCGGCGTCTTCACGGTGTTCCATGGGCCATGGCTGAGATTCTAGAATATTTTGTTAGTTTCATTCTGAACTCATGAAATGTTCCAAAACTTCAGCCACGATCCATGAAATCTCAACCATGAAGGTGTTGGGTGATGTTATGTCTCAAACGATATTATGTATGTTTATTGTATTTTTCAGCCCTTGTTTAATCTAGAGGTGTTGTGGTGTTAGGAACAACTTGCAAGATGTGGATTCTAGCATAGTGCTTTCGAAATTCTCCCCAACACCAAATTCGATGTTGAATATGATGATTTCGAGCTCTACAATACATCTTAAATTAGGCTTCTTGGGCATGTAGTATTTAATGCCTTAGATAAATAGATAGATAGATAGATAGATAGATACGTCGGCTATTATTGAAGCAAGTTGCATGCATGAAGAGCCTCTTCGCCTACAAACAAAGATAAACAAACAAAGACGAGAGCACAGTAACTTAGCCATAGTTTTGAGAGCAAAACTCAAGGGAGCCCATGAGTGTTCCAAGAGCCTCTAGTTCATAAAAAACCAAAAACTCAAATGCAAATTATAACAACAGTGAACTAGGTAGTCATTGAGGATTATCATCATATGACAACAATGGATGAAACTTGAATTGGATGAAACGAACACATCTACCTAAGGATGGTCTCTTCATTGGAAATGTAAATGATGTACGTAGCTCACTATGAGATTAAACCCCCAATATACATGAATTTTATGGTTAAAAACAAATGTATACGTACTAATGGCAAGCTACAAAATGGATTGATGTATTTATGCTGAGCTTTTCAATTGAATGTGATTGAATGCCTCCACTACATATTCAAAATATGAATCATGACTTTAACATGCCCTTATTACATATAAAATCCACTTTCACTTTCCAATGAGAAAGTTAGTGAACAATTTGTCATCCATAGCATGAAACTCAACATTTGCACCAAACAAACAAAGATTAAAGCACAATAACTTAGCCCAATCCGGAGAGCAAAACTCAAGGGAGCCTATGCTCTCCAAAAGCCTCTAGTTTGTGAAAACCTAGAACCCAAATGTAAACCCTAACAAGAATGGACATGGTAGTCATTGAGGACTATAACCAAACGACAACAATGGACGAAAACGTGAATTATATGAAACAAACACATCTCTTGTCAAATTTTCCTCTAAACCTTAGGGCCCCTTTTTGTACATCTATCTTTGTTTCAAAGTTATTGACACCCTTTTTCAATGCACATAGTAGAAAAAAATAAATACCTCTCCCTTACGTATACTATGTACGCTAATACCCCTTCTTGCTATCATGTTAGTTTGTGCGTGGTATGAAGAGTCCACCCCCTGGGCACATCTATTGTCGAATTTCTCTCCAAACGTTAGGGCTCCCTTTTGTACATCTATCTTTACCTTTAAATTATTAGTAGTTGTTTTATTTGTACACACTAGAGAAAAATAACCACTAGTAGAAAACATGGTTAAAAAAAACCGCAGTCGTTTTTCTATTGCGGTTCTTTTGACCACTATTTTAATAGTTTTTTTGGGGGGGCGATAATTACCAATATTGGGTCACTGTCATTCAAGGTTTTAACTGTTTACACATTCATAGATCATTTCTCTTTATATTCTGTGTATATGCATTTGCGTGCAATTAATTTTTGGAAACTTAATGTCTTCACACATCCTTTACGTACGTAAAATATATATATATGTCTGGGTTAGTTTAGGTACGTACGTATCAGCAAGTGTTTGGTGCCTTTTGCAAAGAGTAAACATTGATTCGGAGTTAATTTGAAATCACAGTCCCATGTCATTCCATGAGCTATATATATGACTTTCAGGAGATATGCAATTGCTTGCCAAGTCCGTATTATGTCAATACACAGGTATGTCTTCGATTGCCTCTGCAACAATTAATGCACACCTGGGGAGAACCGGCAGTTGGTTACAAATGGTCCGGATGAAGTGGAAATACGACCATTCGAAGTTGAAGACTGCAGAAAAGGGGCCTACCATGGAGTAGGAATTTATGAAATATACCCTATTTTTATGAAGGAAATGGCAAGTTTGTTAACACATAACCGGTCCGACTTGCAAACCCGCGGATCTCATCCAATCGTGCCCAATGCGCTCTTAGATCGATGTTCTTCAATTCCTACGCGTGTTTCAATCGACCAACAGTGCACACACTCCCTTTAATTGTGGGACGGGTTTGTCCTATATTGACTGCCACTCACACCGAAATGCTCCTACGTATTGGGTTCAGCCCTAGCTGCAATGACGATGGCTGTCCAGTGCCTGTTGGAAACATGTGGCATTTGGATGCAACTTGTAGTCAAAATACAGTTGCAGCCAACTTGCACTGTCTTCTGAAAACGAGTGTCACTCGATTTCCACTGTCTTCTGAAAACGAGTGTCGAGTCACTCGATTTCCACTGGCACTGGAAATCGAGTGACACTCGATTTCCGTTGACACCCGCAATGCGTTGTGCCTCAAGCGGACTGAACCCAAAAACGATTGCGACATGCATTCAACCTACACTCGAATGCTACTTGCTCTTGTATTCAAATCATAGATTACAAATGGGACAGGTCAATGAGCAAGGGACACTGGAATTGAAAAAAATGGTCTGTACAATGGTTGCAATGATAACTACATTCCCATGAAAGAAAGTCGTGCACAAAATTACACACATACATGTCTATCAAGCGTCATAGTCTGCACACAAACTTCACATCATACATTTCAGCGATATGAATATTTTGGGCAACATACTAGAGTTTCATTGTTTGGCAACTCCAATGAAGCTCAGTAACATTATCCGCCATGCTCAGTTAATACTGCGTCCCACATCTCTCAAAGTCTCAATGCAACTACATTCAATGGTCCCAATATGTTTGAACCTTTCTTCTCTGAAAAATGAACTACTGTGGATGACATGTTCCAACACGTACAAATTTGCTATTGAATCTATGGCCACATTTCGAACATTGAGCAGAGAACAGGATTGGCGTTCCGGGTCCAGGATGCTGTAGCGCTTCAAAGCCGCTGCCACAGTCCATAGAGTTCCAGACTTGCCAATCTGCACAAATAATTACACTTTCAGGATTTATGCTTTGTACACTAAACAACTCCACATTTAGTGACTGTCATAACAAGTAGATACAAGGCAAGAGTTTAGTGGAGCTTGTCATTTACTCTGCAAAGTATACAGCTCCAAGTCCAAGTATCAGAAGGAACCTTACACTAGACTCACTATAAATTGATGCAAATACTGCATGAATAGGATAATTGCCATGTCATCTCCTTAACAAGTTAAAAATTACATCACATATTAATATCTATTTGAAGACAATTCAAACGAACAAAAAACGCCCACAATGCAAGCACGGATCATGTAAAAACAACTGGCACGAATAACGAGTCGAAATTTTACCTGGAGAGGAGGAGTTCATAGCACCCCAATCTGGAAAGGCCGGTTAGATGAACACATGCGTGTCTCTGTATATGAAGAATACAATGATTCGATTTCAAATTTATGGAGTCAGGTTGAATGTAGCTAGACATGAAACCCAAACATGGCATGCCTACATTCAACCTGAAACCATAAACTTGACCTCAAATCAAGTTTAGCAACCCCCAAGGACAACAGACCTCGGATCCGAGGCCTTCTGCAAAGTAGCCTATTTCGATCCACAGTAAGTCAAGTTTGGAATGGTGATTGAGATGCACCCTCTTGACTTTCAAAGACATTCAAGCCTGAAACTGAGCCACATGAAAAGATGATTGCAAGGTCTTCTGAAAGCCTACCTTGTGGGAGAAATTTGGCATGAATGGTTCAAAAAGTGTCGTCAACAAATGAACCGGTCCAACAGATGCCTTCAACACAATTGCACAAGCAGGTGGATCTTCCTTGTACAACTTCCAGAATTTGCTGTCCTGTTCCCATGAACCATGATTGATATGACAGAAAGTTAGGATTTACAAACATCGCCATGATGGAGCTCCTCAACATAGAATCAATCATACAAAGGTAGGACTTTCACGGCACAAATGGGTCCTGACAATTCTCCAAAACTTCTTTAGGTGCAGTGCCTGTAAATAAAGGTTGCCAAGACTGGAAGCGTTCATTGCTACTCTAAGCATGTCTTCAACTTCAATTTCTCCATAGCGTCAACATACTCAGTCACAACCTTCTCAACTTCGGATCCGAAATTGGCTGTGAGTTCATGCTCTACAGGGTTGATAGCTTCGGTAGCCACTGATATATACCCACCTTCCCCTGTCAAAAAATCCCACAAAACCTTCATCTCATAATCATTTGTATATGATCATTTCATATATAATTTACAAGCAGAAACACTAGTCTCATAACACTTTCATAAACTAGCTAGAGAATACTTTCATAACTTTTGAATATGAGGTGGTGCAGACCTGAAGGTTTGGCCAGAAAAAACAAGGTCTGATGAACAAAGTTGCCCATATTCTTTAGCAACTCATTGTTTTGCTTGGCCTGAAGGTCTGCCCAGGTAAACAGAGTATCTGAAACCTGTAGTAAAGACATCATTAAAGGGTCCAAAAAAAAAAAAATCAAAATAATAATGAATTTATTGGAATATTTTTTAAATGATCGTTGCCATACAAATGCACAACCCATAAAGGAACATTTTGTTCACACAAGCCTTTGTGAACTTCAAGTTTGGATTAAAAAGGAATAGCAAGGAAATCCGTTTTAGACAATAATTGCTTCCACAGTTCTCAATTATGTTTATCCTTCATAACTGCAAGAACGACCACAACATTCACACACAGCATGCAGAACATATTGGAAGAACAACATAGATGTACCCAACAGCTAAAAACTATATAAGAACTTCACAGATAGATTCAAGCAGTAGCTAGACACACTAGTTGATTAAGGATACACGAGGTTGCATTTTAGCCTTGCAAGTCTCTCAATAAGGATAAGATTAGTGTACCTTTGGCCGATTGACAAGAAGATAGTATCTCCATACTTCTACAGGAATATTTGTGGTTTTCACGTCATTACGAAAATCCCCCACACCCCTATTTTTTGAGAATTTTCTTGCACAATTCAAGGATAGCTACATTTATGTAACATCACAAATATATGTTGTCAACAAAGTCGCACATGAAAGATCCAAACATCACTTGAAAGCAGTAGTCTTCATCAGCTGAAGGTATTAGTTTATACTTGCTTTACATTCTGAAAGTCCGTGCTCTCCACAGAGGAGTAAAATGAGTCCATGCAATAAAATACATGAAGTCATGCAAATCAGTGAACCCACACCGTAGTCCAACAGAAGCCAAGGGCAGCAGATCTGAACAATCTCCTACACGCTGAGCTCCGATAAACTGAGCAGCTGGAACTCCTAGTCATCCGACTTTCAAATTTCAAGGTACAAGGAAGAGAACATACCTGACTCATAGTTCAAGTATTATGTGACACTTATTGTTTTCATCAGGGTCCAAGGTTCTCCAGTACCCAGGAGTGTGCAGGGGAAGATCAACTGTGCAACAAGATTAAACAATGATTTAAAACAGATAGATTCATCATTCACCTACCTGAACAAAGTTGAGGCAAGGCCCAATATTATGTCTCGCATCACAAAATATAAACATCTTAGAAGCAAGACCTCTTTGCCAAGTAATAGAAAGCTCTACATAAAAACATCCTCAAATATGACAAGTGTAATCTTCCTTCAGTGTAAGGTAGACATGTACGTCCACAATCTGCCGTCCACAGTCCCATTCCCAGATGTCCCCAGAACACTTCGAATCTTTGAGCTTTAATAGTTCGGAAATAGGAATCTCATCAACCACCTGAAATATTACATGACCACATGATTGACATTAGTAACCCACAATGTTATCACAATTGCCACATCAAAGATGACAAACCATTGCTGTGTCTGTAGAGACGATGTGCACAAGGGGTAAGTTCGATGCATTGCATTAACAGGAAACATCAAAATATCATGTTTGAGTTGCATTTATGCAATCAGAAATACTGGTGTCTACCGGAAAAATGCCGTCAGCGCCATTCGAGGTGTTGCAAAGCACATGACTGCCATGTCCGAATTCCAAGGTCCTATCTAATTCCTTCTTGGCAACCTCCTCCGGTTGCCTCCCCTTCCCCTTCCCCTTCCCCTTCCCCTTCCCCTTCGTCCATTGGCCCCTGCATGTTGGTGAATTTGATGTGGATCACCAGCCACTAGTGCATTCAGCCTGGCAATCTCCGCGGCTGGAACTGCCTCCCCTGCATTCACAGGGTTTGGCCTGAAATGCGCTGCGTTCATGTCCAACGGTAGTTGGAGGCCAATCAGATCCCCCGATATCCCCAATGTCTGTTCATCGTCGTTGTCCACCACTCTCCGCGATCGCGGCTCCTTCTGGAGCACCACGCGCCACGCAGGATGCCTCCAATCCTCAATGAAGAACACCTTGCGCCATGTGCACAAATAGTCAACAAAGGTATTGTATGGATTCACACAATATATGCACATCCTCCGATGCACCATACATTGGGGCACACTTCAACAGGGAGGAGCCACATTCCCACATGAACCCCAATCAGACTCACTACATTGTGATACCTGGCGGATTGTGGCCGGTAACACATACGGTTCTATGTCACGGGCAATCCGATCATTGAACCTGACAATCGTGAAGCCATACTGGTCTACCTTCGTGGATGACTGTGCCCCAGGAGCATTGCGAATCCATGAACCACGAAACACTACCCTCCTTTGCGCTGAGTATCGAACAACAATAATCTCTTTCAAGACTCCTACCATACTCACACCTGCGCTTTGTCCCTCCTCTGCTCCAAATATGCTGGCGATTCCATAATCTTGTGTCACGAACCCTCGTTCATCTCCCTCGTTGTACACCCTGTAGTGGTTCCCATAGGCCCACATTTGCTGATAACTCTCAGCATCTCGAGAAGGGAGACTCGATAGTCGGAGCAAATCGATGTCAACATTGCGTGAACCATGTGTGTTGACCAACTGCGTGGTGTATGATGGCAACCAGTCCACAAAGTCAGGCAAGTCGTTCAAGAGGTCATTAGGATAAGCACGTTGTTGTCTTCGGCTAAGCCCTCTTAATGCAGCATCCCTCCTGAATGTTGCCCTTCCTGCCTCCAGTTGCTCTTTAAGGGCCTGGTATTGTCTGGCAGATACAAAATAACTATACATTAGTGGGTGTGACAGCACCTGAACGCAAAGGCCATGGCTACATACAGACTAGGCGTGAATTTGATTATTCATCAAGACATAATGCATATGGTTTACCTCCAAGGCTCCCTAGTTGCCTCTGAATTCCTAATAATCCAAGAATGGATTGCTCTCCGCTCCTCGTTGGTTAGTTCTCGGTTTAGGGCTTTTCCTTCTAGCAGTTCTCCACAATCACCCAACTCCTCCTCGTCATCCCAAATTCTTCGTCGTGTGAAGGGATAGAGCTTCAAGTACTCGGTGCAAAATCCGAGTGCCTCATCATACAAGTAAGCATTCGCAATGGCACCCTCGGGGTGTGCCCGGTTCCGGATATATTTTTTTAAAACATTCAAGTGTCTCTCTACCGGATAGCACCAAGCATTGGCAATTGGGCCGCACAACTTCACCTGCCTAACAAGATGGATTGGCAAATGGACCATAATGTCAAAAAAAGAAGGAGGAAACCATACCTCCATTAAGCACATTGTTTCGGCTGCATAATGTTGTAAACGCTCTAACTCTGTCACAGCTATGACCTTTTTGCAGATCATTGTGAACAACCTTGCAAGCCGAATAATGGCCGATCGGGGCCCCCTGTCCATAAGATGCCTCAAACAAACAGGGAGTATAAATTGGAAAAAGATGTGGAAGTCATGGGACTTCATGTTACCAATTCTATTCTGGAGTATGTGCTTCTGCATTGGCCCACAATAGCCCGTCGGTAGTGATATTCCAGCCAATTGCTCTAGAAAATTTTTTTGTTCCTCTTTGGTCAGCACGTATGGTGCAGGAGGCTTGATGTAATTTCCACCAGGCACCGGCCCTCGACGAACCCACAAATGTTGCCGTATTCTCTCCTCCTCCATATCTCGACGCGAGGCTGCGGTGTCTTTCGCTCCAAATAGTAACTTCACTAAGCTGTCGCATATGTTGCGCTCAATGTGCATTACATCCAAGAGGTGCCTGATTGGAAGCTTCTGCGGCTACAAGCTGCAATAGTAAGCATATGTTGCAATGTGCATAATGGTCTCGTAAGTCACTAGGTGTTTTCAACAACAAGCCACAACATGCTAGTGTCCAACATCATATATGCACATTTGGGACCACAACAACCTGCAAGCAAGTAGGCAATGCTTCATTGTCTGATATTCATATATACATATGTCAAATTACATATATTTCATTTGCAGTTGTAGATGAATGAGCAGGCTGGCAACAACAAACTGTCCATTTTGATAGAGTCAGGGTATTGTCTGCATTGCATTTATTCTTAATTCATTACAGACTCTGAAGTTAAACATTGCAGTGTGTCCAGCAAGGACCAGGAATATTCACAACATCCCGGTGATCATATCATCTTCCTGGCCATGTAAGGTAGACATGAATTGACAACCAGAGATATTCAACCATGTCATTCCTTTCAATGAAAATTAGGAGAATAAATAGCAACAGGTTTCGCAATACTAACCCTCCAGTATGGTAACTGGTATAGCGCTGATACTCTCTTTACACCGTGCTCCTTGGCAGGAAATTCGTCGTCCTTCTCTGTGCCCCCTCCGTCAATGTAGGCCTCTGATTGACGGCCATACCGAATTGTTTGGTTTCCTGTTAGTGGTTCGGCCGCCGTTTCATGGTTTGCTTCACCGTCAAATGCTGCAGCTGCGCCCCGAAAATAATGGTCTCCTTGCAGATATCTTCTATGGCAGTTGCAGTACACATTTTTCCTCAGTATTTTGGACCTGCGAGATACTGTGTGGGGTCCGCATACAGGACAACCTTTGAACCCTTTTGTAGTTAGTCCAGAAATCAATCCATAGGCCGGAAAATCGTGCAATGTCCACATCAAAACGGCCCTCAGGTTGAAGTGGGACACTCCCAAATTAGCTCTAGCATCCCATGTAAGAACCCCCCTACGACTCCACAGTTGTTGCAACTCATCTACCAGAGGTTGTACGAAGACATCAATATTTGAACCTGTTAGACTTAATTTAGTTGGAATCAGAAGACATAACATTACAAAGTATTTTTTGGTTACCAACCACGGAGGCAAGTTGTAGTTGAACACAATGACTGGAGTTAAGCTTTGGGTTGAGCGTTTCTCAGAATATGGGTTCATGCCGTCCAGGGCAAGTCCTAGATGGATATCCCGCGGATCTCGACCGAACATATCATTGCCCGCTTCAGGTTCCAGTTCTGTGTTCACAAAATTCCACTGTGGAGAATCAGCAGTGTGTCTCATCTTTCCATCAACCGACTTGTTAAAATAGTGCCATACATTTAACTTTGACAACTTCTTAGAGCTAAACATCCTTTGCAGCTGAGGGATAAGGGGAAAATGACGCAATATCAAAGTCGGTACCCTTGACCTCCCGCACATTCTGTACCTATCATGCTCACACACTGGACATTTCTCAACATCCTCTAAATCACCATTAAATAAACAACACCCATTAGGACAAGCATGTATCATGTTATATGCCAACCCAAGTCTCCGCAGAATTTTGCTCGCCTCATACTCCGTTTTCGGAAGACAATTTCCCGCGGGCAGAATACTCATACTCAGGAGCATAAGTAGCTCATTCGTAAATGTGTTGGACACACCGTGTGTCTTACAACAATTCACTATGAGCAAGGTTGCGCATAGCATGGACAAGGTGCTGCCCTCATACAAGGGCAGTGTTGCGGCAATATCAAATTCGGGATTCGAACCCATTCGGTCCTCGGGAATTTGACCCAGCAGCTCTTCCAGGTCCTCCTCATCACTCTGTTCGTCGTCCGATGCATCCCCTGGCTCCCTCCTGGAGGAATCACTAGAGTTCTCCTCCGCGTCCCCATCTTCGGCCCCTAAATTGGCCGAACCCTCCTCTCCGCTGGAGCCTCCATCGACATTGCTTGTTCCATGTTGACGTGGGCATTGGCTGTGATCGTTACTGCAATTGGACTGCAGGGACCTTGTTTGAAACTCAGCAATGTATTCACCTTCTGACCGCACATTAATGTTGCTCACAATATCCGCATCTCCGAGTCCATCCTGCCGGTGCTGCATTGGGGACCCCTCTGCAACGGCAGCTTCGGGGCAGGCGGCCACAGCCGCACGCATGTGTATGTTGTCCGCAAACGTGAAAGCATTCCTCACCATCATCCCAATTCCAACGCCGTCGTCGAGAGCTATCTCAGCTATTGGCTCATTCAGGCCGAGAAATGCTCGAGCGTGTGAGCCAATGTGCTGATCCCACTCCTCGTCAGATGAGTCATAGTCGTCACCCTAAATGTCAACATACACCAATATTAAAACACACATCGACAACAAAATGGTCACGTCAATAATAAAGTTTAAGTATTTCATGACCACTCCCTCAACTATGGTCGATGTGCGTAATTACCTGTGTACTACCTCTCAAGGCACCATGTCGGCCCCGATGCCTGAGGTGCCTTGCAACTGTGCTGGTCTTGTAGGGTCGTCTCCGCCCCCCACAAAGATTGCAAGGGCACCTGTACCTAGACAATGCATTCCTGTCAGCACGATCCTCGTCTCGCTGCTGCAACTTCAAATCCCTTGCCTTGATGCGGAGTGGATGGTCTAGTGGAAGCCGAGCTACTGGTTCACCCTCCATGCTCATGCCTCAATCTGCATCATGTTTTAGCACCATGTTATTCTTTAATGAACCCAGTCTTGCATAACAGAAGAACGTCCCAGCTACGGCAGGCGACACATAACTTTGGGCAGTCCAACATTCATAGTCTTGTAGACTTATTGCACCATTACAATATGAGATCAATGTGAAGCAACTCACCTCGCACCTTGGCTAATTTGCTATCAACCACCTTAAAAGGGTGCAAATCATTCACTGAAGGGGACACCGATATTGCTAGTCATACACACGGTTTTCATCCACATCAACTCACGCCGGGGCACCAAGTAAAAATGGCGCTAAACCACTCCAGCATCCACACTACTGTCTTGTTAGCTGTGTCGTTGACCATATACACAAGTTATTCACTCAGGCAATGGACCTTAGATATACTGCCAGCAACAGACACTCCGAAGAATCATTAGGGCAAGTAGTGTTGTCAATGTCTGCCTGCAACAGGGGTTTCATGTAAGCATCCATACTTACATGGTCCTCGCAGATCTTCTGGTACACGCAATCTTACCTCAACGGTTCCCCTGAGGACTCGATCGTCAGCCGGTGAAGCCCGGTTCCCTGCATCCTCCGCAGATAAAGACCCCATGCCTTCTACATACTGCTACTTGACACAAATACGAATCAGTACCTCCCATGAAAGTGAGGTGATCTTCACAGAATATGGGGACATTGCTTGACATAATTCAGGAGGTAAGATGGAAAGCCCATCAAAGTCCTATTCATGTTGTTGCGCGCATTACGAAGGCACTTTATATGATCATGGTGCTCAATCAGTGGCTGCCATTCTCGACACAACCTGTTCTCCCATACCCAACATCATCACCAGACTGGGTGAACCCTCTAACTTTTCGTACATTTCTCAGCTGAGTTGAGAATGACACACATTCTGACACACATCATACGCTCTTACACAGTGAACTAAGAATACGTTGTATGTTTAAACCATTAGACTTCTAACAATCCTCCAGGTTGAAGATGGTGTAGCCATTCTGGCAGGCAACTCAACCGCAAACATCTACATCCTTGCAGCATGACAACCATGATAACTATATATTACTGAATCTGCCCATCTGTAACTGATGTTACACTCCGACTCTGCATTGCCGAAACAAGTCTGGCTACAGATCGAACTGCATAGGCAGTGTGTGGCATAACGGAACACGCAGGCACGACAATGTTGAAGAGGACCCAGTGGGTCAATCCATAGTGCTGAACCAAGCCATTGTTGCGTGGTCAACATTGGTGGAGGCAGGTTTCATATATTTTGGGTGAAAACATTAAGAATCGTATCGGCAAAGCACACTAGCCAAAAATGGGGCTTGGAAACTTACCTTTCGGATCGCAGACTCCGCTGTCAGATTGCATCTGACAACAGAATGCCCTTGTAATTACGTTCTGCTGCGACGGCGATCTCCTCCAATAGGTGTGACACTCCAAGTGCATACCCACACACAACTGGGTCAGTCGTCACGATAAAAACATACTGAAGAATGCTGACCAAGCTAAGGATGCAAGATGCCAATAATGACATAATGACATAATTGCTACACAGTTTGCCCGGAAATCCAGTTATAGAAGTTAAGAAAATGTCACAAAATAGATAACAACGCCAAACATTCAAGCTACTCTGAGACAAGGGAGGACAGCAGCCACGCGTCCCTCGTCCGCCTCTGAGAGCGTGTGCAATTCAAGTCCCAATCACGGAGACGTTCATTCTGCAATGAGGCACAAGATCAGTCATAGTACTGCAAGTTTTATGATCGGCACACGGCGATGACTTGATCTACTCGACACAATAACTACGACATGGCATGAACAAGGCTGATCCACGCCGTCATACAATCACCCACACACAGAAACATTGGGGCGGATCCACCACAAATCGCAGAGTGAATGGATCTAAACAACACATCACGGCTACACAGAACCTGACATGTAGAACGCCAAGCTAGTCAGCAATGGCGCAAATTTCCTCGGGTGAAAGTGCGACGATGCCGTCATGTAGACGGACAATAGAGCTTTGTAACACAGCTCTGGACCCGGGAGCCCAAACCGTCGCAGATATGCACACACAAGGTGAAGGACACATGAACTCTTCACAAAAGAAAGAGATAACCTCGGCAAGTTGCAACGTCGCAGACCCCGCAAAAGGCAGTCCTCGCCAAGATAGCCTCGGTTGTATCATTCACGCTTTGCGGCATGACACAAAGGAACCTCACACAATGCGATCTACAATGGCGCAACGCGTCGTGAACGCCGATGCGTTACGCGGGGTATGTGTCCTCCCCTAAACCAGCAGAATGCAACACACATCCAGCACCAAGATCGCTGAGTTGCCGTCTACTGCAATACGAGCTTGCCGAAACCTCCAAAAACCATGACAAAGCTGCGTACATGCAAGAGCAGATGGGTAGAACGAACGGGGATGACAAGAATGGCGGAGTTCAAGCAGGGTGGAGCCTACCTGTGTAGAGCCCGCCGCCGAAAATACACAACCAGACTGCCCGATTAATTTTGGCCGTTGATGGCTCCCTGCCCGAGGCAATGTGCTGCCCGAGGCAATCTTGACCGTCCATCAGGGGGCGACGATGTGGATGGGAAAAGTTATTCACACGTGTTGAGGATGACGTGTCTCCCACCACGTCATCGGTGGGGGCTGGAGTTAACCCCATGATTGCCATGGCCATGCTGCCAGGCCGCTGTGCGTACGTGGGGATTTGATCCAGCCCCCGGGTGATGATGGTTGAAGATCTTCGACACGATTCCCCTTCGCTCGAGGCTGGCAGTTGGCCCACCCTCATCAGGCACACTTTGTTGCAGACTCTTCCCATTTCGACTTTCCCCCGGAACGGATCTCTTTCGCTTCAATTTCCCGCTGCTTGGCAATTGAATTTCCCTCGAGGTCCCTCTGAGTCGGTTTGGTTCTGCCTCGACTTGCATACATCCTGTCAATCACCTGCATTCGTTAGGAGTCTCTGTTAGGTGCATCGTCTCCTCGTCTCCGCGAATCTTTCTTTTCTCTCAGACTCACTACATCGTCTCCTCCTCGCCTTTCTCACATGAGCAGACTCTATCCTCAACATCAGCGTGCATTGCCTCTCGGTCTTTGTGTGCCTCCGCCTTGCTACCCTACACTGTACAAGGAGTGGAGTGTTGCAGTGATCCATGGTCACTTTCGCACTTGCCTCCCGTTGGCCAATCCAATCACCTATCTGTGCGCAGCCTGTGGTTTCCATCTCATGCTGGCATAGGTGTGCAACATGTGCAGTTTTCATACACGCAAGTTTCCCTTCGTTCTTTGTCGCTCTGACCTGCCTATAGCATGCCGGATGCGGACCCTAAAGCATCGCCATGTTTTTTGCGCCAGGGGTCTTAGTCAAGCAACCTTCTTTTGGTGTTGAACCCTTCGCACGCCCCGTCGCCTTTGTCTGGGGGCTCGACTATCACTTGTGCGTCAGAGTGCACCAGTTTGTCTGCCTGTGCCACACAACCCCACACTGTGCACCCTGATGTGTTTGACCTGTGTTGGGTCGGTGTGCAAACCCAACATGTTGATGCTGCCAAGATCCCCCGCCAATGTTGTTGTTTTGAGCTACCTTTAACACGCAGGATGTGGCTGTGCCATTTTCCGTCATCAGTTTTTTCAATTTTGGTCTGCTTTCAGTTTGTTGGTGATTGTTTAGGCAACATTTGATACATATGTCCATGTTAAAACTAAACCCTGCTCAAGTTGCCTCCTGTGAGTACGGTCTTGTTGTATCCGGTATGTGGCTATTTTGTGAAGACTCTTAGTCAGATCTGTTTTGAGTGGTGTATTGGCCCAGCATGTTTGCCTATTTCCCCTAGAATCAAATGTGTGGACTATGGTGATGGGCTATTACACCACGGAGAGATCATCTGTTACAGTTTTCCTGTCATCGTTCACTTCAAAATGACCATATCGTCATATTTTTCAGTCTTGGTCTGCGGCAAGTTTGTTGGTGAGTGTTTAGGCAGCATTTGATACATATGTCCATATTAATCTTCCTTGCTCAAGTTGCCTCCTGTGAGTATTCTCTTGTTGTTTCCGGTATGTGGGCATTGTTTGATCACTCCCAGACAGATATGTTTTGAGTGGTGTATGGCAAAGTGTGTTACGACTATTTCCTCTATCCTCAAATGTATGTCATATGGGGATTGGCTATTACATCACGCAGAGTTCCCTCTGTAACAGTTTTCCTGTCATCGTGCATTTTGAAATGACCATATCAATGGTCCCCTCCTGGATGAGGGAACCACTGCGCAATTGTGCCGTCGACTCGCTGTAGTGTCGAAGTGGTCGTATTCGGGTGAGATGGCAATGGAAAAGTAGTCCGGTGCTAACTATTTTTTGGCATGCTTGTGACCACAATTATTTCTTAATCCGGGGTGACATTGTTTAGATGCGTGGTTGAGAGATAAACTTATGTGCTGGTATTCTCTATTAAAGACACTATGCTTAGAACAGTATTTTGCCTTTGGCACCACTGCAGCGTCTTGAACGTGCACACAGGAATGTTGAAAACAAACCAGAAGAGGCTGTAAGTAATCCGATTTATGTAGCGATACTTTGCTCACCAATAGTTAGCAATGTCGATGTGGATCCCGTATGGCCATGTCCTGTGACATGTAGTTGTATGCTCCTTGGAACTACACACTCCCTGGGATTTGTCTTCCTTCCAATTCGTGGTCATTGCTTATGCCGTGTTCAAGTTGGACAACGGCAATAGTGTATTGTGTTTGATGCCGGTTTAAGGGTACACGCTGTGTCGTATATTTCTCCATGCTTGAGTATTCCGTGTTGCTGGATGTTAGATTCTTCTCTTTTGATTCTCTATGTGACACCCTTTTTAGGACTCTTCACAAAATTTCTCAACTTTTTCTAGCTTGCAGGCGGTGTACTTTTGCAGATCAGAGATCACTCTCCCATTGGTTCATGATTATGGAGTAGCAGGCCTCTTACATACACATTTCACATCAGCTTATCCAAGATCAGCAGGTTCTTTTCACTTTTCCATCATAAACCCATTTCCAGCCTCCATTCAACCTTGATCCGTATATTGATGGTCTGTAGTGTGTAGTGGTCTCAAATCAACCTCCATTTTTTATTAGGTTTCTCTATGGCAGAATTCAGTGATCGAGGCCATGCCAGTTGCAATGCAAGATATGGCCAGGTATTGATGAAGTTGGTTGCAATGCCTCCGTGATAGTGCACAGATTCCACTCTGTAACTTTGGGCAGACACAATCTACGACCACAATTACGTGATCGCCCAACACTCAGAAGTCCTTCGCATAGTAGGGCCCCGATATTTTTCCCAGTTCTATATTGGACAATTATATGAATACTATGGCCGACCAATACAGTCAGGGGACCCTCACGGAATATGACGTCGTGAGGAGCACCCAGTTTGTGGACGACTTGTCCCGACCGGTATGTGTTTCTCGCACTCTGCATCCTCAGTTGGCCAACACTAATGCATGGCCTTGTGGCAACATGGAAAACGTGCCTGTAAGTAATTCTGATTTATGCACATTCACATTGAATTGCACTCTTTTGCAACGTCGTTGAAGTAGTTAGCTGTCATTTCCACCACAAATAGGTCTTGCATTGACACTCATGTGTTCCCCCTTTGTATATACAGGTATTTAGAGGTGCATCAGCGCAACCACAGAGGATCGACCAATCACAGGTCCGACCCCTCCCCTCCTCACCAGTGCAGTCGCCCTGAGATCATACCGATGTCTCTTTATTGTCCTTCTCCCGTGCATTATGAATTGGATGTAATGCAGTTCTCTCCTGGCATTGCCAATGTAACATATTGGATGCCCTGCATATAGTTGTCTAGGTTCCGTGCTCATGGTTGGTATGCCCCAGACGAAGATAAACTTGCCTACTCACAAATCATTGTATGCAGATATTCAGCATGCCTTATTCAGCGCCCTATCACCAACAACAGAACACAATTCCGTGGCAATCTGTCCAGCCGGTTTATGGAAGTATGGGTGGTCTACCCCAATCCATGTACAATCCGTATATTGGTACACCAGTTACTCCATCCAATGCATACAACAATCACGTGTCATATCCTGCACAGCCACGAGACACGCAGTTCGATGGGACTACCTCTGGCCGCGCATTGTTGCCGCAGCAGAATCGGCCACAAGGTGCACCATTTGGCTCCCCACCCAGTCATGCGGCAGCCGCAGAATACTACACATCAGGACAGGTGCAAAATCCACCACATGAAAGTACGCAACCTCGCACACGGACACAGTGTATGCCTGTGGAAGCTGCGGAGGGCCAGACAGTTGCTGGACTCCTAACTGGAATGGGACAAGGCAGTTGTGGGCAACAAAGAGAAACCCATACAACCAGAGATACGAGTGGGGGTCGTGTGGAGTCTAGCAAGGTTTTGGGAGCAGAGAGTGCACGGCCAGCGCCATCAACATTGGGGCGGCAATCTGTTCACACAGTTGCCAGTGCCCATACATCATCGGAAGGAGGTACCTTGCGCGACCGGCGTCACTCCCTGAAGGAGCCATCTTTGGTGATAAATACAAACAATAGCCCCACATTGTTAAGTCCAACATCCAGTAAGTCATCCCCACCCTCCACGTTGTCACAGAGAAAGCAACTTAGAGTAGAAGAGAAGTCATATCTAAAAGAAGTGAAAAGATCCATTGCAGAAGGTAGAGTGCCACAAGTCCGGCTCGAACAAAACCACAATGGTGCCATAGTCAAATACAAAGCGCAATTCTTGAACGCACTCAAACTAGCTGCACTTGCAATTGTTCCATGCGCCGATATAGACATAAAGAATCCATGCACCATGCAAGAAATCATGAGAGAAGTGAAGCGACAGTTCATAATAGAGAAGCCACTCCCGGACGGCATGGTAGAGGGGTATCTCCAACGTCTATACAAGAGAAATAGATCATTGTATCATCGTCAATGGCTCCTACACGGTGATAGTAGCAGGCCTGATGATTGTTCATCAGCGGCATGGTTGCAATTGGTAGATTACTGGAAGTCATCGGAAGGGAGCAGAGAATGCGAGAGAAACAAGGCAAATGCATCAACAAAGAAAGGCACGGGAGTACGTTATCATATCCTCTCCTTGTACTATGAAAATTTGTAATGAGGATTCAGCTGTTCCTAGTTCAGGAATTGTGAGGTCCACCGTTCTTTGGTGGCTGCAAGGATTTGTCTCCCCTCACACCTCCTTGGGGTGTGCAATTCTTGACACCTGTCCTAACTCATCACTTTGTTTGGGTGTATGTAGGCAAAACGCCATAGTACCTCCAGAGATAGGAGATCCACAACCGAAAGTGAAGGTGGCGCTCGTTGCAGCTCCTATGCGCAGGAGAAAGCACATCCGGTAATATCATGAACCCCTAAATGGCCACTTTATTGTGTTTGCATGAATTTTCCAACACAGGAGTCCCACTGATTGACGGCAGGAGTTCAGGAAGTATAACACTTGTATTTTCCCCCTAAACCAGACTGCACACGTAGAATCTCTAACCCATGGGTGTGCTGCCCATGTTATGAACCTGCAGAAAGAAAATCCCTTACGGGGTACGGGACTGCCGCGTCTATCGCACACATCGTCGTCATCGAAAATTTCTTCTTCGGACGGTCTTGTGGAGCGACCGCCCATGCTCGACATTAGCAACAAACTCCATGCATTGGTAGATGAGTTTGTATCTAATTTGTCGTCAGAATGTGACTCTCTAGCTAACATTGTCTGTGTTGAAGCCCATAAGTATGTCGCACACGACAGTGCATTAACTCAGACACAGACTCAGAGGCCGAGCAATCGCACGACGTCAGAGGTGTTGAAGGGGTTGACCAGGCCCTCCACCACTCCCTTAACCACATTGCAGAATAGAGAAGGCAAGTCACATGTGCAACCGGGCAAACCAAACTTCCAGGCAGGCAACAAAGGAAATAGAGAGGAGGACAGTGACTTGCGATACATGAAGAACACGAAGGCGAAAAGTGCAGCTCCGCAGGAGTTGGACGACACAGTTCCCTTTAGAGTTCTGGAAGTGGATATTGAGGTCCAGACGGCGAAGGATGTCCCACATCGTGGCGGCCGCACAAATCACACGGCGGCGAGAGGGAGACCCAACCAACCTGTTGAGCTATTGTCATCCGACTCAACTTCGGATGAAAGCCCTCGTGCACGCGCCAAACAATCTGTGAGAAAGCCAGTCACCCAATTTGCCACAAAGGGAAGAGACTCAACCTCTCAAAGGAGCTCAAGAAGGAAGGAGACTAGGAGCCCCTCCTGGTCTCCAGAGAGTTCACATTTGATGAACTATTCATATGAGGAGGATACGGCAGGACTTGGTGGGACAAGTCCTCATGGTGAAACGACGTTCCCAAAGTTGAGGTGGCCTGCGGACTTAGGCGATGGCTACCTTGATGGAGGTTCTGGTCAGAAAAGTGACGACAATGATGTACATAGCAAAACAATGAACGGGCCCAAACATGAAAGGTTAAAATCCGATGTGGACATCAGCCTGGAAGAGGGTGATGAATCTAATGGAGAAGATACTGGACGCGATGCAATCCAAACAGAATCAGATGGCGAAGAGCTGCCTGTGCTACCCAAGGTTCCAGTGAAGCGGAAGGTGGCGAATCCACCCAAAGTCTCCGAGAGAAGGACCCAAAGAGGCAATGCAAAAAGTACAAGTCCCTCGACAAAGAGACAGAGAACTCCGCAGATGGATGCATCTGTCATCACTCAACTTTCATTTGCCAGGCGGCCTCCCAATAGTGTGAGTGTTCCACCTTCTGGTTGTGACTGTAATGCATAATAGAATTGTCGTCTTCAAAGTTGGCTGAAGTTGACCCTGTAATTAAACGAATGGCAGTGACTTGATATAATTGTGGGTATCGATATTTGTGTCGCAGAGTCCAATCAGAGTCAGAGTAAAGGTTTGGGTTTTGCATCCAAAGTTCGACGGGAAGGTTGTGGCGGAGGCCTACGCCGGAATCAACCACAAGTCTAGGTGCCTAAACGACGAGCAGGATTTATGCAAGAAAGGAGAACAAATGATTAGTGTAATAAGAGTGTTCTACAAAGACACTCCGGTGATGTTCAAGAAGGAAGGGCGCTACCCAAAGCACATCGCCTTCCTGGACCAAGCAGAGGGACTGCCCAACAGTCCCATATTGTGGGGCGTATGCTACATAATGCAGATTCCGACTATGGAAGAAATAACTCGGTTGATGGGTAAGCTCACCTCAGCTGTTTGTGGCAGGGCATCCTCCAATGCGGTTGGAGAGGGGCCGAAAGGGAAGAGAACGAACTCACCATCCACCACGACAGAATCTTTGGAAGCTGCCAAGCCGCGGGATTCTTCGCAATTGAGGAAGAAGACCGAGCAGAACAGACCCCCCAACAAGAAGGGTACCTAAATGCCAAACAAAGTGAATGGTAAGAGGAAGGTCCCACCCAATGTCAATTGCAATGTTTGAGTCTTGTAAGTAGTGTTATTTGCAGTAACAGACCCTCACGCGAAGCACAAGGAGTTGACGGATTTGTCGCCGACAAATTGTAGTGGAACTGATCCAATTCAGCCCTGTATTTGTTGACCCTCAACCCCAATATGCATAATAATTTCGGTTGTGCAGCTGTGCCCCCTATGTGTAGTAGGAGGTGGAGATTTATTAATTAAGGTGCAGGAAAGCTGTGCGGCCAAATTCAGCATATAAATGTCAACAACACGTGATATGTTTACAGGCGACGAGTTCCCCCCACCCCCTCCCCACCATTCATGGATTTTGTTTATTGATAATGTCACTTTTATTACATCACATATTT
The DNA here is from genome assembly GCA_950295325.1 of Polytrichum commune. NCBI lineage: Eukaryota > Viridiplantae > Streptophyta > Polytrichopsida > Polytrichales > Polytrichaceae > Polytrichum > Polytrichum commune. The sequence continues at coordinate 28,756,165 of OX485805.1, forward strand.
TATGTTGGATGATCCCTTGAATGAGTTCATGAGGACACTTGTTTGGATATGAAATGTTGTTACTTGCAAGGTTTAGCCTCACGCCAGCCATGCACGGTATTTGTGAGAACACCCAGAACTTTGAAGAATAGTATGTAGTGCAGGTGCAGACTATTGTTTATCAACGCATTGTAATTGAGGTGTGCCGCACAGTAAGCTGCTCGGCATTCCTTGGACACACATGCAAGCTGATATGAATGTGTTGAAAGGACAGGTTGTATTTCACACCTACTCGCAGCGACATATTTAGAGGCATGACTCCGAATTTGTCCGGGAATTTTAACGTCCAGGTGGTTTCTTGCAGTACGGGGACGGTGTCGCAATCTGTTTATGAGTCGGTTACCTGGAATTCGTGCGGGATGCAGACATTGATGACTGCCCACAGCGAAATTGGACTGCCCTCTGGAGAAGAGCCCCAGCATATGGAGCACAGCAACCCGGTGGAACACATAATGGAAATTGTGGAATCTTGATTGACAAAGTTGGTGGGAGCGATTGGAATGAGCCTACATTTGGTCACCGTGGAAGGAGACCATCGGACGACGCTGTAACTAGGAGATATGTATTTTAGTATGGACATATGTAGGAATTTCCGAGTTCCATGAACTGCATAATTAGATGATGTCAATGCCACAGTTTACATATGGACATGTTTTTGTAGGATGAAGCAAGAAGTTTGCCTTGGTCTTATGTGGAGTGATATGTGGCTCTGATACTCACAAATGACCACAAAATTGTAGACTTGATGGCAAGGAGGACATATATGATTTCAAAACATTCTGGCGTTGAATTGGCAATTTTGAATGATACCCAATTTATGTGGCGAGAGTTCCTTGCTCGTCCTCCATTATATGTGTTGGTTTTCGTGGAAAGCAACGTATATGCTGCATTTTTTTCACTTTACAATGGTGTAGTTACTGGCATAATGCCCTGCATTCTAATGAGCTAAGAATTGTTGTTATCGGAGTGTTGCATACATCTTGTACGCTCCGAGTATGAAGCAATCCATGGGCATGCATGAAATGTCTGTGAACATTGGATTGATACAATATTATGTACAGCATTAAGTGCATTGATCCATTGCCGTATGCATGGGTTTCTCGTTTTTAGTCTGCAACTTCATTTTGAGCAGGTTCCATGTGATGTGTCGGTGTCAGAATCACATTTCACACGACACATAGGCAGTAAAACCAACTTTGTACACATCCAAACTCAATTTGCTGAGGTTCCGTTGCCCTTCATTCTACTGAAAGACTAGCCACTCAAAGGTGTTCTTCTCACTATTGTTCTTTAACCATGTGCATCCGATGTGGAATAAATTCATGTTTGAATCTCTGCTTAGTCGTGACCTCAGACCTATGGCACCCTGAACCTGTGCGTTGATGGCTTATTCGTCGGGGCCTCCATTTTTGGAGGTGTCTCCTTAATGTTGCCCACCATTTAGCATCGTGAGTTGAGCTCCAGTGCAGTTCCCGCCTCCCACTCTCCCGTGGAGAATACTGGCTCCATCAAAGATGACAATAAGTGTCTCCAAGTCCAACCAGCTAATTGTTGGGAACTTTCGGTCCGTCTTTACTACTTTGAGCCAGTTTGCATATATTCAGCCAAAAAGTCAGCCATTTTTCACTAGGTTCTTGAACGTTCACTGGAAGTTTCTCAAACTCATCCGCCTTAAGGTCTTGTGAATGGCGGACAGTACAGTAAGATTGGTACACACTGCGTTGATTTGCACGCATGGTAGAGAAGATTGCATAGGACTGGGCCATTTTATGGTACATGACTGCACGATTTACAGCTAAAACCATCAGTACACCAACCACAACACAAGCGAAAAAGTCAAGTCAGTAATTGCATTCCGGTTGCTTGTTCTCCTTCGATATTCACATCTTGTTCATAATTACAAGAGAGGAAATTAGTATTGGAGCGCGCAGCACTGCGAACACCGATGCATTCAATGAAGGAATGGCATGTACTCCAAACACGCGTGGAACATATACATGTACACTCGTATTTTCATTCGGCACTCAATGGAAATTGCAAGTGTAGCATGATTTCACGTTTGGCGCAACACCCCACAAAACAGTGGTCAAAAGAACCGCAATAGAAAAACGACTGTGGTTTTTTTTAACCATGTTTTCTACTAGTGTTTCCCAATGCATGAGAGGACATTTTCGTGAAATCCGGGCATGTGCAATGCGGGATGTCGCCAATTGTGACATGGTAGGTGATATCCTGCTTGGAGACAATGTTGATTATCACTCCAAAGTCCGGATATGGAATGGCAGTGACCCCAACCACATAGTAACCCTCCATGAGTCCGGCGCTCTCCCATTTGTCTTTGTGATCCGCTAGCGGTGCTGTTGGATTACGACGCACTGTCTTCCCAAACCTGAATGTAGGGTGGGCGTCCGGGTTTGGTGGCATAGAAAAATGCGAGCGAGGGATGGGGAGAGTTGCGATTGTTGAAAGCCTACGACGAGGGGACAATGCCTCCCTCTGCTGTAGTTGAAATCCAGCATCTTCAAGTGCCAAAACCTCCTCTCGCGATAGATTGGTACCTATTTTCACCGGCCACGTGTTGGGTACTATAGGCCAGTCCAACACATATTTCTTCTTACTGCCACTCACACAACGTTTGATGTCGTCAGGGCAAAACCAAAATTCATACTCCACATTGTTGGGAGAGCGAAATTCCTTCATGAGCCCTTTGTATGTTGGAGTAGGTGTGCCATGTTTTCCAGTCCCGACTTTGGCATTGCACATAGTCCCTGTGATGGCCTGCAGTGCCCAACATCGTTTGGCTGAGTTGGGTGGTAATCTTGCAATGTGCCACTTGGAAGCAAGACAATCAGTCTCTAACACGGATGTAGTATGAGCCACATCATGAATTGCAGAACTCAACGATTTCTCTATGCGTTGACGAGTTGCTCGGGTGTTGGGACGAGGAATGGAATAGTTCACTTTGTCGGGTCCATGAGAATCACAATCAGCACCCGGTGGTAGGTTGAGTTTGCGTTTGGTGGAACCAAAGAGCTCTGACCCTTCCAATACACAATCTCTAGTGTTGACGTCTTCTGCCCCTGGATAAGACTTCATGGCATCGGCCAACATTTTTGGATCTCCACACCTGGCAGCCGCTTTGAATTTCAAGGAT